>JAYKQN010000011.1:21545000-22105000 GCA_036785175.1 Eupleurogrammus muticus | reverse complement strand
CCAACAACACCTAAAATAAAATGTGTTCATGTTGCACATGGCCACACTCTGAAAGCAACACAGGACCATCATAGAAATCATCTATGCTCTTGCACCCACATCTATTTGAGAAAGAAGTCCAGGTCCTACAGACCTTCTAACCTCTGCACACATGGTCAGTTTGTGAGTGGAAGAGATTATCAGAGTGGGAGTTGCAAGCATTGTCAGACACACTTTGCCTAATTCCAAAGTCAGAAAGCTGTTTGGTGAATCACCACCTTGATTCATACAAAGTAACCAGTTTCTTGCATTGGCTTTTCGTAATAGGACATCATTTACTTAAACAATTGCTAGAGACACTGCCCTAGATACGTTGTGATCTAATGGTAGGTTTCTATTCACTTTTCTGGGCACATTCAGGGCCCCAGGGGAATAAATCCTTTAAAATTCAATGACCCCATGACTTTTTGTAATGAACATGTAGGTGCCAACAAAGCTTCCAGATCCTCATTATTCTGAACTACTGGACCACTTTTAAACATGTTTTTACAAATTCATCATGCTGAGGCAGCCAGAGTATATGCACTGCCAGCTGTATAAGCCAAGCCCAGACAGTGATCTCCAACCCATCCACTGGTCTGTCCCTCCCCCGACATGCTGCCCCCAAAATAGATGGATTTTTGCTGGGAGGAGTTGACAAGTGCTCTATTTAAAACCACACACTGTTAGAGTCAGTGTAATATGAGACGGCCTGGATCTATCTGTGTGTGTGACCAGTACAGAATCCAACACCACCGTCAATTCTCACCTACACATGCATGGAGAAAGAGGTCAGAGACAGGAACCTCTGAAACACCCCCTAAACCAAACTTGACCAAAGTCAATAAATACATGAACTGTACTTGTTTATGTACACTGCCTCGAATCCTCGATGCTGCTCCCAACACATTTTGTGCAAACACCAAATTCTTCTATCATAATGTGACAGCTTTATTTATCATAATATTTGTTTTATTTGTTACAATTCGGATAGAAAAGGCTGCAACACCTGTTGAATAACTTTCAACTCAGTTTTATTCTATTTTCAGTCAGTTGGAATAAAATTTTGGAAAATGTGTAACTGATGTTATTGTAAGAAGCAGTTATGATATTTTAAATCATAATATAATGGGAAAAAAAGGTTTTAATGAGTATATGGGGCAAAGCCATAACTGCCATGTGGTGTAACTTTAAAAACTTGTTACCTAGTATTTTACCTCTCTTTAAAAAGTACAAAAAACAAACAAACTGCATAAAGCATATGCTATCAACTAGTTTGACATTTCAGGTGGATACAATTTTTAAAATCCATAATGTTTGTTGTGAAAAAAAAATAATACAAATGGGTTTCAAATGACAAGACACCAATGTACATTTTGAGAGACCCAATGAATGCTTGAACGTTTCTGACTTGCCAACCATGATTTGTCACTGAACCCATAAATCATCCTTCACATGTAGGTCAGGATCAGCCTTGAAAACTCCTCTCATGCAGAATTGAGGGCGACAGGTTGAAGTCCAATAATACCATCTGAGCAAACATCAGAGGTAGATGTGTGACAACAAGAAGCCGAGCGATGACAAAAATGGAGCAAATCCATTTGGAAACAATTCACCAAATCAGTCCCACCATGCATTCTGGAATTTGTCAGAGTGGTGGGGGGATGTGAAGGCTTGGGAGATGTTGTGCAATTGTGCAAGATTTTCATGTATTCAAATAAATCAGGTGCACTAGATAATTCCTCACAAACATCCCAGATCAGTTTGTTAAATGGAGAGGAGACTTAACCAAAACTCAAATCAATACACAAAGCTTTAATGCAAATCTTTGGTAGAAAAGGTGTTTCAGATGAAACTGTGATAGACTAGTGGTGGTGACAAACAGCTGAGTTGGAAAGAGCAAAGGACAGAATGAGAGAGGAGATCAGATCGAGATGAAGACTGCAAACTGGCTGAAAGTGGAGATGAGCTCAGACATGCCAAAGACATTTCTTCACTCCTGGTTTGGACCATTAACTCTGCCTGCATTGACCGACTTGACCCATTTAGTCAACCAGCGCTAAAGTTTAATTCTTCCTCCGCATACAGATCGCACACTTTAATTCTAATCAGTTTGGAATAATAGCTCATGCACACACATTAATTGTATTATTCATATGTCAGCTTCAGCTTCAGCTTGGGGAAATTGTTGCCACCTGGGTAAAGAGCCAGTCCCCCATTTAGCTCCCACATATCCGGGTGAACAGGGAAAACCTAAAGAATGGGTGTAATTTAAGGTGTTGGATGGGGTGTTGTGAGGTGAAGAGATTGGCCCATTCATCAACCAGATCTGGCATTCCACAGCAGGATTCATTCGCTTCCCTGAATCTGATCCAGTGCTTCATCTAGCCCAAGCTCTTTCCATGTAAGGACTGGCTAAAGTGGGAAATCACTTTCCGCGATACAGTTACCTTAGGGAACTGGAGTGTGTGTGCGTGCATGTATGTGTGTGCGTGCATGTGTGTGTGTGTATGTGTCTGTGTGTGTGTTTGTGTGCGTGTGAGAGCAGTTGGAGTATTCGTTGCACAAATGTACTGCAGCGGTCGTGTTAATAACCTAATAACCTAATAGCCAGACTGAATCATTTTCTAGTATTTATATAGTGACAGAAATTTCATCCATTTCATTACACCTGCAGCCTGTAAAGGTATCTTGAAAAGGTCTGAAATGACGTCAGTGAAGACATCATAAAAGTTTAGGTATCTTAATGCAGAAGTTTAAAACGGTATTTGGGTTAAGGCCCGAGTTGAAACCTGAGGCCAGTGTTGAATTGGGTTAATAGGCAGTGTCACCAATGGCAGGATAGCCGTTAGTAAATTTATTTTAACCATAGTGGTTACTAGAGGTTAATATCTTTCTGTTTTCTTTTGTCTTCAGACAAAGATTTAAAAAAAAAATGTTGCCACCACAGATTTGTGGAAAAGAGTCACTTCAGCCAAAATCTTCGTGAAAGTGAGTCTTTCCACCATTTCCAGGTGTGTGTTCATGTTGTGTCTCTATTCATAAATATTAAAGAGTATATAAAGAGCAAGGGCCTATATCTGCTCACTTTCAAAAAGGTTCATGAGATAACTTTTGCTATAATCTATATAATTACAAATGGTGCTATTATGTTGTTCTTTTAACATGAGGATATTTGCATAACCGTTTTAGTAAATGAGTTTTGCAACCAAACACAAAGGACTATAAATTTCTCCAGGCTTCACTAATCGCAGTAAATGGAAACTAATGAAGTCATGGATTGTTTTAACAGCAGCATGTTCACCTCTGAAGAGTTCATTAGGTTTGAGTAAGAAAAATATATATTTGATGTTGTGTCTTTCTTTTCCCCTGCTGATTTGACATTTGATTATACCTAAATGTAAAGATCCATAGATTTAATGTAATTCAAAAGTCTCCTTCCTTCCTTTTCCTTACTCTTCTTCCACTAATATATTCTATATATCAGGTTTTTTAATTCTACATTCTGTGTAAAAATCTGAATAGTTTGGCATATTCTGCTTTACATTACAGCATGTCCTGCCATCTGACTGTTAACCACCTCTTCAACACATTATCACCATCTGCTGGACTGGACCAGTGGAGCTCATAATGGAAATGGACAGATCTCATTTTCTCTTAGAAGCTGCTGTGCTGTGGTTAAATGTTAACAGGTAGAATCAAATAAAATCACAGCTCAAACTGCCAAAATGTATCCTCTAATACACATATACAGAATGGTATACTGTATTTAGTAGAATTGTGGAATGAAGTTGCTATAAGTCTTTGCTTTTCTAATTGTGAGGCAAAGTTAATAGCAGGAAAAAATATCAAGGATGGCCTTCGCTGTGCAGGCTCCTGATTGGTCACTTTATCACTTGGTCACTCCTGAATCTTGCTGTTTGAATGGCAAAGTGCTGTAATACTGTTTTTTTGTCTTCTGCTGCTGTTTTACAGCTGTTTTCATGTATTGTATATAGGTGTAATTCCGGGGCATTCCTGTAGAATTTGTGTCTATTGCATGTTTACTATGTTAGGAAATGCACAACAGAACAGATTCATTAATAACTCAATTTGGAGAAATATAAAATGTTTAAGGAAAGAAATTTGCTTATTTCTAATATTTAGAAAAAAAAACATTTATTAAGCTTTGTGGCCAGGGGAGTGTTGAATTTACATCCTGTTGTCCAGCCACTGCGTTTAATGCACAGATCTTTAAAGCCCTTAGGATTTGGAAATATTAGATTTTTAGCATTAATCCTAGTGAAAGTATAAAAAAGCATCATACAAGAATATGTCTGCATTTAACACTGTAAAAACGTCTTGTGTTCAAAGAATGTACAGTACTATAAAACAACAGAGTATAACAAATTAATGTTAAATTCAAAGCAGTCAAATCACTGTTTAACTTTGGCCCTGAGTAAAGTGTGTGTATGTGGGTCAGATCGCCGACTTCAGAGAGTCATCTTGGAGATATTGGAGTCAGATCTATGAAAGAAAAAAAATACAATTGATCCCTGATCAAAAATAAAATATTAAATTAATTAATATTATCATCACATTTCTAACTGAAGTGGTGGTTGTTCCTTTAAGATGTGAAACAGCCTTACCTCTGAGGAGTGGAGCGGGGCGACTCGCCTTTATCACATTACTCTGAGACAGAGCTTCTGCCATCCAGGAAAGGACAGTGCAGCAGTATTCCAGCTGGAGACAGGGATACAGGAGGATTTGGATGAGTGCTGAACTGCACAGCTGCATGCAAGCTAGCCCCTACACACCCTGCACACCCGTACACCCCACACACTGCACACCCTGCACACCCCACACCTTGCACATTTCACACCCTACGCCCCACACCATCACCATGCACACCCTACGCCCACACAACGCCTGCCCCACACCCCGCACAGCCTGCACACCCTGCACACCCTACACTCCACACACCGCACACCCTACACCCCCACCAACCACACACCCCGCACAACCTCCTGAATCCACACCCTACATCGCACACACCCGGCACCCCCTGCACACCCTACATGCCCTACACACCCTGTACACCACCACACCCTACACACCCTACACACCCTACATGCCCTACACACCCTGTACACCACCACACCCTACACACCCTACACACCCTGCACCTCACACCCTACACCCTACACCCCCACCACCCACACACCCCGCACACCCTACACACCCTGCACACCCCGCACCCCCTGCACACCCTTCACACCCTGCACACCTTACACACCCTATACACCCTACACATCCCGCACGCCCTACACCCCCCTGCCCACCTTGCATACCCCACATACCCCGCACACCCTGCACACCCTACACTCCCTGTATACCCCCACACCCTACACACCCTGCACCTCACACACTGTACACCCCAGATAACGCCTACCCCACACCCTACACCCCACACAACTCACACACCTCACACCCTGCACACACCAGACACCCTGCACACCCCACACACTGCACACCGTTTATCTGCTACCTTATTCCTCACTAACACAGGCCGTAGCTAACAACTAGACAACTAACTTCATAAGGAAAGTTCATGAGTGTCGCGTCTTTGCTTTTTACCTTACTGCAGTGTTTTACTCCAAGAGGCCTTCACTTACCCTCACCCTGTTATGCCACGCTTACATAATTATATAGAGATGTATTACACACAATTATAACAGGCGGGAGAATAAGTAGTTTCTGCTACATGAAAACATTACAACAGATCCTCATGGTATAGTTACATTCCTGTTAACACTTATATAGACAGTAATATTGACAGTTTTGGTAAAGCAATATGGTCAGCTTTACTGACCTCCGTCTCCAGTAGCTGCAGCCGGCGATCGTGGTCACGGATCTCAGACATCTGCTTCAGTACACTGTCCACCCTGCAGAAACAGAAACATACACACATACACACACACACACACACACACACACACACACACACACACACACACACACACACACACACACACACACACACACACACACAAATACACACAAAGAAGATGTGTTGAAATGTAAACTCAGTAAAAGGTGTGATCTAGTCATGGGATAGTTTTTGATATTTCAATACAGTTGCTGTCAAGTTTTTTCACTATATCAAAATATTGTTATTTATTTATTATTGTCAGCTTTGTTTACTCTACATCGAACCAGGCGTGTGGCGATAAATTTTTTTTAGGTATTTGCTATGCAGACATATTGGCTAGGCTCTATTTCACATGTCTTGTCATATTTGCACATATTTGTATCTCTCTTTAAACGTGTTCTGTATAAACCTAAACTTACTTGACAGATGTAGATTTAAGGCGCGCTGTGTCGCTCTCCCTCTTCAGCTTGTTCTGAGCTGAGAGGTGGTTTTCTTTCTGGATGGCCTCCCATGTGTTGAGGCGACTGGCTTTTCTGCCCCGCAGCTCTCGAGCTGAGGACACAGGAGGTCAGTGAAGGGACTGGAATGAAGTGCACATACATACACGTGTGCACACTGAAGCTTTTGTAGAACATCCATGTTGTTTTTCAGATCAACCTTCAACATGAGTCTTTGGGTCAGACAATTTGTCCATAAAAATGATCGTAGAAGAAGAATAAGAAGAATGAGAGACAATGTCTCCAAATAAAGATAATAATAATAGATTTTTATCTGTAAAGCACTTTTCATTCAAGATCCAAGATACTACAGGTAAACACAAGTAAAGGAAGCAGGAAAGCAAGAGAAGCACTTTGTTTCAGCTGTGGTTGTTTTAAAGCATGCTGTCTTGTCTTGTCAATGACAAACCAGACATGTGCTGTAATCCTCAAAACTTGGTACCAGATAGTTTAACTCTCCCTCTTACCAAAGTGGTTGATTTTCATGGAGGGGATGCGGCGGATGTATCTTTTGATGAGCAGGTGGAGGTGTGAGATGATGATGAAGGGTGGGGCCAGACAGGGCCGCGAGTGGTACTCCACGATCAGGTTGTAGCGCTGGAACTTCCAGTAGGTGTCGCTGCGCTCCTGCACCTTAGAGAAGGTGTGGCTGCAGATAGGACGTCACAGTGTCATTACTCATTCACACACAGCCGCCGCTGGTCCTGTTCTCCGGCGGGATGGAGGTACCTGAACATGGCGATGAGCAGGTTGACCAGCAGGATGTTGGTAACCAGGAGGTAGACCACCAGCAGGATGACCACCAGCCAGTTGGCGTATGTGGACATACAGGGTTCCTCTCCTTCTTCTGTCATGCTGCTGTTACACTTCACCTCCAGCTTGTCAGCTACAGGGAGAGAAACAAAATTACACACATTACAGTGACTAAAAACCCACTGATGCACACTGCTGCCATATGGAGTATTCATCTTCATTTTTCTAAAAAGCTCTGATATAAAAAGGACATACAATTTATGAGGTCACATGACCAGTCCCTTTTACTCATGGACATTTGACATGTGAGCATCATTGTCCCACAACTGAAGGTTGTCTTTTATTCTGAATTTTAGAAAAACCAATTGACCTTACTATCCTAAAATTTAATACATTTCTTTTACATTTAATTTAATTCTGATGTTTTTTTCTAATATGCTAAAATAGATTTGTTCCCATATG
Organism: Eupleurogrammus muticus; assembly: GCA_036785175.1. Taxonomy (NCBI): domain Eukaryota; kingdom Metazoa; phylum Chordata; class Actinopteri; order Scombriformes; family Trichiuridae; genus Eupleurogrammus; species Eupleurogrammus muticus. The sequence continues at coordinate 22,097,359 of JAYKQN010000011.1, read as the reverse complement.
GCAACAATATGCAAATATGAAAAATTCCTAGCATACACATAGCATTAAACTATTCTCAGACTCTGTTTACAACTCTTCTTGTACTGTATATTTAAATATATTTATTATTTAGGCCATTTTAAATAATAATAACATTCTAAATATTTTTAACTATGTCTAGCTGGTTAGATGGAGCCATCGTCATTGTCTTGACTATACTTTGTATTTATTTTGCAGCACATCTGATAAATAAAAGGGTAAACTTTCATGGAAAACACTAACTTGACTTTTCCACAATACAAATGAATTAAATCAAAAAAGCTTTCAAAGATTTTGACTTTGAGTAAAGCTTCAGTCCATCTATCTATGTATATCGACCTTGAAATAAAGAGTCAGGGCCACTCACCATCCATTTCATTTATGGGTATTTGTCCAAAAATGTGCAAGTAAGGTCTGTAGAACACACGGCGAAATATCCATTTGGGACGGGGATCATATGCGTAGAGAAGCGCCTGATTGGCTACGCCATACGCCATCAGCCACACGGCCAGAAAAAAGAGGAAGAAGAAAACATCCTTCATCTGATAGGAGCAGAGAAAGACCAGAGATGGATGATGATGTAGGATCAGATCTGGTTTAAAGTTGTGATTAGAACGTTAATTTAAAAGTTTGGCTTGTTTTCTGACAGCAGATTTCTGCAGTTTTATTCTTTTTGTGAGTTTTGTGTTGACTCACCATTTTACCCACGATGATGATCTTGGGTCCGAGTTGCTTGTGGATGGCAAAGATGTGGATGAGGCGGAGTGTGAAGACCATATAATCTATGGCCATCACGGCTCGACCAAAGGTGTAGGAATAGTGGAACATTCTGGAAAACAGAGCACGCATAAGGAGGGAAAGGGCTGAGTCTTCAGGAACACACAAGGAGCGGAGTGTGTGTGTGTGTAAATGCCATCAGCAGATCACCTGCAGCACAGAGCCACGGAGAACAGCACGATGGCTGTGAGGTCACACTTGTTCCACATGTCCTGGATGTAGTTCTTCATCCGCTGCAGCACCGAGTGTCCGGCCATTAAGAAGCTCTGTTAACCACGGGGACAAAACCACATGTACGCCTTCACAAGGAAGGATCAGGGTTTGTTACAGTGTGTGTGTGTGTGTGTGTGTGTGAACATTTAGCATTCAGACTGAAACCAGCAGCCTGTTCACCCTCTCCACCTCCTCCTATATGGCAACAATATGCAAATATGTTAAATTCCTAAATCAACAACCTAAGGAACATGAAATGGAAGACTTCATTAAAGTATCCTAAAACTCTTAAACTATTTTTTTTACAAATATAACTATTATTTAGGCAATTTAAAACTACCATGTCTAAGAAATATTTCATGCAAGATAGGTTGGAGATGGGAGATTCAATATTATCCAGATAATCCGGTTTGAGTAACTTACTGTTACTATTACTTAAGAATTATCAGACAGTCTGTAGACAGGAAAATCTCTGATCATCGGAGGAATTCTGAAATGTTCACTCAGACTTTGGCGAGAATGACCTTTGACAAACTATGTTAAGAACACGTTTTCCCAGAAACTTTTCCCTTCATGCGCCATATTGAATCATCTGTGTCACCAGACTTTATCAACAAGATATGAAGCTCGGCCCATCATTAGAGCAGAGATGATATCAGTCTGAGCTAAAGAAACTTCTCACAGCCCTAAAAACTAGATGAAATCACAGTTACAGTGTATGTACATGCAAGTGTTTGAACAACAAACCTGTCGAATCTCTTCACACACTAAGGTGAAAACCCAGAAGTAGAGAACATACTCCAGGGTGGAGGGTCCCTTAGGGGGCGGAGGCTTGAAATCCACCAATAGGATGTAGGCAAAGAGGCACAAGAACAGGAAGTACATGAACACATTGCCCAGGAAGGAGATGACGGGGGCAAACCAGAACTGTCTCCACCGCGTCACAATCAGAGGACGTTTAGAGGCTGGTGGCAGCGAGGCTGAGGAAAGGATAGGAAACACACAGGAGGAGTTTTGTTTTTGTATTTGTATGTATTTGTATGGAGTTCATTGTACAAAAATCAATAAAAAGTGAATTATTAAAAAAAAAAGGAACACACAGGAGGAGTTACACACTTCTACAGGGAGGAGAGAGCAGGGAGGGACGAAAGAAGAAAGGAAGGAAGGAAGGAAGGAAGGAATTTGCACAAAACAAACACAAATACATAGGATATGTCTTTGGAAACAGAAACATGGAAACATTGCAGAAAAAAAATTGTAATGGCTTAGTCACACTTTTCTTTCAAAAATGTGAAAATAACATTGTGTTAAGATGTATGTTTTTGAGAAACTTCATGCCTGAAGGACTTCATGAGGACATGCCTGAGGAAAATTCTTAGTTCCTGGCTTAGTGTTCATGTACTGTAGCGATAGCAAACAGTGTTCCATACACACCTTTCAGGTTTTCTTTTAGAGCCTGGAACTCTTCAGCATCTTCCTCACTGCAAACACAACCAAGGAGAAAATTGTCACCTAACCCTAATCTGATTCATGAAGAAGTATAATTGATATTGACCTTTGTATAATGTCAGCGAGGGAGAACACAGTTGCATCGTTTCCATCCAGACTGTCAGTGTCTCTGCCTTGCTGGACCTCCACAGGCCGAACCTCCTCCTCTTGATCCCTGTGGCATTTGAATTTGTCTTTATGAATAAGAAGTCATCAAAATAGACAAGGGGAACAGGAGCAAATGTATCCCCAACCAATCAAAACCTCTAACCAGTAGGTTTGCATCAGCAGCCAAATCAGAATTTAATAGAATATACCTGATCGGGCAGCCGAGCTGTCCATCAAAAGGCTGAGCTGCTGCTTATGATCAACAGCTAGTGGTCGGATGACTGTGATCAGTGAGCAGCGTGGCAAAAGATTGACCAGAGAACCAGTGGAAAAGGTCAGAAAAAGGAAATTGGTGAAAGAATTCTGGGCAGACGGGTCCTTCAGGCTTATTTCTGACTTTATTAAGACCAAGCAGCTAATCGCTCACTCGAGGTAAGGGGAGGAGTCATGAATCAAATCTCTTAGACAAAATGTTCCCATTACTACTTTAATTTGGTTGGTTTTCTGTTGTAATAAAGCAGTAGTGTTGTGCCTGATGAATGAACAATTGTTCTTGAACTTCAGATTCAGATTCTGGGTGAAAATGAAGTAAATGTACTGTATTTTTCTCTAGATGAACGTTATTTAAATGCGTTCATTCTGGCTGTGAATGTTGCTCTCTCATAGTAAAGCTTAGTTCAAGATTGTATCAGATTTCATTAGATCCTTCTAGGTGAAAACACAGCTAAGACTCACAATAAACAGACCTTAATATGTAGCAGAAAACCAGCTGACAGCAGCTGTCATACCTGTCACACTAACAAATACGTCATAAAACAGAGCAACAGCCAGGAGCATGGAGGAAGGCAGCACCACAGCTATGACCATTAACACAATTTGATGGAAAAGTTAGTACTGACCCAGACTGAACCTTAAGGACTACAGTTCTGCTTTTTTTTTCCAAAATAAACACGATTTAAGCAGAAGGTTTTTCCTAAAGTTTTGAGAATATACTGCAGGGTGAAAACAGCTGCTACTAGTGTGGAAAGAATGGATGGAAACAAAATGTTAGGAAATGCCAGAATTTAGAGGCTGTCACCTCAATACTAATCCCTGGTTGGATAATGATTAAAAGTTGGATACAAAGATGAATCTGACAAATACTTTCAATGTTGAAACTGATGCAGTTCAGACGGTTCTGCAGAATAATATGTGTAGTGCAACATCATATAATCCTTTTGTGGTTGGAAAAATGTCTTTCATAAGAATATTATTTGACATCGCCTTACTTAGTCGCAGCTTTATAACACACTCACAAACACATTTCCACACCAAATAAACAGCAGAACACAACACAATAAGTGATGCTGACCTGAAGCTGATGAGATCTGTGTAGAGTAATGGGGGCATGAAGAAGGTCAGAACCAGTTTCCAGACTTTAGTGTTCTGTTCCATGTCTCCCCACCAGATCTGAGACAGCAAGGACTGTAGCAGAGAACAGGATCCTCATTACAGTAAAAGTAAGTACTGTAAACTGTATGCAGAAATACTTTGTATCTTAAACTATCTATTGGTTATTAGTTATTGTTGGAATGTGCAATACAATTGCCATTGCATTTTATTCGAGTTTATTCATTCTTGTTTTTAAACTTTTTTAAACTTTTATATTAAGTACATTTATTATTTTTTATTTATGTTTTTCTCATATTCTTCATATTTTATTTCTTGTTTTTTGTTAATCTTTTATCTCATATATATATAGAATACTTCTTTCTACTGTCTGCCCAACTTGCCATGTGTATTGTTTTGTCTTTCTCACTGAGGACTGTGCAGTGTGATTGTGTAGCTATGGTCAGTGAATGGTTGTAATTGAATTACCCTTTAGGGATAAATAAAACTTTCTGTATCAGTATCTGGACATTAAGCATCTCGAAACAACATTGACAGTCTCATGTTTCCTATTGTTTCCTCATATTTAAGCCTTTAATACAGCAGTGATACAGTACCATCTAAAGCTGGCTGTATATTCACAGGTTAGTTCAATCCTTGCGTTACGGAGTCTGTACCTGAACTCCATCATGGCTGAAGAAGAGGCGGGCGTCAGCAGCTGTGGCCATCTGCAGGCAGGTGGCGTCTCCCCACACCAGGGATTTCCTGATCAGCAGCATGTAGGAGCGACTCTCGCTGCTCTGGTAACACTGACCGAACACATCTGAACACACAGCACAGACGTTATATATATATATATATATATACAGTGAAGAAAACAAGTATTTGAACACCCTGCTATTTTGCTATTTCTCCCACTTAGAAATCATGGAGGGGTCTGAAATTTTCATCGTAGGTGCATGTCCACTGTGAGAGAGATAAACTAAAAAGAAAAATCCAGAAATCACAATGCATGATTTTTTAATGATTTATTTGTGTGATATAGCGGCAAATAAGTATTTGAACACCTGTGTGTCATCTAGAATTCTGACCCTGAAGGACCTGTTAGTCCGCCCATTAGAAGTCCACCTGCACTCCATGTATCATCCTTAATCAGATGCACCTGTTTGAAGTGGTTAGCTGCATAAAGACACCTGTCCACCCCATACAATCAGCAAGACTTTAACTTGTAACATGGCAAAGACCAAAGAGCTGTCCAACGACACAAGAGAGAAAATTGTACACCTCCACAAGGCTGGAAAGGGCTACGGAGCAATTGCCAAGCAGCTTGGTGAAAAAAGGTCCACTGTTGGAGCAATCATTAGAAAATGGAAGAAGCTAAACATGACGGTCAATCTCAATCGGAGTGGAGCCCCATGCAAGATATCACCTCGTGGGGTCTCAATGATTCTAAGAAAGGTGAGGAATCAGCCCGGAACTACACGACAGGAGTTGGTCAATGACCTGAAAAGAACTGGGACCAACGTTTCCAAGGTTACTGTAGGTAATACACTAAGACGTCATGATTTGAAATCATGCATGGCACGAAAGGTTCCCCTGCTTAAATCAGCACATGTCAAGGCCCGTCTTAAGTTTGCATATAACCATTTGGATGATACAGAGGAGTCATGGGAGAAAGTTTTGTGGTCAGATGAGACCAAAATAGAACTTTTTGGTCATAATTCCACTAAGCGTGTTTGGAAGAAGAAGAATGAAGAGTACAATCCGAAGAACACCATCCCTACTGTGAAGCATGGGGGTGGTAGCATCATGCTTTGGGGGTGTTTTTCTGCACATGGGACAGGACGAGTGCCCTGCATTAAAGAGAGGATGACTGGGGCCGTGTATTGTGAGATTTTGGGGAACAACCTCCTTCCCTCAGTCAGAGCATTGAAGATGGGTCGTGGCTGGGTCTTCCAACACGACAACGACCCGAAGCACACAGCCAGGAAAACCAAGGACTGGCTCCGTAAGAAGCATATCAAGGTTCTAGCATGGCCCAGCCAGTCTCCAGACCTGAACCTGATCGAAAATCTTTGGAGGGAGCTCAAACTCCGTGTTTCTCAGCGACAGCCCAGAAACCTGACTGATCTAGAGAAGATCTGTGTGGAGGAGTGGGCCAGGATCCCTCCTGCAGTATGTGCAAACCTGGTGAAAAACTACAGGAAACGTTTGACCTCTGTAATAGCAAACAAAGGCTACTGTACCAAATATTAACATTCATTTTCTCAGGTGTTCAAATACTTATTTGCCGCTATATCACACAAATAAATCATTAAAAAATGATGCATTGTGATTTCTGGATTTTTCTTTTTAGTTTATCTCTCTCACTTTGGACATGCACCTACGATGACAATTTCAGACCCCTCCATGATTTCAAAGTGGGAGAAATAACAAAATAGCAGGGTGTTCAAATACTTATTTTCCCCACTGTATATATATATATATATATATATATACCCCCCTTTAAATTTGTCACCCTTAAATTGCATATACTGTATTTTCATGACAATAAGCACCGTACTAAAAGGCACAGTCTCAGTTCTGTGTGTCATTACTGTATTTAACACACACATAAGGCACCTAACAACAGGGTTTTATATACAGAAATAGATATAGACAAAAATAGAGCAGGAGCAAAACTGGATAAAACACGGATAAAACAAGCAATAGAGTGGGGTAATCATCATCAATCAAACCATCGAAGTCCTCATCCTCTGTTTCTGATTAGAACTGCAGCTAAATCTCCATCAAACTTTCCAGGTTCACTTACTTCACTGTCAAAGTCACTTTCTGTGTAATGCGTCTCCTCGGAAATGATGCGTTATAATCCGCTGGAAGTTGCTGCGCTAATGTAGTCCTGGTCCGGATGGAAAAATCGCAAAACACCAAGACAGACCTCCTTGAAAATGTTAAATTTTCACTTCTTCTGCTAGCTTTACTGCTTTTAGTTGAACGGTGACCGTCGAAACGCTTCTCCCACTCGTTCTTTGCTCGATGATCCACTGATCGAGTCTTTCTTCCAACTCCACCTGCCTTATGTCCATGTAAACTCAGCTGTGTCTTTCATTAATCTTAAATTCTCTTGCGCTGCTCGATTTCCATGTTCCTCCGCGTTGCCTTCAGTTTAAATTGTGCTTCATAAACGTGTCTCTTTACCATTTTCAGGGTTGTTAAAACAACAATGTTGTGCATAACGCACATCCCTGTTCTTTTATATACAATCCACGCCCACACTTCCACCTACATACATACATAGGGCGTATCGCACTATAGGGCGCACCGCACATTTTAAAGAAAATATAAGATTTAATGTGCGCCTTATAGTTGTGAAAATACGAGACTAAAAAGACTAACGACTAAAATGTTGAGTTAACTGTGTAGTATTTTAAAAGCTTCTTACAATATAGATTGAGTTAAATCTGCATCTGAAAGTAACTAAAGTCAGTGGATGACAAAGTACAATATTTACTCTGAAATGTATTCAAGTGAGGTATAAAGTTAGTCTGGTTATACTCTTCATTGCATACACATTCACTTTGCTCTGCAATTTACTCTGGACACCAAAAAATCATTTTTCCCCTCAGTGAGGGAGCCAATCACAGAACAGAGAGGCTGCATTAAAAAAGATGATAACTGTGAATCCAACAGATAGTGATTTACCTTTCAATGCAGACATAGAAAGTGTTTAATTTAAAAACTGAGCAACTTTTAGCACTATTTCAACTATTTCATCATCATCTGGTATGTTTGATATAATTGTCTCTGAGCTTTGTACAGATGCCTTTTTATTATTAGGTATGTGTATTCAGTGACTTTCCAACAATGCACTGTAGCCTTCCTGATACTTAAACAGCTCAGGTTGTTACTCACCATGTGCCAGGTTCTCCAACTTCTGTGCCAGTTCCTTCATGGCCAGTTTGCTCTCTGCCTCGTTTTCCAGCTTTGACAGCTCCCTGAGTATCTTACAGCCGCCCAGAGCGCTCAACACGGGCTCTGCCGCCATCTCCCAGAAAAAAATAGCCATTTCCTCTCGGTTCTGCAGCACGGCCCAGATGAAGAGCGCCGCCCAGGGCGACAGGCAGCGCTGGTCCCGGTACGTGCACTCCCCCAGCAGCAGCTTGTTGACGTGCTGCAGGCAAGGACCACAGTCAGCAGTGAGGGGGAGCTGAGCAAAGATTTCTCTCACAACATGAAGGATTTAACTTTTGACAGTGAGCTCCCTGACCTTCAAAGACTTCCTGGTGCTGCAGGTGGGGTCCAGGCCCAGGGGGCCGTAGTAGAACGGCTGACAGACGTCACCCAGCAGATCCCACACCAGGCGGGAAACCTGCAGCACCAGCACACGGGTAAGGGAAAAATCATGGTCGGCAAGATAAAAAAGTCAAAACCTTTTAAAATACAATTTAAGATGCATTCGTCAGGTCTCTAAAAGTGCACTTTTTGTGTGATATGTTGGTTTCTTGTCATTTCAGTTTTTACGAAAATCAAATTGCACATTCTGTGCCATGTGTCAATGTAATTTGTTTCCTTTTTTCCACTCCTATAATGCAAACAAATTAAGTCTTAATAAGTCTTATTAAGTCCAATATTGAGTAGAACTATCTTATTCTACTTGGCAGATTATTCCGATTATTTCAAGTTAAGTTTCAACATAGTCATAGTTTTAAAAACGGAACTTTTACACTTATACTTAAGTAAAATTTAACCCCTTGTATTTATACTTCCTGCATATTGTATGTGAGACTTGTCCAGCTCTGGTATAGGTGATACTTCACCTCGTAGAGGCTCAGCTCCTTGGCTGACAAGGGTCCAGTCAGGATGCCCTGCGGACTCTTCAGAGGCAGCGTCACCGCTGCGTCTACGCTGGGTGAGGACCCCGCCAGGCCCTGGCGCTCGCTCAGCCTCCTCTGAAGCAGGTTGTAGGCCAGCGAGCTGTCAGACAGCGAGCGGTACAGGCTCTCCAGGCGCCGGTACGTCAGGTAGTCCAGGATGTTCAGCCCGTTCTCAAAGAAGAGACGCACAAATTGGGGCTTGTCGTTGACCAGGGCATCCGTCATGGAGTCCTCAAGGTCCTCATACTGAAACAATAGGCACCAATATATTATATATTAATATATAAGCTATAAATATATATTAATATGTAAGCTATATATTGCATATTACTGCCATATGTGTACAATTACTCCATCTTCATATTTCTAAAAGCTGTGATTTAAAATCTATTTTCACAAGGGGGCTTTTATTTGAAGGACATACAATTTGAGGTCACATGACCAGTCCCTTTTGCTCTTCAATATTGGACATGTGACCATCATTGTCTTACAGCCAGGGGTGTCTTTATTCAGAATTTTGAAAAATTGTGACCAATAAAACTCACTAATCTTAACATTGATGCCTTCCTTTAACATTTGATTAAATTTTGATGTTTGATGTTATAATTGTTTCTAACATGCTAAAATAGATCTGTTCCCAAATATGAAAAACTCCTGGTGAAACACATCCTATAGACATAGCAGAAAAAACAGTATATACACACTTTGTTATTATTCTTATTCTTATTATTAGGGTCAGAGACAAATATTGTCTGGCAAGATGAGAAGGTCAAAAACTTTTTAAAATACAGTTAGCAATCATCAGGTCTCTGAAAATGAAATTTTGTGTTCATGTTGGTTTCCTGTGATTTAAATGTGCATTTGTATCTAAATATTGTGTGATGTTTTGACAGAAGATATCAAAAGGTGTAACTGAAAAAGAAAGATACATTTTGAAAATTTTTAATCCACCGATAATATAATTTTTTTTTTTTTTTTTACTTTTTAAGAGAATTACATAACTATCTGTCACCATGCTTTTAGAATTACACCACATGACATTGTCCCACTAACTCTGCCAGCACCCTACAGGACAAACATTTTCTAAGCTCATTGCATGTCGTAAATACGTTGTTCTATCTCTCCAAAACATTTGTAAAATGGGATGTAAGGAGCACTGTGACCTCTAGAGTGGATTTTGACCTTTGGGGTTAGTGCCCAGACCACAGTGGGTGTCAGGCATTTACAAGGACCTGGGTTTAGTGTGTGTGGTAGAGGCCTCTGCTGGAACATTGTGGTATTACGGTTGCAAAAACAGAACAGACCATACTGACCTGAATTAGTAGATAAACACAGCTACTAATATTATTTGAGGAAAATATCATTTTAATGACTGTGAAATGACAAAAAGTATTTATTCCAGGAAAAAAAAAAACTTTTTTTGGGTTATTCTAGAGACTCAAATGTTTAAACATCAGGGTTGAAATCATAATAATTTACATAAAATGATTGTTTCTGGGAGTGTTTGTCTTCACCAGGAAGGGGCAGGATGTCTATGACGTCATGTGACAGGAAGCACTAGAAAACTTCATTTTTTTCACTTTAAACCTTTATCTAAGATGTCTTTCCTTTAAAAAAATGTGTATGAATAAGTAACATTTAGATTTTTTTTGTTATTATGAGTAGAAAACAACCATCGAAGACTTTGGCAACTATAGTTATGGTTGCATTCTGTGGACTTACTATTACTATTACTATCACCAGTCCCCGTGAAAAGGGCTGCTTCATGGAAGCGTTTCCCTGACCTTCCACTGAATGTCTCCGTTGAAGAGCTCAGCTTTGGCGATGTCCACACGGTTCCAGGCCACAGCCAGCTTCAGCTCCTCAGTGTATTCTCTGGCATCACTGGCCACACGTTTACTGGCTGAACACACACACACACACACACACACACACAATGTATTACTGCTCAGGTTTGTTTGTTTTAATATTTGTATATCTGTGTTATATTTGTTTATATTTTCCTATTGTATTGATGTTTATTAATGCTCTTCCTATTCTGTCAGCCACTCTGCTGCTGTAACGCTGCAACATCTCAGTTATGAGACTAATAATGGATTTTCTTAAATATTATTTCCTAAACAACAATGTGTCAGGCCCAGTGATTGGAATAACAGCGTTATGATTACCTGTTACTGTTACTTTACGATGCTAAATGGATCCATATGAATGAAAGTGACTCACCTTTAACAAGAGTTTTGAGGAGAACTGTATCAAAGTCGTCAAGGCCATCGTGTTTCTCAGAGAAGACAGTGATGAGTTCCCTGTTTTGATAAATACTCAGAGCCTGCAAACATAGAATCGGTGAAAGGTAATAAATAAACCAACATTTCATTTTATACCTGCATGTGCTGTGATGCTCTATTGCAGGGGTGTCAAACATGTGGCCCAAGGGTCAAATCTGGCCCACTAAAGGGTCAAATCTGGGGTTTGGGTTTGTAAAGCATGAGATAACCTACTTATTAAAATAGTAAATATTGTTCAGTGACTAAATGTTTTCAATTGAAATACAAGAGTAGACTGACTGAATATGGAATTCATGTTATATTATTGAAATTTCACTTCATCTCATGTCATCTCTCTTAAATAATCAGTATGACACCTCTGCACCAAAGTGTCTCTAATATCCCAAACACATGCCCACAGTTGTCAGAACCATTTGTGCTGATCTAACTCACGCTGTCCACCAGTTTCTCCAGCTCAGCTGCTGCTGGGAAGTGTTTCTGGACCTTGTCGCGGACCCTGTCGCGGAGCTCCGTGCTGAGGCCCTCTGCAGCGTCCCCTTCTGCTGAGGGAGACGTGGGGCTGATGGGGACGGAGAAGAGGTTGTCCAGCAGCTCGCTGATAAGATCCGCTGCCGGGCCGGTGCCAGCCAGCACCAGCCAGGGCGTCGCTTTCCTCAGGGAGGCATCTAATCTCTGAGCCGGGGAACACACACACACACACACACACACACATAGTTGTTAGGGTCATCAGTGAGATAGAAATCTTTCTGTAGAAAAAGATAACCAACAAGACCAGCTGAGCTCCAAAAACTAAAACTAAAAAATCCAGACATCATGCAGTGACTCCACAATATTTATCATATCATATACAGTCATTAACTTAATCAAAATGTGTGTCTGACAATATAAATTTTCCCTCAGCTCATTTAAGGGGCAATGACAAAACTGTCATGTGGTGTAATCCTAAAAACAGAGAGTTTAACTCTTAAAAAGGTTTTAAAAAATGTAAAACACATGCTATCAACTATTTTGATAATCTACCTTAAATATCATATGATATAAATATATATATATAAATATGTCTGACCCGTTAAATAATATAACAAATCTAAATCCACCCTGGGAAGACAAAGGTTTAATCAACCTGTAAGATGAGTCAAGACAGGCTGGCATTAGAAGAACTAATTGTATTTGTTGAATATGCCTAAAATTATAAAGGTTCCATATTTAAATTGCTTCTTGGTTTTATTGGAAGTTGTGATGTCATTAAGAAGAACCAAAAATTATCAATCTTTTCTGATTGGTTGATTTAAATGGCTGGGGTGGTGACTGTATAGTTGTGACATCACAACTTCATGGAAGTCCTGACAGTTTGTTTCAAGGGACCATTTCTGAATACAGACTGTGTGATTTCTCTGTGGATGGAGCATTTTTATTTTGGGGTGGTATTTCTAAAACATCTGTACCTTCTTATAATAAAACAGGTATATAATCTATGATATGACACCTTTAACAATGAGTGGTCTGTGGCTTTCCCACTGGTCAAATTGAAGGTGCATTGAGGCAGAAAGACAGTAGCCCTTCATCCTCATACACAGACCAGTAATAAAGAACAATAGTACTGCTGAAAATGTTTAACAAACAACTCAGATTGAGATCAAAATTCTGGGGAATTTCTTATTCTTCTGATTTTTTTAAGGCTAAAAGAACAAAAGTTTCCTGACCTCCAGCATATTCGCATCTCCTGAGATGAGCATGCACAGCACTGGGATTTCAATGCTGCCGCTACCTGTTGGCACAAAATAACCAGTTTCAGTACAGTAGAAATGCTTCGTCATGATAGTCCACAAACTTTCCCAAAGTGTATGAGATTTCCTTTCATGTTTTGAATTTAATAAAAGATTCTCTAGGTGTTCTCTAGCCATTGTAGGTTTGCTATGAACAGACCTTACAAACTTTGGATTTGGAAAACTTTAACACATGTAAGACAACTTATTGATTGACTTTTGATTTACAGATTTAAGACCTGAAAAATCACACATTTGGCACGTCTCACCCCATATGCCCGTGCGCTGATGGGAAATGTAGTCCTCCAGATTAGCACGGAAGACTGTTTCTCCGCCTCTGCGGCCAACACTCCCATCATCCACCAGGAGAAAAGCCTGGCAGTTGTTATCCAAGCAGCAGGAATCACAGGACGTGTTCTGGACGTAGTAACGAGCGGGGAAGCTTCCCTTCAAATGCAAAAAAACAAGTGTGAAGGTGGATGAGAAGTAGGATTCATTCAGGGTCTGATTTACCTTTTAGAGACAAAGCTGTAAAAACATTACAGTAGTCCAGTGCTGAGACATGAGTCTTTAATCCCTGAGATGTTATTCAGGTGGTAGTAGCTGCAGGGTTGTGCAAAGATAATTATAGAGGCAGGTGCTCAAGAACAAAAACAAGGTGCTGAATATCTGAGTACATGAATTCACATTACACACAGCGGATGCAAAATATCACAGGGAAGGGAAAAAAGAATCAAATTGTTTAAATAAAAGTTTTGAAATATAATAAAACGTATATATAAAAAAATTATATTTATCTATAATATTTTATAGTTTTAGCCTACCTTTACCTAGATTAACATTCACATTACTGATGACTATAAAAAAAAACCATTATCATTGATAAAACATATTATGATTTTGTATAATCCATAGACCACAGTCCCCTGGTGATATACTGTAGTTGAAAATATGTCCAATCTGCAAAATCTAGGAACATAATTTATTATTTTACATAATCTGAGACTGTGGAAGCATGTACAGTAGATGCTGAATAAAAAAAGGCCCCAGAATAGAGCCTTGGGAAACTCCGTAGGTCATTTTTGTCCACTAAAATGTGTAAATAGCTATAGACAAAACTCCTCTCATTTAAAATATAATCTTGTCTGATGAAAGAATGATGCTTTGGGAGTACAAATGTTTTGAAATGTTTCAAATTTGTCCAGTAACAGCTTCAAAAAGTAAATGCTATGTAATGTTCCAGGCTAAAGCAGAGACACTGATTCCTACATTTGGTAACACGAAATTGCAGAAAAGATCCCATACACATAAATTGGGGTAAAGTCTGAGTTTGTTGTCCTATTCTTAGCAGTTCTTTAGAGTAAAATCCTCAAATTAGGGTTTAACATCCACTTTAAGTAGGATTCCAATCAATTTTCTGTGCCAGAAAGTCTCACCCATTTTTCCAGCCATGATTTGCATATTATTTGATAACTACCTGTGCGCTGATTAGCTGCTGCCTGTTGTGCACCAGGCCCCACGGTGCCAACCCAACAGCAATGACTTGTTTCTGGGAGAGAGCTGGAGCTGCAGCAGCATGGTCCCTCACTGCCTCACCAACGCAGCGGGCCACGCCCTCCCTCAGACCACCCGTCAGGATCCAGGCCCCTGGGGTGGCGGTGTGAGGAAAGCAGTGAGGTGACACACGTAACCACGAGATGAGTTTCTCAGCATGTCGAATATACAGAATATGTAGGTTAAACTCATGGTCATTGTAATGGTAAATGTTCTTTCTTTGCAGTCGTTGCTACTTATCACTGGTTAAACCTGATGAACTATGCTAACCATGCACAACTATTGTGTCCTATTGTGACTCCTTGAACTTTGGGTCCTAAAGACTGATTAGATAAAGGCTGGTCTGAACTGGTTGTGCACCAACAGGTTGGAGGACAGAGTATGGAATTTGATCATAATTTTTCAGGTGTACAACAACGACTACCTGACCATTACTGTATATAAGGATTTGTCTCATACTGGCAGGTCCAGACTCAGCTGGACTGAATAAGTGAAACTCAGTCCCTGCATCACCAATATCAGTAGGCTTCATCATCTAATACCCACAACTGCCTGAATCAAATTTTGCTTCTGCCCGATGTAAAAATCTCTGCAGTTGCTTCTTATCAATGAGGTTCGAGTTCTAATCTGTCAAGTTCAATAGCCACTTGCCTTGTCGGGGTTCGTGGGTCTGGACTAGTGTCCCTTTCTTTCCAAGCAATCACGATCACATGAATTCAAAGTATTATGTGGCAGGTTATGAAATAATAATATAAAAAATAGGTATTTATGGTCAAAACATTGCTCCAGTTGCCACTTTTACTGATCATCATCAATAAAGCTCCTACATTTAGCTGCCATACTATATATTAAAGAGCAGCATAATACACAGTTGTAAAGATAGAATTGATAAAAGTAAATACCCCAAATCAACGAAATGTAGAATATTTTATGAACAAATATTCCATAATCAAAATAATAGAATTCAGATAGATAGATAGATAGATAGATAGATAGATAGATAGATAGATAGATAGATAGATAGATAGATAGATAGATAGATAGATAGATAGATAGATAGATAGATAGATAGATAGATAGATAGATAGATAGATAGATAGATAGATAGATAGATAGTCAGGATGCAGAGCCATCACACTTATCATCCTATCAACAGTATTTGTCCCGTGTCACATGGCCTGTGATGATCCAGGTGCCGCAGCTGTCCTCACCCGTGCTCTGTGCCGCTTTAACCAGCCCGTTCCTCAGCACGTCTCGCACCCACGTCTTGATCTTCTCGTGACCTTCGCCCCCCACCACCGACACCACCAGGTTGGGGGAGGGCAGGCCCCAGTGGGTCGTCATCAGGGTGTAGATGATCTCAGGGGATGTGTCACATGACAGGCGCAGAAACTATAAGGTTGGCAGGAAAATAAATGCATTTATCAAACAAAGATTTTTTTCAGCAAGTTGTAAAAGTTCGGATCTTCATCTGGTTAATGTGCTACTTTTCCTCACTAACACAGGCTACTGTGGCCGTAGTCAATGACAAACTACTAACTTCATAAGTCACGATAATGAAGTAACTCAGTTACAAACTTAGTTACCTCTTGGGAAAACTACCTAGTAACTAATTACTTTTTGAAATCAACGTGCCCATCATTGTGTACAGGTCAATAAAAATTATGCTTTCACTCCTTTTGTTCACCAACAACACACTTTATCATCAAATGAATTCAATTCACAAAGAATTTCACTAGGCAAACAAATACAATGAGTTTGCTCAGTTCTTTTATGAGAAATTTGAGTTGTTGAGTGTTTCTGATGATTTCTCATGAATGTATAAAAAGGGCAAAAGCAGGCAACAAAATTTGTAGGGATCAAGTTCAGTTCAAAGTTCAGTGTCTTTGACCAAGGAGATGTGACATAACAATACAGAGGGACACTGCAAAAATCTTCACAGGTGAAAATGCCTCACATCTTACTATTCATCTATTGTCAGAATTTATATCATAAGTTATTATTCTTGATTTGGGTCAAGTTGGTTTTAAGACAACAAAATCAAGAAAAGCATAAATTATCTACCAAATGGAATAAGATAATTCTATTTAATATTGGATTAATGGTACCAAATATTAGACATTTTCACCTAAAAAGAATCGCAAAAATCTAACTCTAATTACAAGTCTTGGCTCTTTTCTAAACTGTTGTTATTGTAAATGCACAATTCGTATATTTTGCAATTTTTTGTAATGCTTGCTTGTCTGTAAAAAGTGTGTTAGGTCCAGTGGGCGTCATGTGACCTGCTGTCACTGAATGAATGATCACAGATCATCACAGTGGGATGTGTCATCGCTGCAGAACAATGCTGCACGCAGCAGGAGGGAGCAGCAACCTTTAGATGGCAGCACCAGTAGCCTTCTCCTCACATCTGTGTGTGTGTGTGTGTGTGTGTGTGTGTGTGTGTGTGTGTGTGTGTGTGTGTGTGTGTTTGTGTGTGTGTGTGTGCTCACATGGCTGTGCCTGCGCCCTGCACCAGCAAACTCCAGCTCTCCAAAGGCATCGGTAGCGTACTCTGAGGAGTGCTGCTTGCTGTCCCACTGGCTGACGATGGCCGCTCCAAAGTAGTCACCCGTGGCCACGGAGCCGTGCACCTCACGCACACCCCCACACTGACACAGCCTGCCATTACTGACACACACACACACACACACACACACACACACACACACACACTGTGACAGTGGTATCTGTGTTTTTTCCTAATAACGTTTATGGGTCAGTGACAAATCATGTTTGACAAGGTCTGAAAGTCAAAAACCTTTTTAAGAACAGTTTTAAGAAGCATTCATCAGGTCTCTGAAAATGTACATTTTGTGTTCATGTTGGTTTCTTTTGAAAGTCCATTTGCAAAAATCAAGATTTTAGTGTGATTTTTCAAACAAAAAGTTAAATGGTATAACCAAAAAGAATGATAACTTTTAAATATTTAATCCAAGAATATAAAACTAGTTGATAGCATGTAAATTTCATTTTTTAAAATCTTATTAGGTTTTTAGGGTCACACCTCAGGACAGTTATCCCTTGAAACATGAAATACATGTTGAACTTTTTCCTCTGATGACAAACAGAAGCTTTACAGCATCACAGGACTAGCACATACATTCTTTATGAGCTTTAATCCACAAGGTTTCTACTTGTGTCTGTTAGACACACAGGAGGAGAGATTACCTGAAAGTGTCTTCAACAAACGTGGTGCACACTCGCTTGTTAATGATCTTGGGGATCCAGCTCTGTGGGGAAAAACGCTGGGTTAGCAAATGTGTTGTGTATTTCACCTGAACCCACAAGAAACAACACATGTAGAAACATGTACAGCATCTTTAGCTCTGCTGAGTTGCCCTCATTATGGAGAAAGGCCTGAAGGAGAAATGTTATTACCTTAACTCAAGGAGAATTTATATCTTACTTATAATTACTCACGAAACTCACGAAACTACAGATTTAATATCTGAAACAGCAGTTTCCTATATGCAAATTATGAAACTACCAGCATCTACTCGACTGTATTGTAATGTAATAACACTCTCTGCCTACAGGTGATACTGCTAGTGTCTACATTGTGATGCATTGTGTCTTTTACGAGCTGGGCGTCTTGTAGAGAGAAAAGGACCAGGCTACCTTCCCACGAACAAAAGAAACCGGGTCACTGGGTGAAACCAGATTCTGCAGGAAGTCAAACAATGAATCTAGATCAACATGGGAACCTGCTTACCGTAAAATGGGAAACTGGAACAGTGGTTTGATGAATTCACATGGAAGTCAGCTGTGAATCAATCTGTCACAGTAAAAATGTGCCTTTTATTAAGAACTAATGCAATGCCCCTAGAAAGTGTGTATTCCTATCGAAAAGTAAATAGATTTGATGAAGGTGACTTTTTTCATGTCCCTCACACTGCTCTGATAACCACAGTATGTGGAGTAAGAGACTGAGGATGAGAGGAACAGACTGACAGACGCTCCTTGATAAATAGATAGAAGATGGATGATTCCTATGAACCAAGTCCACTGTGAACCATCATCCTGTTCCAAGACACCTGTTCTTAAATTAACAGACAGACAGAGAAGCATCCACATTGAGTTTTATACCCGCCACGCAGGATCCATATGAAACAGGAGCTTGTGACATAAGTTGTGAATGGGTGAATGTTCCTGAAAACTTTGCAGGAAGGCTCCGGGTGTGTCTCAGTACAAAGGAATCAACAAAACAATTGAAAGGCCACACCACCTGCTTCCCACCATAGGTCACATCAATACAAACTGGACCAGCCCGTTATTTGCATCACCTTTTCCATCTCAGCCCCATGTGGATTTCATAGGACAACAGGACAGGTTGGACAAAGGATTTACTTGCATAGTTGCCATAGTGGATAAAATACTGGTTAATGGGATACCCAAAAAATAAGTGTGCAACATAAGTCCACCATTTCACATGAGATCATTTAAAACAGGATCCAGACAGACCTGAGCAACCCAACACAGAACAAAGCTGGAGATGATGACCTGGCTAAGTTCGCTATACATCTCTGAGACTCATCCAGCCAGGAGCTGAGGTGCATATGCAAGCATTGAGAAGCTGCAAAGGAGTGGTGTTAATGCAGAAAAGTTACATGCTTCACAGTTACTGACAACTACTGATAAACAATTACAGACAGACTGAAAAGAAGATTCTTTTGTTGTGCTGTTTGCCTGCAAACTTCTACACTAACACTGCAAAAAAAGTGAGGAACTTGTAACTTTAGTATGTGCGGATGTGTTAAATCAATCAGAATCAGCATCTAAAGTAGACTAAAACTCAGTTTATTTATCTTTTCTCTTAAATTTAGGATAAATCATTTCTCTAATTTAAACTCAGTCCATATTTGAGAGCAGGGGGAAGATGCTGTTCACTGCATTAATTTAACACACAAAAAATATAGTAGTACTACAACTACTCTGTGATATATATACAGATAATGTAAGATATATCCAGAATCCTGCCATAGAGCTGCAACGATGAATCAATGAATTAACCAATCAGTCAATTGGATGCCAATTATGCCATTAATCGCCAACTATCTTAATAATTGATTAGTCATTTTTAAGAAGAAAAAGTCTAAATTCTCTGGTTCCAGCTTCTCTTCTGTGATTATTCTCTCTGTTCTTTAGTCTTCTATAATATTAAACTGATGATTGTTGGCTTGTGCACT
The DNA here is from genome assembly GCA_036785175.1 of Eupleurogrammus muticus. Taxonomy (NCBI): domain Eukaryota; kingdom Metazoa; phylum Chordata; class Actinopteri; order Scombriformes; family Trichiuridae; genus Eupleurogrammus; species Eupleurogrammus muticus. The sequence goes on along the minus strand of JAYKQN010000011.1, from coordinate 22,077,680 downwards.
GTAGGCCTAAAAAAAAGATGTTTTAGATTAAATCTTCTGCTTTTACACCATTTATAAACCAAATATCTAATTGATTAATCATTTTAATAATCATTATATCAATCTACTACAAAATAGTTGATATTCGCAGCACTAGTCATGAGCATTCATAATATCATTTTACCATTTTTTTCCATTTTACCCACATCAGAAAGAAAAACTAAATTAATAAAATCATGTTCTTGATCTCTTTCAGGTTCCAACAGATTTAATTCAACCATTCAATGGCAGATCACAGGTGCTGAGTATAAACCTTTATTTGGTTTTCACTTAAACCATGACTGGCAATAATAAGCATGAGTTTCTCCTAAAGGTGAAACACACTCCTCTGCTCCAGAGGGTCCTGGATAAAACTGTGATCCGTTGTTGATGTTTCCAGCACATACACAATAATGCTTCTTCATGTTGTCATTGCAGCTTCTAATTAGCCCAAAAAGCTGAAAACTTCCCCGATCCAGCGAGCAGCTGCAGGACTGTGACCAGTCACTGAATGAAAAACACATGTAGATTGTGTGTTTGCATAATGCATATTCAACACATTACAATATTCTAGTGCTATAGTCCACTGAGTTAGTACAAAACTTTATTTAAGTTCAAGATTTTGTAAATCGATTGAGAATCTCTATATGTAAAATATCGTGCATATTAACATCTGATGGTTGCATCGAGATAGACTTGAACTAATCTGAATCCGTCCTAGGACATCATTTCAGCCCTGAAATGTCCAGTTTCCAGATCCGATCTGGAATTTCTTCAGTGGCTGTCTGAGAAAATGTGTTGGCACGGATGGTTTTCACGTGTCACTGGCAGGAATGAACATCATGAGGCCAGGGAGCAGGGATTACCAGAGAGGAAGCTCAGCACACAGCTGCTTTTTGAAGTGAGAGTTGGGAGAAGCCGACGCAAGATGAAAGGGAACGAGAGAAATGTCAGGAATGACAGGGGAAGGATTCAAGTTCAGACACAACTGCAACATTCCAGCATTTCAAAAGGAAACTGACAGTTATGCTCTGAAACTAATATACAAACAATGTGTGTGTGTGTGTGTGTGTGTGTGCACATGCAACCTTGCATAATAAAATTGTTCGTATATTATGTAAGTGCTGTGAACTCACCACACCCCATTCAGTCTAGATGTAAAACACAACAACATTTCAACATTTCCCTTCTCCAGTTCTGTCAACAATAAAATACAAATGACAAAATTATGTGGTAACAAATTGAAACATCTAATATAGTGAAAACTCAAATATAATAGTGAGTGACAAATGTTTAACAAGTTTAGAAAGTCAAAAAAAATTAAATACAGTCTTAGTAAGCATTTATCAGGTCTCTCTAAATATTCAGGGACCTCATCCACCCACCCCCGCACTAACACAACCTGCTATTACTGACACACACACACACACACAGACACACATGGATGCCTCTGTCATTTCAAAGGTGAACATGTAATGATGTAGTTTCTACAATAAGCTCGTTACTGGTTTATAGTGTGCCATATCTGTCTTTTATCCTAATAATAATATTTATGGGTACTGACACATCATGTTCAATAAGGTGATAAAGTCAAAAACTTACATAACATACTTTTACAGTTTTTTTAAAGAAGAGAATTTATCAGGTCTCTCAAAAATGTTAATTTGTTTTTTACAAAAATCCACCGAGAATATAAAACTAGCTGATAATACATGCTTTTAACTTTTGTTAAACTATCTGGAACCAAGTTTTTAGGGTCACACCACGTGGCAGTTTTGACGTTGTCCCATGACCATTTTTTTCCTGTTTTCTCAACTCATCTTTATGTATAAAGTGCTTTCCAACAACCACCGCTGCAACAAAGTGCTTCTCTTTCTTTCCTGTTTTCCTTACTTGTTTTTCCTAGTTGACATGTGTTTTAAATTTCTTTAAATGAAAAAAAGCTAAACTATCTGGTTTCGGCCTTGCCCTTTATATGCATATTATGTATAAAAGCACCTCACTGCTTCTCTTATTTTGATTTTGCATTAAAAACAATACTGCACTACACTCATTTACAGTCTTATTTGCTTGTTTCTTTGTTGATTATAATGTTTACTACCAGCCAACTGATTTCAAATGTATGTACTTGTACAATTGGAGCAATAATAACACATGTTGGATGTCGGGGACTGGTTCTACCTGTTGGCTGCTCTGACCTCATCTAACAGGAGGAAGAAGCTTTATATTTTCTCTCCTCATTACTACACATCATTCCCTGACTTTAGCTCAGTCTGTGTTTGAATAAGTCATTCAGCGCCGTCGGGTTTTCTGAACGTCCCCCATCCCGTCCACCACGCTTCGGCTCATTTCCGCCTGTACAGCTGATTTGAATCTTTATGTTGGTCTACAGGGGAAACCAACAGATAAAATATTGTTGTTGTTCACATCTTGCAAAAACAAATCAGAGCTCACTGGAAACGTCAAGTTCTAATAAAGAAGTAGCACAGATGATGCACGACTTGATAGAGTTTCTCCGAAAATACCACAGACCAGCTTCATTACTACACTTTCAAACCTCAACACCGCGTTACATACATGAGGAACAATCATATGTTATGTTATGTAACATAAAACACATGTTTATGGCTGTAACCAGTCATCTCTCATATGGAAGACAGTCACCTGACTCGGTATAAACCGTCCACTGTTGTTATAAGACACACTGAAAACATTGTGAACTTGTGTTTTAACATAATCCACGGTCCTCCTGTACAGATATGTATTCTGGGTTTATCCGGAGTTAATATAAAGCCTCCATTGTCCAAATGAGTGAAATTATATGCATTTAAAGTCTTTTTTGTGTATATATTTCTACCACAGCTTGCTGAAAAAAAGAGTTTCAAGAGGGAAATTTGTCAGATCTTAACCTGATATGATTGACTCAGACTGCTTCATGTGGACTCACATAAGCTTCATGTGTACCGTGTGGACTCACTGGATTTTGTCTCCATCACTTATACTGAAAGCACATGTAATCCTTTAATATCCAGTATAAATAGGAGGAGTGATTACAGAGGAAAAACCTGTTCAACTATTCAATGGAACACCTGACGTTTGTTTTAAGACAAGCTTGACAAATTAAGAATCTTTCCTTCAAACCACTAAAAGTGAGACAAAGCCAACCTTGCAAACAAATCCACTTGTATCTAAATGTAATTATGTAAAAGTCTTTAGACTGGATGGACTGGACAGAGCAGACATCCCGCTGGGCTTTAAATAGCACAGAGGTCAAATGAAACGCACCTGCTATTCTCTTACTGGAGTTTATAGGAATTTCCTGGAGAAAGATTAAAGCTTCTTGGGGAAGACGCCCTGCTTCGTTTTGTTTTTATGAACACAGTTTAAAGGAGAGGCTGGCTGGGGCCAGTAATCTCTGCACATACAGCAACACACACAGTTATTCTATCTGATACATATTCAGTATTAAATGTTTATATTTATATTAATAGTAACTAAAAAAACTGCTTGGTACAGGACATCAATTAGGGCTGCAATTAACAAATATTATTAAACATATTCAGTAATCTATTGATTACTGAAATGATGAATCCATTGGTTGTTTGGTTCATAAAATGATGGTAGATGTCAATCACTGTTTCCCAAAGTTGAAGATTCAACCTAAAAATGTCTTTTTTGTCCAGACTAACAGTCCACAACCCAAAGATCATTGGTTTACTCTTATAGAAGACTAAAGAATGCAGAAAATATTTAGGTTTGAGAAACTGCAACCAGAGAATTTGGACATTTTCTTTTTTTAAATAATTAATCAAATATCAAAACAGTTGGTGATCAATGTGATAGTTGGCAACTAAGCGATTCATTAATTAATCATTGCAGCTCTAACAGCAACATATAGTACAATAGACAGATTATTACGTCCCTTTGGGAGGAGGCCCGAGAAAACCCAGGACACCCAGGTCTCTCAGCTGGCCTGGCAACACCTTCAACACCAGGGGTTGTCCTGGAGGAACTGGATGACGTAGCCAGGGAGACAGAATCCTGGGCTTCTCTGCTTAGGCCAAGACGAGGCTATTTTTTCAATCTAGATTCATTTTTTATTTTCAACTCAGAGATTTTTAATTGTTAACAACTTGGCGTCACAGCTGCTGTCTGCTCCTCCACTTTCTATTTCCACTACAGAGGTGTGGTCACACGCTTCCCAGCACAGAGCAGGGAAAGCCAACGGCTGGACAACAGCCTGCTTTCACATTTACATTTTTTTTTAACATTTTATTTAGGTTTCACAAAAACTAAATAAAAAGGTTGGGACCCACTGGATTAAACTAGTTAAGTGTATATAAATTAGTTTAAGTAGCTCCACCTCCAGCAGCTACAACATATTAATGATCTGATCATGTCACAGAGAAACAGACCAAACCAACACTTTACTGCAGTACATCTACTCATAATACTGCAGTACTTTACTACATCTACTAATAATACTGCAATACCTTACTACATATACTAATCATAGTGAAAAACATTAACTGCATCAACTCATTAAACTACACCACTTTAACTGCACCAACTCATAATAGTCATGTACTTTACTGCAATACTTTACTCCATTAACTTATAATACTGCATTAATTTAACTACATCAACTCATAATACTGCAACACTTTACTACATATACTCATAATACAACAATACTTTACTACTTCAACCAATATTACTGTAATACTTTACTACTTCAACCAATAATACTGCAATACTTTTAACTACACCAACTCAGAAAACTGCATTACTTTAACTACACGAATTCATAATACTCATGTACTTTACTGCAATACTTTACTACACCAACTCATAAAACTGCATTACATTACCTACTCCAACTCATAATAGTCATGTACTTTACTGCAATACTTTACTCCATTAACTTATAATACTGCATTATTTTAACTACATCAACTCATAATACTGAAACACTTTACTACATATACTCATAATACTACAATACTTTACTACTTCAACCAATATTACTGTAATACTTTACTACTTCAACCAATAATACTGCAATACTTTTAACTACATCAACTCAGAAAACTGCATTACTTTAACTACACGAATTCATAATACTCATGTACTTTACTGCAATACTTTACTACACCAACTCATAAAACTGCATTACATTACCTACTCCAACTCATAATAGTCATGTACTTTACTGCAATACTTTACTCCATTAACTTATAATACTGCATTATTTTAACTACATCAACTCATAATACTGAAACACTTTACTACATATACTCATAATACTACAATACTTTACTACTTCAACCAATATTACTGTAATACTTTACTACTTCAACCAATAATACTGCAATACTTTTAACTACACCAACTCAGAAAACTGCATTACTTTAACTACACGAATTCATAATACTCATGTACTTTACTGCAATACTTTACTACACCAACTCATAAAACTGCATTACTTTAACTACACCAACTCATAATACTCATGTACTTTACTGCAATACTTTACTACACCAACTCATAAAACTGCATTACATTACCTACTCCAACTCATAATAGTCATGTACTTTACTGCAATACTTTACTCCATTAACTTATAATACTGCATTATTTTAACTACATCAACTCATAATACTGAAACACTTTACTACATATACTCATAATACTACAATACTTTACTACTTCAACCAATATTACTGTAATACTTTACTACTTCAACCAATAATACTGCAATACTTTTAACTACACCAACTCAGAAAACTGCATTACTTTAACTACACGAATTCATAATACTCATGTACTTTACTGCAATACTTTACTACACCAACTCATAAAACTGCATTACTTTAACTACACCAACTCATAATACTGCATTACATTACCTACTCCAACTCATAATAGTCATGTTCTTTACTGCAATACTTTACTCCTTTAACTTATAATACTGCATTAATTTAACTACATCAACTCATAATACTGCAACACTTTACTACATATACTCACAATACTGCAATACTTTACTACATGTACTTAAAACACTGCAGGACTTTACTACATAAACTCATAATACTGCAATACTTTAACTACATCAACTCATAATACTGCAATACTTTACTACATCAACTCATATACTGTATTACTTTATCCACATAAAGTTCAGACTCCTGTTATATTTGCCGGTACTTAACCTTCTACCCATCATGGCTCGACAAGTCTGCAGAACGTTTAATATCAGGTTCACAGACAGCAGCTCTGAAGCTGAAGGAGCATCAACCAGCAGCAGATGATCGTGTTCATTTGTGCAGAAATACCTGATCCTTCTCTTTCTTGCTTCCACATTTCCGAGCCCCTGCGTCCTTGTCTTTCCCGGGATCCTTCATCCTTGGCGGCAGCTGGGCGGTGTGATCACGGAGCTCCGGGAGAGCCGGGCATCCTGCAGCCCCGCCCCTAGCCGCTGCAGCCGGGGGGCGGGGCTCTGCTCCACAGGTGCTGCCCCTGCTCACCTGCTGGAGCTGAGGCCCCGCCCACTGGCTCGCACCTTTCTGTCAGGACTGGGAAGCAAAAAAGTGCAAATACTCAAGTTTGAGCTGTGTGTATTTTACTTTTGTATTTTTATTTACTGCTACACTATGCATAACTGCATTACATTATTACATGCTTGACAGTAAATTGTATTATTATACTAATTAAATTATTATTATACTTTTTATTTATATTTTAAAATGACTATATAATTATAATAACAGTAATTTTATAATTATTATAGAATAAAATAAAATATATTATTTTATGCATTATATTTATATTATATTTTATTTATATTTATATTATTTATATTTATATAATATAAAATATAACAAAATATCTCCTTTGCTTTTTTATATTTGCTGTTTTCTTAGTTCAGAATGTTTCTGAATACTATAATGCAATAAATATCTAAAATTGGCTCCACATTGATGAATCAAAATGTCAAAATGCTTACATATAGAGTTCCTAATTTTTTTTTTTTGCTTAGTTAAAAGTATATTTTGCTGATAATATTTCTGTACTTCGACCTTTCAAACTTTTTCAGAATTTTTACTTATCATTGAGTTTAAACATTCAATAATAAACATTTAATATTAAGTATTTTTTATTTTTTTAAAAAAGGTGAAACGGATGCTTGTGTTTAATGAGGCCAGAGAGTTGAATGTCTTCTCCTTCTCCTGAGATGTTTTCTTCTGATAAGAACAACACATATAAAACACATTCTTCCCCGTGTGTAATTCTGCATCTCACACTTTTTTTTCAGAGATGGTGATGATGACGGGTCAAAATCCAAGACTTTCCAAATTTGGAAGGTGTAAATAAAAATGTAACAACCTGCAGGAAGATAGAACACTATAACACTATTCAGGCTCTGTCTTGTATGTGTTGCCTTCAGGACCCCACTGTCTAAACCTTTTATGGCCACCTATACACATGTGCTGAATAAGTCCTTCCTTAATTAACCTGTTCCTGTAGTGGAACCACAGATTGATATATTTTTCTTTCCTATTGATATATAGGAAATTGATATGTTTCCTAAACTGCTGGATCAAAAGTAGGAAGAACAATTGAGCACAGAGGATAATTCTTGACCTCCCCAGCAGTGGTGATGTGAGTGATTTTGGTCTGACAGGGCAGCTCAAACTGTCACAGCACAAATTGAAAAATAACTGGAACAAGCAAAAATAAAATGTGCATTTACAAAGGAACACTGTGGTCTAGTTCAGTATTATTTTCCTGCATTGGATGTAATCCACTAAGAAAGTTTACTGAGGCTGTTCTGTATAGATGTGTTGTCTCTCATCGCTGTCCGTGGATGTGTGTGTGTGGATGTGTGCCCTCCAGGCAACAATGGGAGATTAAGGAGGACAGTACAGGAAGCAGTAGTTTTATAACTCAGGAAACCCGCTTCCTGCTATTTCTGTTTCTGTTTCTGTTCAACTGTAAAACATCATCACACACTGACATCTCCACATTTACAGTTTTTATTGAAATATTTAATAAAATCTATTTAAACAGTTAATGTCCAGTGGATAAATAACCTTAAAGGTCCTATATTGGTCAGTGTTCCATAGTTTTAGTTAAAGTTTTGATAACTTTAACAAGATATATTTGTGGTTTGAGGTATAGAATATCATTTCAATTTACATCTCAAGCTTCTTTCTGCAGCTCTCGGAACATCGGGTTGTTTTGTTTCTTTCTCAATATTATGTACAATATTCATTTCTCTGTATATAGTACTTATATAACCAATAATGTACTTTATGATAGGAGACCTTCACGCTGTAAGAATTTGTTGGGCAGGCCTGCAGCACATTTCAGGCCTTTAAGATATTTCACTTAAACACTGAAATTCTCCTCCTCACGGTGGAAGTAGAGTAAGGCAAAGGATCACCATCTCCAGCAAATTTCATGATCTGGAGCTTAATAACATGTGTATTACAACATTTCATTGCTTTCTTTTTAATTCATATTCAAGCTACACATATTTGTTTCACCCTTGTATGATGTTAATGAGTATTGACTGATGGTTAATGCATCTGATAAGTCAAACCTATGCATACATGTGTGCTTTTGCTGCCATCTTCTGGTGTAAACTTTCATTTTGGAACCTAAATCAGGAGTGTGTGGCCAGTGTGATTATGATTAAATGTGGTCCATGGAGATTAGGCTGGGTTTTCTGCTATTAAGGGTTTCATATGAAGTGGCTCTTTAAAGATAGTTTTCTGTGTAAATATTACAACCAACCATCCCTCCTGTCAGAGAAACGGCTGAACGTAGCATGCTGCTGTCTACCTGTTTATCAGTATTAATTACGCCTTTATCCCATCAACTTTAGTTGAGTTCCTGTTGGGCAGAATCACTTAATTTGAGAGGACCTGACTCACACTCCCATGTGTATGTGCAATCCCTGTGTGAATGAACTTGAACTAGGTTAATAAGGATTCAACTGCAACCATTAAGCTCTGGAATCAGTTTGTGGTCATTTATATTAACACTGGAGCAGTGTTGGTCAGTGACAATAACTATTTGGCAAGAGGAGAAAGGCAAAAACTTAATTGTTTTAAGAACCATTTATCAGGTCTCAAATATAAATTTTATGTTCATGTTAGTCATTTTAAAGTCTGTACAATTGATTTTTAAAATCCCCAATTTTGACACAAATGGTGTAACCAAAAAATTTAAATATTTGATCCACCTAGAATATAAATAGCATGTGTTTTTATTTTCTGAAAAGCTTTTAAGGATTTAAACTACCTGATACCAAGTTTTATGGGTTACATTACATGACAGTTTTGGCACTGTCCCATAGACTAAATAAGCACATTTTCACTAAAGTATTATTTTCCTACTTTTTCTTACGAGAAATTAAAATCCACCTTTCTATGATACAACTATACACTAATGATTAAAGATACCGTTAGGACACTAAAGGTGCTGTGACCTCTTGTTGGTTTTGTATTCATATCAAGTGCATTTTGACATGATGGTTAAAGTGAAAAGTTGGGTTCAATGAGATTACTTACAGGAAGAGGCTGCTGGGAGTACACCAGTGAGCTCAAAAGACTCCGTAACAAACGCAGAGGTAAGTTTCATTTACAGTTTATTAGTTTTATTAAAAAAAAAAAACAGCAGACAAAAAAAAAATTATAAAAGAGGAAAAAACAAAATGTGGCAAGTCAGGGCTGTCTGCATTGTGACATGTTAGTACTGTTCAGATTGATCAAGCAGCCTCTGACACACTGGTATCCATACTTAGCTCAGACACACATGGAGCCAGAACCTGGTCCTGTAAGGACATCTTTTTTTTTTTTCCCCCCTTCCAGTCCAGTAATTAACGTTTACAGTATGAAAACACTAAAGATACACTTAGATGCTAAAGTTTTCGCAATATGGTATGACCTGATCAAAGTAAACGTGGAACTGCTGGGGCACAATGACTGCAGCCTGGATATCGCACATGACGCAGGCCCAACGCAGCCCTGCTCGCAGCAGCAGGACTATGGTTACAGGTGGAGTTAAGGGGCGCTGTGCTGCAGCCTCCTGCAGCTTAAGTCCTGGTAATTATCACCATCAGTCTCCATTTTGGGACTGTCGAGGCACCGTTAAAACATTCTGTCACCATGATGCCAATAGTGACTTTAGAGTTAACAGTAAAGAACCAATTAATTCTGTTATACCCATCAACTTGGATCAATAACAATAACTTCAGACATTATAGAGGTTGTAGGGTTGGGCAGCAACTCCAAACCAACAGCCGATTAGTTTGGGTTTTACATTTTCTTTTAATTTAATAACTTTTTAAAAACAGTCTAACTTTTACTGCAGACAGTCTTCTTTAGCCAACACAATCCTGGTGGAATGTACTGTGCTCTCATTTTGATAAGTCTATGGTGCAAGTATAGAGATGCTGCTTGATTACAGATTTAACCTGCTCTAACTTGTGAGTTTGTGATTCTGCAAACTATCTTCCTGGTCTATGCTCTTCTCATGGGTACCTGGAACTCAGCCACACCCAAAGAGATCATTTGTATTACTTTAGTTCTTGGTTTATAAATACATGGCTAGTTACGTCAGAGTCTGGATGTCTGTTGGCAGGTTGGTCAGTTACATATGGTTTGTATTTTCAGTTGGAGGCAGAGCTTCTGGAGTTTATATAGAAAACTGGAAATGCACATGCCTACATCTTCAACAGTTTAAAGAGGAAGAGACAGGGGAGTCCAGTAGATGGGTCATGTTATGACCATACAGAGGGCCTAAGTGGCTGAACAGTAATACTATGCAGATGTGAGCAGGGCCGTTGTGTTTGCGTCTATATGGATCTTGCACATGCAAAAAAAGACAAGAACCCAAAACCCGGCGCGGACATTGGACACAAACATTTCGTTGAGCGACTACTGCACAATGAATCACCACACCAATTCAAAGGATGCGAAAACCTTTTAAATACTGTTAACGTTTGAAGAATGACAAAAAAAAGACAACTTTAAAATGTTGCTGCAGGGAAGTATTAAACTGTTGTACAGACTCTCAGACGAACCGTATAATCTGTCCCCTACTAAAGACAAACTAACAGGGAAGGAGAGAGGTCTCTAACGCATCCTGTACTCTGACGTCTTTGACATCTCGCAGAGCTGTCCCTTGAAGTCAATGTCTACGGTGAAGTCCAGGTCTCTCTGCAAATCAACAAGTTATAGCAAAGTCACATAAAGCCTCTGACAGCTGTCAGATACATTTTAATGATGTACTGCTATAACAAATCTAAAATGTTTGAGCCAGTAAATTTCTGAATAAGCAGAATGTGAACTCAAATTTCACATTCAGATTCCCATGTGGATTACCAGTCTGACTGTACAGCAAGTACATTGTTTAACTCAAATCACAGCAAATATGGAGAACAGTGTTTGTGTGTCTGTGTGTGTAGTAGTGCTCTGTTCTGCTTACATTGTTCTTCACGTTTGGCTTCATGCTGATGGTGCCGAAGATCTCCTCGCCCGTCTTGACAGTCAGGTAGTCATCCAAGTAGAAAACAGTCTGCTTCCAGTGGGTGTAGGGAGACTCTGGGCCTGAGTAGAGGGAAAGTGTGCTCATTAATGCAGCCGGCTTTTTCCAACAAACAAAGAACTTTTTGGTAAAAACTCAACTTGTCTTAAAAGAAGAAAGAATGCCAAGTTGCATCCAAAGACCGTGACAAAGGCAAAGTCCATGTGTTGTGAGATTTTGAGTGAAAAAAACCTATCAGCAAGGTCAGTGAAGGTGAAAGGTGACTGGATCTTATAGCATGGCAATGATCCCAAACACACTGACTGGAGCAGCTTTGTTATAAGCATTTCAAGTTGTCCAAACAATGACCTATGCAGACATGTTAACCTAGTCCGAATACATTGTCTATATAACATAAGGACTGTGTGTAATGCTAGCAGGTGCATTTTGAGTTACAGTTTAATGTAGTGGTTTGATTAAAATGGTATACTGACTGGTGGAGAAGCCAGTCCTTTTGTGACAGCGGGTGAACTCGATGTTGAAGTAGGTGACCAAAGCGTGGATGTAGTCACTCCTCTTAACCTGCAGGCAGAACGGTGAAGTGAAGCTAAGGTCCTCTAGCTTCACTGTGTATATGTCCACCTCCTAGGAAACAAAAACATATTCATAGTGTCAAAACAAAGATTCATTTCAGACTCATTTACAGAACATTTAAGACCTTGATGTGAAGAAAGTCTGCAACTGTGTACTTAAGTCATTTGAGAATTTAAATGGAAAAAAAAAAAATCATCCACCTTGATGAGACAGGCGCTGCTAACCAGCTGCTTAGGATCCACCACATCCACAAGGGGTTCTTTAATTGCCACCTCTTTGATGCATGACATGTCAAAGCCATACACATTCTCCCACCCTGAGATACACACAAACACAGAAAACAGTTCAATGAAAAAACATGGGGAAAACTCTTCAGAGTAGCAAGGGTAGGTACTGCAGGTTTTCCCAAATCCAATCATAAAAGACCAAATCCACAATGGATAACAGTCACTCACAGTGGATTTTGTAGTCTTTGTACTGCCTGTCCTCAATGGCAGTGACGTAAAGAGTTGCCCTGTCTGGGAAAATGAGTCCATCTGGCTTCTGTTGGGAGTGACAAAGCCAAAAAACAGGGTCAGAAGTTTTATCAGCTATCAAGGAGTCTTGCATTCATGAGCAGGCATGCAACAGCTCAGTTATAAAAAGCATAAAAGCACCAGTACTGAATTTGGATCAACTGTTCTAGAATTGCAAATGATAATTATCACAACATGATTTAAGTTTTAACATGATTATAGTCGTTACTGGTAGCACCTCAATAAACATAACCAGATGTCCAAAAGTTTAGGTTTTAGAGCTTGGCTCTGGTAAAAAGTTAAATCTATCATTTTGTTTAAAAGTAATATTTGAATTTTGAAAATGGAGCTCAGACTCATAAAAATAGCTACCTTTATATATTAACTTCCATCAAAAGCCATGAATTGTCAAGTTTATGAATAACCTAGTTAAATTAGCTAGGAGAGTGGAAAACTTGTAGACATACCAGCCATTTGTCCCGGGCATAAATGACTGTATTGAGCATGGACTCATAGAAGAGACAGTAACCCATCCACTCAGATATGATGATATCGACGCCCTCAACTGGTAGCTCCACCTCCTCCACCTTCCCCTTGATGATGGTTACAACTAGAGACAGGATGACATTAGGAGAGAAAAAGAAAAAAATAAATAGATAATCACAACTCAGATTTATTTCTCTCACAGACAGAAATTCTGAAACCTTAACTATACAACAACATGACTTGATTTTACTCACCATCATCCAGCTTGTTGGCTTTGACAATTTTCACAGCATAGTCAGAGATACTGCTGCACTCAATCTGTTAAGAAAATGACAATTTTCAGTCACACTTCCCAGGGCATTACAGAAAAACACAACAGGACCGTTTCACACTACACAACACTCACTCCAATAACTTTCTTGGCTCCCGCTTTAGCAGCAAACATGCATAGGATTCCTGTCCCACTGCCCACATCCAGCACCACCTTGTCCTTAAACAGATGCTTGTTGTGGAACATGGAATTACGGTAGGTCAGAGTGCGAACCTCATCTTTCAACATCTCCTACAGGGATGATAAATAACACGGAGATGGTTAAGATCTTGTGACAAACCTGAGATTTTTTTTTTAATGAATGGAGTATGAAAGGAATGCAGTTTTAGTTGCAAAGAATTTACCTCATGGATGCCAAAGTGGGCATATGAGTCAAAGTAGTAGTCCTTTGACGTCATGTCTTCAGCTGCAGGCTTGGCTGAGCTTTCCCCCTGAGAAACCTCAATAGAAGAAACACAATTACAACATGAAATGGCTTTGTTTCTGCATTGCATACATTTATATAAACCACACAGATGAAGACGCCATCAAAAACCTTTACTAGGTCAGACATGATACAAAGAATCATGTTCTCAACTGCGAAAAGTGATTGAAAAAACACAAACAATTGTGGCAAAATACATCAAGCCAATTAAACAGCAACCTTAAAGAAAGGATAAAGCAAAAAATAGATCTTAAATTTTTGTCAGATTGACTTGACAAAAAGTCCAGCACTGGAGAATTGTGTCCACATGATACAACTAGTGACCAGACATCCCAAAAAATATTTAACAGTCCTAAACGCTAAGCTGTTGTCCCGAATCTGGCCTAAAAATTACAATTAAAATCTGAATTATTCTGATTAACATTAAAACTGGTTGGTAAAGAAGTTGAGTGACAGCATGCAGCCCAGGATTTTAATGCTGTGTTCAATAACACTTTGAAGTCATAACAACCCAAGTTGGAAATTCTGACATTTTATTATGCAAAGTCAAAGGATGGACAGTTTTTTTTTTTTTTTTAATTAGAAGTTTTCATTTAGAATGCCAGATGAGTTACAAGTGCAATCAAACACAGCATCACTGGCTGCAATGGCTACAATTCTACATTTTGTTTATCTATTGAAGTTTTACAATTCAGAGTAAATATTTTCAGTCAAGGGCATTACAGATTTGAGACATGTTTTGAAAGTTTGTCTATTATTATCCATGCCATCAAGAAAGTTCACATAATCCACCCTCTACCAAAAAAAAAAAATCCAGATTTTAGTAGCCAATCTTATTTGGTCATTCTAGATACAAGAAACACTGACATCTAAGTACAACAAGTGGAAAAAATATCTAAAGATAGAATAATCCTATAAGACACTCCTTGGGGGGAAAATCCTGATTCAAACTTCCACTTTCAAAAGTGTGATGTGGAAAGTCAACACCTCCAGTACACAAAAAAATTTGAAAATTGTATTAATCCTGAATGTTCCAGCCGCACAGTCCAACAACATACAGAATAAAACAAAACAGTCAAGGAAACTTCCGGACAGCAGTTAAATCTTTGAGTGATCTATTATTATTATAATATATATATATATATATATTTTTTTTTTTTTAATGGGAAAAGTTGTAGAGATCAATAAAATTATTTTGATTGTTAATTACACGTTTTTGGGAAAAATATTGTTCCAATCAGTGTATTTGTACACATCTTCAAGCGTCTCTTAAAGTTTACAACATACAGGGCCAGCAGCTCCTCAGCACAAAAGATTGATGCACATGGTTAACCTTACTCTGATGTGATCCCGGGCTTTTTCACAGATTGAACACCTCCAAACGTGTTTACTTTTCGCTGATTGAACGTCTTTATATTAAAGTCGAAATATAAAAAGAGTCGGACCTTTACACTAATTAGTGTCAACTAATTAGTGTAACGGGTAGCGTCATCCGCACGCTATGCGTGCTATGCTACCCATTAGCCCGCCAACAACGAACAAGGTCGGGAAACGTAATATTTAAAGTTATTCGGTTAACGTTAAGACAAAGGGACAGAAGACATTTCGCTGATAATAGCGTATTGCTTCACAGTTTGTAAGTACTCTGAAGTTTGAAGGCAGGAGACCCAACGGGAGCGTGGACTAACTACGCTACCTCGGACGCTAAGTGCGCTAGCTCCGGAGCTAACACGTTAGTCCCCATGCGGTCTGAGAGGCTCTGCCGGCCGGCTGTCGCACCACATAAAAGCCGCCTCTCCAGCGCCGATAACGCCCATCACGTTAAACCCGAAAGCCTATCAGTCATTAAATAGCGCCAATTCATTCATCAAAAACACAATTTTTGTCCCGTTCGCGCCGTTAGACGAGAAGAACGGCCAAGGCTCAAACGCAAATTAAGTGAGGTTAGCTAGCTCAAGTTAAAATGGATGCATCACTGTCTGGTGCGTAGGTAAAGAAATCATTAAAGCTGTCACGGGTATCAGCAACGTTCCCCAAATAGCGAGATTATGTTCGTGCGCTGTTTCCACGGTGGATAAAGAAAAGAGTTTCATTGTGTTTCCTCTGATAGACCTTACCTCCATCCCCTCTGCTGCTGGAGTCGCCATTTCACTCTTCTGTGCGGCACCGTGAGCTCCAGAAGTCTTCCTCTCCTCCGCCTGCAGCCAGCTTTAAATCTCCTGCTTCTGCTGCTTCTTACGGCGGCGGACGGCCGCGCTTCTCTTCTCGTTGTCGCCACCTCCTGTTCCGGAGTTAGCGCGGAGATTGAATCCCTAATCCGGTTTATATAATAAAATACTAAATCCAGCGGTGAAAGGAGTGTTTAAATCCTCGGGAAAACTGTAGTCTGAGAATCAGTGGTAGAAAGTAACAAAGTAAACCTAGTCAAGTGCTGTTCAAGTAGTAAATGTGTTTATTTCACATTAATAATACAAAATGTGTGTTTGATACAAGACATCAATATACAGTTTATAAAACGGATTAATTAAACGATACTAATATATAATCTTATATAATATATTGTACTAACATATAATCTTATGAAGGGTTCATACACAATTTTACCAATAAACTTCCATTACTTTTCCAAGAGTTTTCCAATATTTATGGATTTGAATACAGATTTTATTTATATAATTTTATTATTATATGTTACTTTATTTTTTAATATTCTCTGTATTTTTCCCTCCACATCTTGATACATTTTATTTGTCTTATTTTTTAATGTTTGTTTTATGTATGTACTTAACCTTACATACTCATTGGCATGTGTTTTAATAACATTTTATTATTTCTTGATACATTCCCTACTTTTTTCTAATTTTACTGACAGATGTGACTTAATGAGAAATCTTTTTATATTGTCTCAAATGTCAGATGTATTACCATTTTGAAAAAATAGCCCCTTACAAAGAAAGTGGAAAGTGGTTATTAGTACCTGGAATTGAGTGAATTAATTAACTGGCATCAATGTGGAGTAACATTATTGATACTGCGAATTGGTTACCTGGAATTGAGCAGATTAATTATTGGCATCATTGTTGAGTAACATTATTCATTCTGTGAATTGGTTAAGATACAGTCATACAAATCATAGAATCACAATACAAAACCAAATGATGCAAGGAACAGGAGACCTTGATAGCTCTTTTGAATCATTGATGAAAACTTTGTTTACTTTTTATTCAGCAAAATATAACTAAGCTCAAATCTGTTGTATCAAGACCATGTCAAGTCAAATCACTTTGTATAAGCCAATATCACACATCACAAATTTGCCACAGGGAGCTTTACAGTCTGCACAGCAATTACATCCTATAAAGACATCAATATAATATTAATTGCCAAGCCCTTTGGTGGGAAGTCAATATAGACACAAATAAACTTAATGGACAGATTTATCAACAGAATCCAGAGAAAAAAACATATACATTTTAGACTAATGGTTCAAAAGTTACAGGCCAAATTGTAAAATTTGTTGTTATAGCACCACCACCTAGATAATTTGTGCTAATTTAACAGTGCACTGACTTAGCATTCCCTGAAATACACACACCAAGTGTGAAGTTGATAAGAGGAATGATACGTGACACATACACACACGCATACAATCAGATTCAAACTGATTTTTCAAGTTTGAGGTCCATTGTGCCAATAACACTTCTGCACTCTTACTTAATTATATTTTTGAATGTGGGACTTTTACTTTCATCAAACTATAATTACTGTAGTATTAATAAACATTTAAGTACTATGTCACCCCGGCTAGTACCAACTTTCCCAATGAAGAGCCTAAGTACTTCTGTTAGAAAATATCACATATGATGTATGATCCCAAAATAAATATTGCTGTTCATTACACATCTGATAGTTTCTATTTGAAAGATAATGTTGCAAGTTAAGAAAGTCACACTTTGTCATAAACCCGTTGAAGTGTAAGACACAGAAATAGAAAGACTATAGACCCAATAGTCATATAGAACAGGACCCTGGCTCTATGGCTGAGAGGAAATGCCATATTCAAATATTATTATAAAATAATATTATTATGGATCTATGATTCATATAGGCATTTATTTCTAGGCATGATTATGTTGTGTCATCTGTCACTGAGCATATCTCAGGAATTCAGGGCCTCTGATGATGTATCTAGATATCATTAAAGATTCATGAAAGGAGTTCCTATGATTGACTTTACCTTGGGCCCCCAAATCACTAAACCCTGCCCTGCTAGTTAATGCAAACCCACTGACTGACCCAAATAAGTATACATATTCTCCTCCCTTGAAACAAATAACAGCTAATCACTGATAGTGATGATGTAAGAAATGTAAGAAGTTACTAACTATCAAGTCCACAACTAAAAGATGATAGAATTTATGTGTGCATTTGAGCAAAGCTCTCAAACACACATATAACACATATGTACCAATGTGTTATGTGTGTATTTGAGTGCTTGTTAACCAAGTGCTGAGCTGTTGTCGCTGAAAGTTTGAAAACATAGACTGTATATATAAAGTTGAAATGTGTTACCTAGTTATTGCAGTGTATAGTTACTTGAGTTACTCTACTTAAATAAATATTTGAATGGGAACTCGCAAAATAAAGATTTCTGATTCTGATTCTGAATTGAAGGCTACTATAATCACTGTTATTTAATTTTGTTTTGGTAATTTTCTAAGCCAACAAATTGCATGGATTGCATTGAGGAAAAAAAGAAATAGAAAGACTGAAAACAGGACCTACCCGTTATGCATTTTGTAATTCAAATTACATGTTTAATGTCAGAACAATAAAGAACGAAACAAAGAAAAAAGTAAAATTAAACAATAATAAAGCAAATATCTATTATATGTAAATGCTATTTTAGTCACTATAGGTGCTGGAATGTGCGCATCAGGCCTCCTGCGGACCTCCCGCACAGCTTTGGCCGCAGTGACTTTGCGCTTATATCGTGGCAGCGGCACCGCAGGCCGGACAACGGACCAATCAGCGCTGAGCAGCCGGAGGACATGAGCGTGCGCGTGCACGAGAGCGCCGCGCGGTCACGCTGCTGCTGTCACGAGCCTGAGGCTGGAGAATTACAACGGGCAACATCACCCCGGACATCTATCTCCCCGGTTTATTGTGCGCTTAACAGAGCAGGGCTTCAATTCGCCGTTGCCGTTTGACAATTTAGAGTCTTTACGGAGTTAATGCGGTGTGAACCGGTGATGTATTGCGGTATTTGAATAATATTGCTAGCTAGCTAGCTAGCTAGCTGTTAAGCTAGCTTTACGCTGCGTGACTCGAAGTAACTTACCGTCTTTTTAAAGGACGCTATTCTCAATAACACATCTAGTTACTTTCATCTTAGAGACATCCAAATAGTGGGTGGTATTTTACTTTGGTGAATTCGACTGTACATGCCGTGCGCGTCGCTTTTTTGATCGTAGCTCGATAAGGATTGAATGAAATAGCTTTCAGCGGAAACGAGCCAGTTAACGGGGATAATTCACCGCCGTGTTCCCGGTTGATCCACGGCCGTATAACGTTAGCTAATCTAGAAGAAGCTATTTGATTTAGCCGCACGCAAACATAGCGTGAGCTTCACAACCGACCGTAAAGTTTTAGCGGACGACAGGAACTGCTAAGCGGCTAAGCTACTACTACACGTCAAGTTGGCCATCTTCCACTTCAGCTCAGTGTGAGAAACTGACCGGTTCGTTTTTACGGAAAAGGCCGAAGTGAGGACCCGAAACCTGCAAATATGCCGGCCGTGTCGAAAGGAGATGGAATGCGCGGATTAGCAGTTTTCATTTCGGACATTCGAAATTGTAAGTGGCATTTTGTTTCATTCCGCTTGGTATTTGGCGTCATTTAACGCTGATGACATCATTTGACATTACGGTTGTTGGTTGTGCCATTTTACACGTTGAATGACGAGAATATGTCGCCTGCAGGTGTTTTTTTTTTACTAACTGCTCTATTATGTCACAGCAAATGGGCTACTCAGATATGAGCGTTTTCGCCTTATTTCATGCTGCTACAGGACCTGGAGTCTGATGCTTGGATGCAGAAAATTAGGCCTTTTGCTTCTGATAGTTGGCTGAAGCTTTGGTCAAACTGAGGTTATCAATACCTATTTAATCTCGTCGAGCCAGTTTAATTGTGTAGTCCAGAATCACTGCTTCACCTCTGAGGGCTTTGCAGTCGCTACTGCAAATACAACCAAGGGCGTAGGTTTTCTTAGAACATTGGGTGGGGAGCATTAGTCTGGAGGTCTAGGGTCCTCCTCCAGGAATGTTTGGGTGTCAGACACTTCTTAAAGTACCCTTTTCTGCTACTCTCTCTTCTCTTTATGTAGAGGAAATTTAAAATATTGCAGACAGGGTGTCATTCTGTTTTGCATTCAAATATCTGTTAAAAAAAATAATATATATATATATATATATATATATATATATATATATATATATATATATATATATATATAGTATGCAAGCAGATTGTTACAATATTATAACATAAAATACCTTGTAGTCCTGCCATTTCAGATATACTAGCCTATATTTTATCGGTCAGAAAATTTGGTAAAACAAAGGAAAATGGAAATAAAAACATTTATTGACGTATTATAATACAAAATATGATCTAAGAAAATATCTATTTTTATATCACAATATTGCTATATCGCCAAGCCCTATAATCTAAAGTAAGATAATAGAATGACTAGCCACTTGCCACTTAACAGAGAATCTCCCCCCCAAAATATTATCACAGCATAATGTCAATGAGTTTATAAAACAATGTCATCTTGCTTCAACTTTCAAGAGTAGTTCCTTTACTTAAAAAAAGAATGGATACTCAATTACATGTAAGGGTCATTCAAAATCAAATGTAAGTAAAAGTACTGTATTGGCAGCAAAATGCACTTAAAATGTGAAAAAAACATAAATATTAATGCATCATATATAATTTGCATAGCAAATTTAAGCAGTGTCTTCATGGTCCTGCAGTAAACATAATAATCTGTTTTTTTGGGTACACAAATAAAGAAAAGGGGGTTCTTTTTTTTAAAGTATAAATATATGAAAAATGAATGAATCAAAAAATTACCTTGTAACTGAGCCATCAACCAAATGTGTTGAAAAAGTTACATTTTTTTCCTCTGAAAATACAGTAGTAGAACTGCAAAGTAACATAAAAAATAATAAAGTACCTCAAAATTGTACTTTCATGAAGTATTTTAGTAAATATACATTCCACCACTGGGAACTATTTATTTAAATATGTGTATACTAGGTCCACAGTTAATGCCAACATGGAATCAGACCCAAAACAGAGCAGCAGTCGAACCACCCCTAAATCTAGTTATTTATCTCTAAACAGTTCCAACTGGAGCTACCAAAATACATCTGACAATGACCTTGGTATTTCAAGAACACACCCAGTAATTATTAATTAGCAGCAGTTGTGTTGTTAACTAGTTGTGGAAATATATAAACTAGTATTTTCTCCTTTCAAATGTTGTTTATTGTTTTCTGTTACAGTATTTTAAATGGTTTATATTTTACAGTTGCTAGTGTTTATTACTATTATAAATATCCGCAATGCTCTGAGCCCCAAGAAATGCCAGATAGAAAAGTGGTTATAAGCATTTATGTTTATGTACACCTTAAAAAAAAAAATCATCCCTCACATGTGTCCATCTGTGCTGAAAATTGTATTAATAATGGACGACTGGGCTATATGGCCATAAAATAACATCCATTTATTTCACAAGAAGATGCAGGAGTGACACAACAAATTTCAATCATGTGCAAGGTTGTTGAGCAAGAATAATAAAATACCTGCACATCCTGAAAGGCTGTCATGATATTGCAGAAAAATACCGGTGATAGCTGTTTACTGTTGGCACCAGATACCTTATGCCTTTTTTTTAAACTTCTCTTTAAATTCTCCAGCTAAACGTAGAACTTGCAAAAAAAAACTTTCCCTTAAGTAACCTTTATTCATATGATAGAAAAAGCACACACCTGTACACGTGTAGTGCAAATGGGGATGGAAATTTATGAGTAATAGTACTTGTCTTGTGCTGTAGAGCAAACGTAATGAGCAGTTATCTGCTGTTAGAGTGATTACCTCCTTCACTCGATAGTCACTAAGGAAGCCAAACTTCCTTATCAGGTTCATTGTGGGATTCTACCTGGCTGTGCTTCCTCATTCTCATCAATTCATCTGAAACGGTTAAGTTAATCAACAACAGCATATTAAACAAAATAAGTACAGTCAAATCTTAAATCTTTGTGAGGTAATAACATTATTGCATAGGATTCATAACATTAGATGCTTAGTATACAGGTGACCTAGAGAAAGTTTGTTTAAACAACATCTGGTAAAGCTTCCAAAACATTGTGTATACATGCAAACTTACATAATGTGCATGTATGTGTATGTTAAAACTGCAACAATTCAATTAACCAATTTGTTGCTAATTATTCAAATCATCATTCAATATCATTATTTGGCAACTATTTTAATAATCAATTTGAGTAATTTTTAAAAAGAAAATGTCCAAAATCTCTGGTATTCGCAAATCTGATTGTTTTCGGGTTTCTTTAGTTTTCTATAATAGTAAACTGATGATCTTTGAGTTATGGACTGTTGGTTTGGACAAAAAAAGACATTTTAGGTTAGAAATTCCCCTTTGGGGAAAAAGTGATCAACATTTTACACCATTTAATGAACAAAACTAACAATTGTTTATCTCAATAATAGATAGATCGAGAGTATATTCCTTTGCACTTTCCTAAAAGTTTTTCCTTTTGGGGGTTTGACGGCAGTTATTGGTAACACTTGATACTCATAGAATGGATGATACAAAAATGTTTTTTCATCTTATTATGTTTACAATGATGAGCCTGCAACATGTTTTGTGCACCTTTCACTTTGTCAATAAGAAAGTGTGAGGAGAGAGAAGAGATTTGATAGTTTTGAAATCGTTTTATATCCAGGTCCATCATGTCCATGTTATAAATGCTATCATTGTTGTTCCTCCATTCTCCTGTCAGGTAAAAGCAAGGAAGCTGAGATCAAACGGATCAATAAAGAGCTGGCCAACATTCGCTCCAAGTTTAAAGGGGACAAGGCTCTGGATGGATACAGCAAGAAGAAATATGTCTGCAAGCTGCTCTTCATCTTCCTGCTCGGACATGACATTGATTTCGGACATATGGAGGCAGTCAACCTGCTGAGCTCCAACAAGTACACAGAGAAACAGATTGTAAGTCCTAATAATGGAGTTTTGCTTGATATACTGCAAACTGTAGTACGCATTGTTTTATTGCTTCCTGTTCCTCAAGCAGGGTTTGGGGTTGTTCAAAAATGTTTAGTATTATCGCCAGTTGTAAGAAAACCATTTTTGCCGGATGGCAAATTGACAATATTACATCTTTGAATAGAATTGTTGTTAAGCATTTGCCAAAAAGAAAACTATGACCTTTTGTAACCTTTTGGAGAATCTGCTCCTGTCTGGTGGATATAACCAGAGCAGATGTTTCTGACTGACACTGTTTACAGAACTAGAGATCAATGACCTGTGTGTTATAATCCACCTGCTGAACAAAATAGCAACGTACCAGTTAGAAGACGTATCGCTGTTTTAATACTACGGTCTGGGTTCTAACCAGCAGTTCATGATCAAATCCAACTTACTGCTTGTGTGGTTTAATGTACATGCATTCACAGTTTATTTTAAATCACAACCACAGACCACAGACATAACGTTTTATTTATTCTTGAAGTGAAATTTCAAGATTTGGTGTGGTTGACAACCGTTTGCTCAGGAACAGGAAATGTTGAGTAAGCAGAATAACTCTGAGTCAGGATCTTTCTTCCAATGCATTAGAGTTGATTGTCATGAGTCTAAAATCAGCACAACTATTCTCCAGACACCTTTTTTACGGTCTTATATTGTGCTTCTCCAGACACCTTCGTTTACAACGTGGACGCTGCTGACTGAGTGAAGGAGCTTATGTGTAATTAAGCTTTAGAAGAGCAGCCATAAACCAAATGTACTGACGACATTGACAGTTTCTGAAAAGTTTGACTACACGCTTGTATAAACGGCCCACTAAACAGTTTCTGGTCCTTGCCTGTTTCATTTCTAGATATGCTGATATGTAATGTAAAATAGGGTTGTGGCAGCAGCTGCTAAGGTCCAACAGAAGCTGCTATCTGTCACTTCACATATTCCAGAGCTGACTGATAATAGAATGCTGCTTGTGTCTGTTAGTGATCTCCATCCAACTGGACTGTCTGACTAATAAATACTATATAGCTATATAGTCCCACAGTCCTAGCTACTATCATTAATGCATGTATGTATGTATGTTCAGTTTTAAACCAGACTCTGAACCACCACATGTCCTGGACAGTTTTTCACTTTATTGGCAGAAACAAGGACTGGTGCTTAGGGTATTTGTATCTTACAGTTAAGGTTTCAGCATGACAAGATACAAGCAGTTTTTACATGTGCAGTAATTAGAGTTGTATGCCAAAGCACTAAAAGGTACTGTGCCTTGGATCAAATAATCATTTGCCTCCTTAAAGAATTGAAAAATGTATTCTCAGCAGCAAATGTTTTACTTCATGACTGCAGTGTGAAACTGGTCATGCTTTGGTGCCATCTATTGGCAGATTTGTACTGACACAGATCCTGTCAGCATGGCTTCATGATGTGACAGTTATGAACTGTAAGTAGAATGTTTGCAGATGGTTGATGGAGTATGTGTTCAGAGAGGGTGAGCTAGGCATCCCTTCAAAGGAGCCCTGTTGTTCCCTTTTCCCAGTTTAATATATCAATTTTCATGGTTTATTAAAAATTTGCTTTTATGGCTCTTCCTTTTTCCCCCTTTTTAGCTCAAGACCAAGTCAGGCAATATTTTCACACACTCACTCTAAACAGTCTCTGTACCGATTGGATTGACCAGTCACAAACACTGATTGATAAAGAAGTTGTGAATATTAAAACAATGTAAAAACACAAAAATATTTATCATATTACTATTGCTTTCTATGGGCACTGCACTAGCAAGACAAAAAGAACATTATAACACAGGACTACATAATGACACATTAGCTGCAGCAGTTTTACACATGAAATCTCTTCCCCTAAGGAGCAAAAACAATTCAGAAAATTCAGCTCAATCAACCTTTTAACTCAGAACATGGTCATCGAGGTCACCAGCTGTGCCTCTTCTTGTCTAATCAATCACACATCATCAGCAACAATAAGCTAAAACTGTTAAAGAGAGCTAGCAGTGTAAGTTATCTTTATTATGTTCAAAGCAGCAAAACATCAAGGTGGATAAACAAGTCGGGTTTGTGCCCCGTGAGAGCACTTGGATGTGTAAACTGAAAAGATGACAGAGTGCATTAACTGCACCTCAAAACATTGATCTGGCTTTTCTTGGCGAGAGAATGGTGTGTGTGTGTGTGTGGGGGGGGGCAGACACAGAAACACAGAAAGGATGGCCACTAATATTATTTCAGATAAGTTTTTTTCACAACAACCTGAAAATTTCATAGTGGTTTAAGCGGATAGATGGCATCACGAAGGATTAATGAGTGGTTAACGAAATACACCTCCACCAGACTGCTGCTGGACATTCAACAACAAAAGAAAAGCACAGCACACAGTTTCTCGTCGGATAGTAGGCGTGGATCTGGCTTTCAAAAACAGTAATTTAGCAAGTCCTGACTTGTATTGTCCCAGGTTTGTGTAAAATGGTTATCACAAACAAACAGCTGTTTAGTTATTTTTTTGTGGTACATTGCCACTGAAAAAAAAATATCTGCTCTGCTTTATTGTCATTAATAGCTGGTTGCCAATGTAAAGTGTGTAGTAGAGCAAGAAAAAACAACAAAAATACTACTTTACACATTGAGTTTGCTCAGCCTCTAAGCAAGGAGAAAAAATGCTACCATCCTAAGTTTCCCTAAGTAGTTTTTCAGAAACTAGTTTAGAGTCAGGCACTAGGTTATTACAACCGGGGTTGGATCTAGGGTCAGATTCTAACTGGTTTGTGTTTAGCCAGGTTTCAGCAACAATACAGAATAGGCCAGGCTACAACAGAATAAGTGTGTGCTCTTACTTCAGCTCGTGTGTTAGTATGAACAAAGAGACCTAAATATTTACCTGCAAACACCGAAAAAATATGTGAGAAAAACCTCAAGCACATTTTTTTGTTTTAATTTCAGATGGAAGCACATCATACTTAAGATCATCAGCCATAGAAGGGGCTACCATAAAAATTATGTGGACAACATAAATAATTCCCTATACAAAATATGTGATTTAAAAGCAAAAGAATACATTCTTAAATAAAGTTATTTACACAACCACCTGACACAGTACACTCTGAATATGAATGAGTAGGTTATTGCAGTCATTGGAGAGTAAAAACCGGAGAATATGTGCAGCTTAATTTTCGATAAATAATCTTATTATTGCGGATCTAAATGGAAAACGTACTGTAGACTCGGTCTTTTAAATGTTTTTTTAATCATGTTGCTTGTCTATTACTCCAGGGCTACTTATTCATCTCAGTGCTGGTGAACAGCAACAGTGAGTTGATCCGTCTGATCAACAACGCCATAAAGAATGACCTGTCCAGCCGTAACCCTACCTTCATGTGCCTGGCACTTCATTGCATCGCCAACGTGGGCAGCCGTGAGATGGCCGAGGCCTTCGCCAGCGAAATCCCCCGCATCCTGGTTGCTGGGTGAGTGTGACTGCTGCCTGGAGTTTTTTGAAGAATTATTTAAAACCATCTTCAGAAGTTCTGTTCTTGACGACAGTTTTACCATGCTACATTACATTTCTATGAATTTGCTGAACTGCCATAATGTATCTTGTGATTCAACATAGTGATACGATGGACAGTGTGAAACAGTCAGCCGCTCTGTGTCTGCTGAGGCTCTATAAAACCTCTCCTGACTTGGTGCTGATGGGCGAGTGGACGTCCCGTGTGGTGCATCTGCTCAATGACCAACACATGGTGAGAACACACACCAGACATCCAAATACATGATGCAGACTTGTAAATGATGATGTTTTCACTGTGTGCAATTATGTATAATACCAGATAGTTTCTCTTGAATATTGCCGAGAGTATGGCTGGACAATATTTAAAAAAAAAAAAAAAAAAAAAAAAAACCAAGCATGTCGATAACATTTTATGCTTAATGACCTAATTTTATTATCTGGTTTCAATAAATGTATGAGCAGGTGATACAGCGACAGGATTTAGTTCTATACAATATTATCTATCTGTCAATAACTGGGATTAATAATCATTTTTAATTATCTGATTTTAAAAATGACCGTAAGACAAAAGGCTGAATATGACCACTTTATATTAAAGTTGATTTGTG
Source organism: Eupleurogrammus muticus (assembly GCA_036785175.1). Classification (NCBI taxonomy): domain Eukaryota; kingdom Metazoa; phylum Chordata; class Actinopteri; order Scombriformes; family Trichiuridae; genus Eupleurogrammus; species Eupleurogrammus muticus. The sequence goes on along the minus strand of JAYKQN010000011.1, from coordinate 22,050,316 downwards.
GTTTGTCTCTAAAATGACGAGCTGTTTGATTCAATGATTGATCCATTATCAAGAGAAATATATTTGATCAAAGGAGGAGCAGCATTAGTTTGTATTTTTTTTTTACACAAACCTTGAGTCAAACGATCTAAACTATAATGAACAATTTTCTGATTGTTGATGGTGATGTGGATATTGATGAGATATATATATATATATATATATATATATATATATATATATATATATATATATATATATATATATATAATAAGGCCTAATTGAAAGTATTTATTTATGGGACAATGCTGTATGGCATAACCCTAAAATCTTGGTAGCAGATAGTTCAACTCTCTTAAAATGGTTTTAAAAATTTAAAACCACATCTCAGCAATCAACTAGTTTCATATTCAATTCAATTCAATTTCAATTCAATTTATTTGTATAGCCCAGAATCACAAATCACAGATTTGCCCCAACGGGCTTTACAGTTTATACAAAAGCAACACAACATCCCCTGTCCTTAGACCCTCACATCGTATAAGGTAAAACTCCCTAAAAAAAACCCTTTAACTGGGAAAAAAAACAGAAGAACCCTCAGGAAGAGAAATAGAGGAGGGATCCCTCTTCCAGGACAGAAAGGCTGCAGTAGAGGATGTGTGCAGGTGGAAACATTACAGGGAAAATTGGACATTACAAACAGAAGAACAAAAATGTAATGAATTTGGGTATAAGTGGAGGATGAGGCGCAGGATCCATCACAGCTTCCAGGTGAACCAGGACAGCATCAGACCCTCCAACATCCCTAGATCTGAATGAGATAACACAGGGCAGGGCTCCGGGAAGACAGCAGATTTAAAAGTACAGTGGTTCACCAGTATCACAGATGGAAGAAGAAAAAGAAGCTCAGAGCATCTCATGAGGACCCGGCAGACTAACCTATCACAGCATAACTATGACTAGGCCAGCCAGGGCCGGTCAATATTCAAGGTGGATTAAATATATAAAATGTTCCATTCTTTTATACAAAAAATTAAATAAAAAAAAATCAACATGAACACAAAATGTATACTTGATGAATGCTTCTTAAAACTGTATTTTTTGACTCATCTTGCTAAATATGATTTGTCACTGACTGTTATGTGGTGTGTTTGTGGGGTTTAGGGCGTGGTGACAGCAGCTATCTCTCTCATCACCTGTCTGAGCCAGAAGAATCCAGATGAGTTCAAGACCTGTGTTTCTCTGGCCGTGTCCCGACTCAGCAGGGTGAGTACACAGAACAGCTGTTCCAGTCCTCACTAAGACTAAAAGGTAGATCACATTAATCCAGCCAGGAATAGTTTATAATGTTGGTAAAAGTAAAATAATTTCTGATCCTTTATGCAAATCCAGACCTGATTCAGACCTCTCCGAGGTTCCCAGAGTCAGAACTAAACATTTCTGTCTCTATGTCCCACATTTCTGGAACCAACTTAGAGTTCTGTGTGTCTGCTGCAGTTCTTACTACCTTTAAGGCTTTTCTGTTTGCTGCTGCCTCTAGCTGCTTATTATTTTATTCTCCTAATTATTTTCCACTGCACTTATTTCCATTTTATTTATTTCTCCCTTTTAATCCACTGCTTTTATTGTTTACAGTTGGATATCGATGTGTTTGTACTCTGAATTACCTTGTTGGATGTGCTATACAAAATAAAGTTGCAAGTCTTGTTACCTAAATTATTATTCTAGGATAAAATCGCTGAACATTTGGCTTATTGTTTAATCCTGTTAATCAGCGTATGTTTATTGTTTTTGACTTCTCTTCTTTACTTAACTCTCCATTGACTGCTCTAGGCTTTAGTTTGTTTTTATAGTTTCACAGACTTTTTTAAATGTTAAGATTTACTCAACTTACTCAAATAGAGACGGCTTGCTTTTTAGTCATTTAAAACATTTTGTTAGTGTTGTTATGTTTGACCCACTTTTGATTAGTGTATCAGAAGTTAATGTCACCTTTTTGAAGCAATGCATGTTTCAGCCAAGTACATGGGGGCCTGCAGGTTAAGTGGATGTAACCTGACTCGACTTTGCAGTCTAAAACTGATACTGTTTGCAGTAAAAATGTGTATTTCTGGGCCATAATTATAACAAAATGTTGTTTTTTTGGTATCTCCAGATTGTGTCTTCAGCCTCCACTGACCTGCAGGATTACACCTACTACTTTGTCCCAGCACCGTGGCTCTCCTGCAAGCTGCTGCGCTTACTGCAGTGCTACCCTCCTCCAGAGGATGGCGCTGTCAAAGGCCGTCTGGTAGAGTGTCTGGAGACCATCCTCAATAAGGCCCAGGAGCCTCCCAAGTCCAAGAAGGTGCAGCACTCCAATGCAAAGAACGCCATCCTGTTTGAGGCTATCTCACTCATCATCCACTATGACAGGTAAGCATTCTGACCTGCATGATTCTGCAAAAAAAACAGAATACCCACTGTGAAAAGTGATATTTCTTCCAGTGATGCAACATTAGGCTTGGGCCGACATCCCAAATTTAATATCATGATATAATCCAGCCCAAATATCGCAATATATGCTATTATTGTAAGAAGAATTGCAGCAGACCTGCAGTTCTCTGGGAATTTGTTCCAGATATGTGGAGCATAAAAATTGAAGATTGCTTCTCCATAAAATTTTATATCAACCACACATAAGCAAAGCAGTGAAATGTTCAGACTTGCAGCACAGCAGACTTCACAAAACTGTAAAAATACAAATTGGCCCAAGCCTACTACAATATTCACTATATTCACTAGAACTGAAATAAGAGAAGGTATTAAAATTTACTCAAAAAGAGGAACTTAAAAAATCGAATGGATTATAAAAGGCTCTAATCTCAGAAGAAATTAACATTTTATTAGAAAAAAATGACATGTTGATGAAAGATGATTCTTTCGGGGATACAAATGCATAGCTACATTATAGCATTTTTACATGATTGCATTAATTCAATATGACAAACATGATCAACATGACATTTATTAATTTCCTGTACTGTATTTGAAGGATTAAAAGTGAAGCCAGTTTTTTTAAGTGACTTTTCCTTTCTTCAGTGAGCCAAACCTGCTGGTGCGAGCCTGTAACCAGCTGGGCCAATTCCTGCAACACAGAGAGACTAACCTGCGCTACTTGGCTCTGGAGAGCATGTGCACGCTGGCAAGCTCTGAGTTTTCCCATGAAGCTGTCAAGACACACATCGAGACTGTCATCAACGCCCTGAAGGTGCTGCCCCACACTGTGACAGTCACGTAGCAAGACATCATCAGGCCTGAGTGATGTTTTAATTAAATATGTGTGACAAACGTATACAAAGTGACAGCTGATGTTCATTTCACATTTTCACAAAAAGACTCCTCAGCTTTAGACTGCATTCAGGACAGCTGTGATGCTCTTTGTGGGTCAGTCGCCGATTGTCTCTCTGTATCTCCGCAGACTGAGAGGGATGTGAGTGTACGACAGAGGGCAGCTGATCTGCTTTACGCTATGTGTGATCGCAGCAATGCCAAGCAGATCGTAGCTGAGATGCTCAGCTATCTTGAGACTGCGGACTACTCCATCAGAGAGGAGATGGTGGGTGTGAGAGTTTTGAAAGAAATTTTGTGCTATACTATATTTTTTTATTCTCTCTCTAGTAATATAAATCTGAGAAGTGGTGAAAATGGTTTGTCTCCTCCAGCTGCAGTGAAATAAATACATTGCATTAATCTAAATGGAAATACAGGCAGCAGTCTTTTGTATTTACAGTGACAAACCAAATGTTAAATCTAATGCTTATCGGTTATCATCAATTCCAAATAACAACCTTTTTCCCTTTGTCATGTAGGTGCTGAAAGTGGCCATCCTTGCAGAGAAGTATGCTGTGGATTACTCCTGGTACGTGGACACCATTCTCAACCTCATCCGTATTGCTGGAGATTATGTCAGCGAAGAGGTGTGGTACCGTGTGATCCAGATCGTCATCAACAGAGACGACGTACAAGGCTACGCTGCCAAGACTGTCTTTGAGGTACCGTGATATGAAATCTCAAAATGTATTTTTGTCAACAGCAGTAGACTAAAGATACTGAGCAGGATACAGACTAATTGTGATTGGTAAATTGTTATGAAAAGGTTGAGCCTTTTGGTACACAATTAAAAAATTCCGGTACTCGCGTAGTGAAGTTGTGCATGTGTATATAAATTTTGGATTCAATACTTTAGTTACTTTAGAGCTTTAATAATGACTCATTATGGCATGTGGACAGCTAACAATTGAGTTTTTTAGGAAATAATAGTGTTTTTTGTGAAGCATGTTTCATTCAAGATTCTACAGGTGAAAATATCTATCTATATCTTCAAAATAAACGGTTTGTGTCAATGTCTCTTTCAGGCCTTGCAGGCTCCTGCGTGCCATGAGAACATGGTGAAGGTTGGAGGCTACATTCTGGGAGAATTTGGTAACCTCATCGCAGGAGACCCACGCTCCAGGTATGTTTTCTTTTTTTTTTGGATGCTGCAACACTAAGTTGACACTTAAATTATACATACATTTTTCATACGTAGACATTTCTGTCTGAGTATGTTTTTTTGTTTTGTACCTGAAATAAAAGTGAAAATGTATAAATAAGATCATATGAGAAAAAAAAAAAATTCCGCACATTAATTTTGCTGTTCTCTCATCAGCCCCCTGGTCCAGTTCAACCTTCTCCACTCCAAGTTCCACCTGTGCTCTGTGCCAACCCGAGCCCTGCTGTTGTCGGCCTATATCAAGTTTATCAACCTGTTCCCTGAGACTAAGGCCACCATCCAAGAGGTGCTGCGCTGCGACAGCCAGATCCGCAACTCCGACGTGGAGCTGCAGCAGCGTGCTGTGGAGTATCTGAAGCTGTCTTCTATTGCCAGCACAGACGTCCTGGTTAGTTATTGTCGAACAAATCATTGAAGTTCCTGAGTCTGGCAGAGATTAAGCTTGGTGAGGTAACTTCAGGTTTAACTATGGGTATTCAGAAGTACAAGAGTGGTTCATTTCTTACTCTGTACATTTATACATTGCCATGGTAACTTATGCTGAGTAGTGATGTTCATGATAAGATATCAATGCATATACCAGGAGAAACCAAGGACCTACAGGATCCTGACCTGGACAAAAAAAATGGACAATAAAAAGTTTGCAAAGTGTCAAGTAAAAGAGATCAATATATTTTTGTAGGTCAGTAGAAAATCTAATTCGTCAGGCTTTCCATTACATCTCTGGTTTCAAAACAGAGCTTATAATGAGAGAGATCATTTAGGACATTGACCATACGATGATGATTATAAAATTAATTTTGACTGTGGCTATCAATGCAATTATTGGATCAATTCAACTTTTTAGGCTTTTTTATGTAAAAATCATATAATCTCATCATTCATTAGAGACTTTTCCTCTTCGCTTCAGCAGCAGAAACAACGGACATTGTTTTAACCTTCTGTTGTGCAAAACATAAGCTTAGTTTCATCATTCAACTAAATAGATAATATTGACTCTATACATAGATCCTATATAATACTGGTTAAATGTATCTTTAGCCTTCACCTTCCTTTAATATTATTACATTTTTTCCTAATGTTTATACATTGCCTTATTCTGTGGTAATAACATCTAACCATGTTGAATCTGTATCTAAAACCCATTTTGTTCCAGGAAGCTATCATGATATCATGAGATATCCTCTCATATCATTGTAACTAACACGCCATTTCTTCCATGTGAACACATCGTAAGGAGAAAAAATAGTTGACAGAGCTGGTTGATAACCAGCTTTGTAATACAGGTTATAGGATATGAAAATATATGCTATTGAACCGTTTCTTTGTCAGACAGGTCTATAAAGGTTGTTGTAGTATTGTTATTACTATTACTTATTTTGAAATAACTGATTTATTTTACTGCTGTGTCCTGAATCCTTCTAAAGTTTTAGTGAGTTAAACAAATACAAACCTATCTAGCAATGGAAACAGAAAACCGGTTTACCTTAAATTTACATACGTTGTTCATCCACATTTTCTTTGCTGTTTGCAGACTTATTTTACTCCTGTAATAAGCCGATTAGAAACCTGTTTACACATATACACAGCAGGCATTTACATCGGGTTTCTCATAACGGTTTTAGAAACCAGTTTGCTTAGTTTTGTTCAGGGTCCAGTACAGTTAACGCTGATGAAGCAACTTGTGAAATTAATTTAGTAGTTATTAACTAATTAAGAAGGATAGAATAAGAAGTTATTTCCAGATGTTAGTTTATGAACAATAGATAAACAGTTTAAATCTTTCTTTTATTATGACACCACAACAATGGTGACATACTTCTCTGTCGATATTGAACTCACATCCAGTAATAAATAACATTGCATTAACAGGGATGTAGATTGGTATTCATTTTAATTTCATCTTCTCTAAAAACAGTCACAGTCTGGAGGTCCATGGTGTCTTCTGTGCTTCTGACATGTCCTTCAGTGTAAAACACATATCAAAAATGTCCTCTGGTCCCCCAGGCCACTGTTCTGGAGGAGATGCCTCCTTTCCCAGAGAGGGAGTCATCAATCCTGGCCAAGCTGAAGAAGAAAAAGGGGCCTGGTGCTGTTTCTGTGACGGAGCTTGAAGACAACAAGAGGGAGGGTGGAGAGCTGAATGGAGGAGACCGGGGACCAGACACATCAGCCATGGCTGCCTCCAACGCTGTAAGCAGACTGTCCGCAGGCCTGCAGATATTCACACAAACAAAAATATTGTGTTCCTTTCAGCTGTCTGTATGCGTATCGCCAGCTGTAACAGAAATAAGACATTTCAGTGGCCATACTGCAACTGTCCTTTGTTTTCCAGTCCACCCCATCGCCGTCCGCAGACCTCCTGGGGATTCGCTCTGGTGCTCCCATCAGTGCCGCTCCAGCCAGCGCTGGCAGCCTGCTGGTGGACGTGTTCTCCGAGGCAGGGCCAGCCGCACCTTCTGCAGCCGTGAACGACGATGGCTTCCTGAGGTGAAAAGGATGACTTGTTGTGCAGATGTAGACTCCACTGTGGGCCACAGTCCAGTATGGGCTGGAGCAGCGGCAGAGAGAGGGCTGCAGAAATTAAATATGACGGTCCTACAATGCCGAATCTTTAAAATGGGAAAGGGAGAGTGAAACCTGAAAATTATTAATCCCTAAAATTCTGACTCATTTGCACTTCAGCAACCAGGTTACTGAGGCTTCTACAGAATATTCTCTGAATTTTGATGGAATGATTATAAATACAAGGATTCATCGCTCCAATTATGATCTCTTTCTATTCAGATGTTCCACTGTTATTTTCACTGTAAAGGGCTGATTAGAAGCTACGGTATGTGTAGACATGGCAAAGAAAAAGACATCAAGCCCCTCTAGTCCAGGACACTGCAGGGTTTCACATACATTCATGGCTGCCAGCCACCACTGGCTCCCGTACACATAAACAGAGCTTTTACCTGCAGTCCATCACACACGTGACATCTGAGAGACGCAGTCACACTGTCTCCTCTTCAAAACTTAAACACGTGTGCGACTCTAAACTCAGAAATCTATACTCCTAAGTGTCGCTAGGATTGTTTAAACAAGAAACTTTTAAATTTTATTTTCCTTTTGTTTAAATGCAAGCATCTGTCATTGTTTTCAGAATTTTTAATAATCACACAACAGGCGGATTCAATCTACAGATCACTAACTTCAAAAATCAATAAAATCAAATCAAATTGTTAGCAGCAGCAGCAGTTTTCAGTATGTTTTTGTACATGTCTCTAGGTATCTCTGTGATAATTGTTTTATTACAGCATTCTCAATAATTAAATGCTAAATTCATAACATTATCACATTGATCCCTACATAAGCATCTTTTTAAATTTATATTTAAAAAATAATCCTATTAAATTGTCCTGTCACTGTGACAGCTAACACCATGAATAAATTCTGATTGTGTGGAAAAAGCTGATATTTGAAACCATGTTTCTCCTTCACACCAAGTCAAGAGCAAAAAGCTGAATGCAACCTGATTACTGAAGTGCATCTAAACGCAGCAACTGTTTGAATGGTGGCTCTCATCCTGGACCCAGGCACAACTAGTCTTTTATTTTTTATGAGGAAACACACTGAATTTGTAGGTTGTTTCCCATCTTAAACTATTCAATTAGTTGCTGTGTGTGTGTGCTGTGTGTGTGCTGTGTGTGTGCTGTGTGTGTGCTGTGTGTGTGCTGTGTGTGTGCTGTGTGCGTGCTGTGTGCGTGTGTGTGTATGCGCGTGCGTGCACACTGTTAGACTACTTTGCAGCTCGTTGTGTCTCTGTTGATTGTCGCTCTGTCTTTCTTTGCTCTCTCTTTGTCTAATATGGAACCTGTCAACCTGGAGGCAACTGCAGTCAGATGCTGTTAAGTGATTTGACAATTACGTTTAAAGTGAAACATCTTTCAATCAATCAACTTTATTTACAGTACAAAGCATGCCTAAAAATAACTTGATCAAAGTGCTGAACACCTACAAATTTAAATAAAACCTATAAAACAAATATCATTAATATTAAGAAGACTTAGTTAGAATAGAATGCAGCCAACCAGGAGGAAGTGGTATAAATTGATTTATTGATAATAGTAAGTAGATCCAGTTAATTTCTTTCCTTTCCTAATTTTATCCTGAACAACTTTTTTTAATAGGTAAATGTAGAGGTGGTGATATAGATAGAACATATATTAATATAAAAAAATATATATTAGTGGAACATGATGATCATTGATAATTGTTAATAAGAACCAGGAGAAAAAAAGGCTGAATGTGTCCATTTTATAATAAACGTTGATTTGTGGGTTGTCTGTTAAATGACTGGTTTTTCAATTAAATGATTGATCTACTATCAATAGAAATTTTTATGAGCAGCCTTGGTTTGTTGATATTGATATCATATTAAACTATTTTCCTATTGTATTGATGATGTGGATATTGACCATATATATTAATATTGTTTCATTGCTCAGGGCTAAGATGCACATATATTATCTTCCTTTTTAGTTTCACAATTCTTTTGTTATCCTGTCTACCTTGGGTCTCTGTCGTTAAGCTGTTGTTCTGCTTCATTGAAGCATTGAAACATTGATTGTACAGTTACTGCTTCATGACTTCATTAATGCTTGCTTTAATGTTACTTCTTGCACCTACTCAGACATGTCCACAGCACTTTCTTCCATTAAGTCTGTGAGTCCTGGTGCTGATGAAGCCATTGTGAGTTCAGCTGAGTTTGTTTCTCAAGCGTGGTGTATTTTTCTCTCTGAGACTGTCCATTGAATTTTGTTAGGATTGGAAAAAACACCACTTTAAACTGATAAGAGGTTTGGCCATTAACGTTGAAACTAGATCACATGTGAGAAAAAAACTGCTGTTCAGGTCTATGCCTGCGGTAGTGCATCCTCCATGGTTGGCAGGTCCTCTACACATGTCTTTTTATCTTGCTGTGTATGTGACTGTCTTTCGTCTTTTTCTCTCCTTCCCTTCTCTCCATTTCCTTGTGTGTGTGTCTGCGTGTGTGCGTGTGTGCGTGTCCATTTCCTGTCCTCTACCGTGATTGGACATTGACAGAGATCTGGAACAGCCCACCGAGACCTCTGACTCCCTATTGGTGGAGGGTTCTGGTGACTCGGAGTAAGGGCCCAGTAAACTACAGGAGTAGCTAGAAAAATACAAATATGGCTCTGCCACATTGTTTTTCTGTCTTTAGTATAACCTGTTATTATAAGTGGTTGCTCTACTTTGATGCCTTTTTTAAACTGGTTTTAAATTGTTCAAAATTGAAAACAGAACACAATAAGATGAACTCATGAATTCTACACTCAGCTGTTTCCACTGAAACCTCCACTTTATTAATGTGATATCATCCTGCACAAATATTGCAATATATTGTAATATCATGGGAGGGGAGGAAGGTGGGGAATCATTTCCCTTATTTTGGCCCCGTACTTTCACATGTATGTTAGGATAGCGGAGTTCCTTCTTTAAGGACGTTGGCATCCTTGTTGCATGCAAACTGTATGAATCGGGGCCAATTTTGTATGTCGTCCCAATTTTTGAACAGTGCAGTAAGTAGGACAGAGAGAGTCTGGATATTAACACTCTCGAATCAAACTGAAACACTTAACCCTCATCCTTTAATTTCTTAATCAATGTGCTTAATTATACAACCAAGATAACAGAAATGATCCAAAAACATATGTACTGCAGATACTTGTCATTGTGTGCTGATCATTTTTGTACAAACTGAAGTTTAATGCTTTTACTAACTGCTCTGCTTTTATCTTTTTACCCTTCTTTCTTCTTCTTCTCCTCTTGTGTTCCTTTTAACCAATCATCATTCCTACTTTGTGTACCCTGTGTTGGCTTTTTCATCCCCCGTTTCTGCTTTGTCCATTCTTTCCTCACCCCGTTGCCTATGTGTGTCCCTCCCTCCTCTGTGCTGTGGGTTTCTTCATCCCTGTGCTGTCCTGTGGTCTCTCAGCTCTGCTCCTCCCTCTGAGGATCCTGCTCCCCCTCTGTCTGAAGCAGACGAACTTCTTAACAAGTAAGGTCTTTCTCCGAGCGTGGTGTCCTGCCTGCAGCGCCACTCACTGCAGGAAGGGTTTGACTTCTTGTCAAAGAATAATGGTCCCTTATAATGTTTTTATTTGAAGTTGTGGGATCACTAACAAGATATATTTTCATTTGGAAGAACCAATAATCACATTAATATAGTTGTAGATGTCCTCTTTCAAGCTTCTCTTTTCAGCCCTGGAAACATGTCTTTTTTGTCTCTCATTACTATTATAATTTGTCCTTTTGATTGACTTATAGTTTTAACATCAAATCTTTACCTGATAATTGGAGTGTACATTTCTCTGTGGATTGAGTGTTTTGAAACATGGGACAGTATTTAGAACAGTGAGACCTTCTAATGTTAAAAACAATATTCAATCTCACTGTCTATGACATGGGACCTTTAGGATAAGCACTTAGACACTGAAAAATGCACCACTTTGCTCTAGTTCCCTGAAATGAAGCATACTCCTCTGTGCACTCAGACATGATTCATTACATTTCATCAAATGGAGTTTCATTTGATAACTGTTCTTCTTAACCTTCAAGCTGATCTATAGGTTTGTGTTGCCCGTCTGCAAGCTGTATACCATTATCTCACAGTTGCTATGGTTACTAATCCTCCAGGCTTTAGCACAGTAACTCACCTTTTGGAGCAGGGCTGCAATTAATGGTTGCTTTCAAAGGTACGGTTTGTAACATTTAACAGCATCTAATGGAATGAACATGGTAGACACGTTATAGAAGTAGTTTAATTAGTATATAATTCAATCAGAAGATGCTTTATTACCTTAGATTGACGCATTTTTATTTTCAAAGCGAGCAGGTTGATTTGTTAATCTATCCTCAATTTACAAACTCAACATATACTGTACCTTTAATTATAGATTAGACTGTGATAATGTAAACATCAAAATGCATTATGTCCACCACCAAGTTTAAAGTATTTTTCTCAGTGGATGCTTGTTTAGCCTCTTGGAATTTTATGCTACTGGTTTCTTGTAACTGCCCTCAACACATTTTTGAGTACAGAGTCAAGGATGTAAAACCTCCTGATGTTCCTCAGACCAAAACCACTTCACTTATTCCCACAACCGATTGGTCAAAGGTGCTGTGATGGAATCTAGGTTGGGAACAAAATATCGGTAAAGTGTATGAGCTGTGTTGGCAGCCTAATGTACAAACCACATGACCACAGAGCAGGAAACAACACATATGTATTCCGTATTTCTATGATTATTAAACTACTGATATTTCTTATCAGTTTTTCTGTATTATCGATATTTTAAAAGTGATGTCTGTGTATATTTACTTTTAATTTGCCTTAATTTCACAGGTTTGTGTGCAAGAACAATGGGGTTCTGTTTGAAAATCAGCTGCTACAGATCGGCATCAAATCAGAGTATCGTCAGAATCTGGGTGAGTTTGTCAGAGTAGGGCATTCTGTGTCTATCTGTGTCATCAACACACAGGTGTGGTCTGGTGGCTTTATTGACACATGGGTTTGATGGCTGGGTAAAATATAGGCGTAGTCTGTATATTCATTGTTAACTGAGTGTAGTTTGTCCAGTTTGTATTTGCGTATGAATGTTTAGACTTTGTCTTTGTGGGGTTTAAACTGTTCCGGAACCAGCAGCTCCTCCCCCCAATACAAGTGTGTTTGCAACAACATTGGCCTGGTGTGCTTTTACTGGTGTGTGTGGAGTGTAGTTAACCTGATGCTGCAGAGAAGACACACAACCTGTTCATGACTACACTGAATCCAAACATAAGATTAAAGTAATGACTTTAATCATGATACTTTGTGTATGAATGAAAATACATACATACATACAATACATAATATCACATATAATATCTTAATTCAATAATGTGATATGTTCATTTATTTTGAGGTATTTTTGTTGCCTAAAGGGACAGTCCACCCCAGAAATAAAAAAAATAAGAAAAATATATGCATATTTTTCTTTCCTGAACTATTTATTAATCTAGATTTATACAATTCACATCAATAAAGATTTTTAACTTCTCTGTAATGCAGCAAAACACTTTTGAAAAAATAAAGATGAAGGTAAATGACAAGTGTCTTCACTACCTGCTCTGTTGTGACAATGTGTCTTAAACCAACCTGCAGAGTGTGATACTTCATATTCTCTGTTCATTTCTCTACGGACCACAAACTGATGCAAAACCCAACCACCCTCTGTGTCTCTACCAGGGAGAATGTACTTATTCTACGGAAACAAGACATCAGTGCAGTTCGCCAGCTTCACCACCACAGTCAGCTGTCCTGGGGACCTGCAGTCTCATATCCTCTACATGACAGTGTGTTGAAAACCCACCACAGCTTCCAATGGGATAACTGGGATAGAGTGTCGTCTTCAATCTTTCCATAGAAAATATATTAAATCCTATTCAAAGTCACAATGTTTTAAAGAGACACAGGGTTTGTTGATAACATTTTAGGTTTCTTTCACTTACCTGAAAAGAAAGCGTGTTCTGTTTTTCTTATCAATGATTGACAGTTAGCTGGTTTTGTCAGATAACTGCTACATGCTTTGCAGCAGATAGCAGAACACACTGTGTAGGTTACACAATTGGATTATACTAATGTTGTATAACCATCTGCCTATTGTTGTGAATATGTGTTATTGATTTTATATAGTAATTGTTTTTTGGATGATTTTCGATACACTAAAATATTCTGAATCAAGTATCCATGATGAGTTGAAGGTCCTTGACAGCCAGCCACAGCTTAACGTTCAAACCAAACCAGTTGAGCCGCTGGTGGAAGGAGGTGCCCAGATCCAACAGGTCCTCAACATTGAGTGTATCACTGACTTCTCTGAAGCTCCGCTCCTCAACATCAAGTTCAGGTGAACTAAGCTCATACATTCAATTCAACTTTACTATGTGGGTTGTTGACCATGTTTTTATGGCATCCTGGGTGATGTGTCTGTGATTGAACACCTTATGGTGTCTTTTTTTGAGGAATATGAACCTGCTTTCCTAAAGAATCGCGTTCTGTCATATACCAAAAGCTACCAAATCAGGGAAATTAGGAATTCTGCAAGATAAATCTCACTAGAAATTTGATGCCAACTTTCAGTGCTTGACAGTTGTGCAGGTGCTAACCAACGCATTTAGTCATCTCCATTTGGATTCAGTCATATTCAAGATGTGTGTGTGTGTGTGTGTGTGTGTGTGTGTGTGTGTGTGTGTGTGTGTGTGTGTGTGTGTGTGTGTGTGTGTGTGTGTGTGTGTGTGTGTGTGTGTGTGTGTGTGTGTGTGTGTGTGTGTGTGTGTGTGGTTGTTTTAAGATATGGCGGAGCTCTGCAGAACCTGACACTCAAGCTTCCTGTCACCATCAACAAGTTCTTCCAGCCAACTGAGATGAACTCACATGACTTCTTCTCACGCTGGAAACAGCTTAGCCAGTAAGTTTGTGACTGTGTGTGGTGTGTTGAATTTTTTAGGTTTCCTGGTTTAAGTTTAAGTCTCTTTGTGTGAACTCTCCTCAGGCCTCAACAAGAAGCACAAAAGATATTTAAGGCCAATCATGGCATGGACACTGAAGTACTGAAGGCTAAGGTATGTCCACACCAACAACTTCAATAATAATCAACTAAGTGCATTATATACTGTTTGGAACTTTTTAAAAAATGTTAAATTCTGAACGGAGATTTGCTTTGACAATGTAATCATTTTAGGTCCTAGATGTATTGTTTGAAATTCAGGGAGTAAATCTTTAGGTTAAGATGTTAAGTAATGTTTGATGTGTGTGTGTGCTGATATGTTTGTCTGCAGCTACTGGGACTAGGATCAGCCCTGCTGGACAACGTTGATCCAAACCCAGAAAACTATGTTTGTGCTGGAGTGATCCAGACCAAAGGCCAGCAGGTTGGCTGTCTGCTAAGATTGGAGCCTAACGCCCAGGCACAGGTACAGCACGCACATTGTAGAATGCTGGTAGAACTTCTTCTTGAACTAGTGATTCTCCAGAGATTTGTTTGAAACTAGCAGCGTCTGATAGGGCTCAGTGGTCTACCATTTCATACCGAATACTAGTGTTTTTTTTTCAATGTCATTGTTTGAGAGGGGGGCAGTTTTACAGTGGCACCAAACAAGCTGAATGTGACTGCATGTGAGACACAGCCTGTGTGTGTTGAGGTGAACGACATGGATGGAGAAAACATCACACACAAAAAAACAGTTTAAAAAAAATAATAAATCTGACACTGATCAAACCACCCCAATCTGTAAATGCCATCGGGCTAAAGTTGTAACCACACGAGGCAGCACAAGCAATTTGCTTTGTCACCTCCACCACAAACATGTCCTAGAATATGAAGAATGCATAAAATTAAGATCTGCGTCATCTTCCACATCTGGTTGTGTTAACATTGGCACTGCATCATAAAACATGAGTCAGATGTCTCTCAAAGACACGTTTGGTGTCTTTGAGAGACATGGAGGACTGATACGACTTCTTTGTGAACAGCAACATTTTGTGGGACCAATTAAAACTGTGTTAATATTAGTCTGGTCATTTTTGAATTTACTGCAGCAATTATTCTCTAAATTACTAGAAAATGGGGTTAACATCTTATTAGGCACAAAACAAAATCACTTAAAATTTTTAAAAATATCATGATATCATTCCACCCAGGGCAGTGAAGACTAAAAGATAAGATGTGAGGGAACAGAGCTGGATATCAAAACTGATTCCCTGATTGAAATTTTGATTCAAAAAGACTTGACTAGGACGGTGGCTGTGATTGCATTGCCATGGTAACGCTGTGACTACGTCTGTCTTGTTTTCACACTCAGACCCTTGTTGTTTCTCCCCAGATGTACCGCCTGACTCTGCGCTGCAGCAAGGACTCTGTGTCCAGGCGTCTTTGCGAGCTGCTGGCCGAACAGTTCTAGAATCCGGACCAGTACCGAGACCAGTACTCCCACCATCCCCACCAGCGACCTCTCCCTTCAACCCCTCCTACCACACCTCTTCTCCTCCCTCCAACAAAGAATCTTTGAGTAAAAAAAGGTGTAACCTACATAAGGGAAAAAAGCAGCCGCTGTTAGCAGCAGCGTCTATATAATTGTCATTATTCTTGTCCCAGATTCTGATTCAAGTTCATCTTTTACTTGTTTATTAACATGATGCTACATTCTTGTTTTTGTTGGTGTTTACCTGTGTAGCTGATGTGTGTGTGTTAGGCCAGGAGAGTGTGTGTGTGTGTTAGGCCAGGAGAGAGAGTGTGTGTGTGTGTGTGTGTGTGTGTGTGTGTGTGTGTGTGTGTGTGTGTGTGTGTGTGTGTGTGTGTGTGTGTGTGTGTGTGTGTGTGTGTGTGTGTGTGTGTGTGTGTGTGTGTGTGTGTGTGTGTGTGTGTGTGTGTGTGTGTGTGTGTGTGTGTGTGTGTGTGTGTGTCCCATTTTGCTCTACCCTGGCTGCTCTATAGTACTGATGGTGTGTGAGAGAGAGAGATTACATATTGAATTGGTAGAACATTCCTTTTGATGACAAATGGGAGATGCTGTTCATCGCACATCTGCACTCACCATGCCGTTCACATTCTCACACACACTAGTATAGGTATGATTCCCTGTGGTTCTGGTGGGGCCCATTAATGAAGTGTGAGCTGAGGGTCCAGCGCTCTGCTACCTGCCCGCTCATTTGCATCATTCCCAGAGAAAACAGGCCAGTGAAATTGCACTTAAGGCTTTGGGATCCTGTTTGAGACCCTCCAGCATGATTCCCCCCCTCCTCTCTCCCTCTTTATCATTTCTTTTCAAAGACCTGATCCCTCTCCTGAAGCTCCGTAATGATTAGCCCTTCATTTCAATGAACTAGTTCACTTGTTTATGTTATTGATGTCTGTAAATATGTGCCAGTGTATTACTTTATTGCTTTCTGAGACATTCCCATCATGCTTGTTTAGAACGGCTGTGATGAAGTTAACCGCCCATGTAGAAGGATGGCAAGGGACAACAGATGATGATTAGCCCTGTGGCTAAATCTGGCATATTTACATTTGAATCTAAATGTTTATTAATATGCACTGTCCCTGTTCAAATACATAAAATTTACAGAGAAAAGTAGACCAGGGGTACAGCAGTGTTAACAGTGTTATCAGTCTTTTTTTCCGTTTAGAATCGTCTGATGATGCTTGCCAATGAAAAGCTTAAGGAGGCATCTGTGAGTTACACTTCGTTGAAGGTAGGGATGTTTACCAGATGCATATTTGCTAAACTGACTGCACATTCCTCATTAATGGAGTGTTTTCTCTTGTAAAAAAACAAACAAACAGTAAGCCACAAAAAGGGAGATTTATGCTCTCTGTTGAGCTTTTTAAGTTTAATAAGCGTGAATACTTCACTGGTTGGTTTGGCAAATGTCTGGTTGACTTCTCTTCCTCTGATTAAGTGTAGAACACAATGACCATGCTGAGCTAGTCAATGGGAAGCATCTGGGACTGTCTCCACATAGTGGATTAGACAATCCTGAACGGGGATGACTTCATCTCAGAGCCATCAAGGCTCCAAGTCGCCGGTACTGGCTCAAGTTGCTGCAGCAGCAGAGTCTCGATGCACTGCCAAAAAAAAAAACAGAAAGGCACAAAGAGATATACACTATATTCATTAAAAGGATTTAGGCAGTGCAGCTCCGAACAGACGCAGCTGCAGCAGCTAAGTCCAGAGCCGACATATGTATGAGCTCCCAGGCAGGACATGAAGATCCGTCTGATGTACTTATATAAACGCTCATATTCTCACTTCTCCAGCTGAGCATTTATAAGAAAGATTGATGCAAACCAATCTGATGTGTACACAACCACTACAGTAAATGTTTGGAAACAGAGACGTTCAGCAACTTCGAAATGTCTCCACTAAAGCGTCCATAGCTTCTTCTTTTTTTTCCTAACTCTTCCCGGGCTTTGTCGCACATGCAAGCACTGATGTTGTGGGAGGGGACCAGACAGAAGAGGCCGAGCTTTTCCGTTGAAACTACAGGGGGGCTCGGTAAATGTGTGTGAATGTGAGTGTGGCTGCAAGCAGGTGAAAACAAAAAGCCTAAAGACATTTCTGATACATGGTCACATTACATTCTGTGGCTGCACGGCAATCACAAGACATTTAACTTTGTAGTGGAAATTGTAGTAATTTTGTCATTCTGTGAGTGTGTGTATGTGAGTTTGTGTGTGTGTGACTGCGTGTGTGTGTCTATGCAGTATCCACTAGCTAATGCAGCCTCATGTATCGGTGTTAAAAACCTGTCCAATACCTGTGTTAGAATTAAGATTTACTCTGTAATGAATAATGTGAAAGTAAAACTATGCCATATATATCCGACTAACGTCTCCTGTCCTCACTGTCGCTCTCATACTTGATAAAAACATTCACATGAACAGCAGGTGAGAGGTTATTTAAACACTGCACAAAACTATTCTTAAACTCCTGAGACATGTAAAATATGGAAGTCAGAATCCAGTGGAACTGAGAAGCAAAGTGTGATCATTTATTTTCTCAAAGAAATATTGCAAACTAGAGTATGCTAAAAGTAGGAATTTTGTTTATAAAATATAAAAAAACAATATCCACATTTTTGTCCCTTTTGCTTTCAAAAAATAAATTGGTTACAAAGAAAACACAGCAATATATTTGAATTGCACTTAGTATTGTAAATAATATAGTCATCTCATATAAACATTCAATACTTTAGATTTATGCAGTGATGTATTTATCAGTAAATAAAATGGATCATCTTTTCTGTGTCAGTTCCATGGACAGTAACTAAAAAAGGCTCCACAGATGCTCCCTGAACCCCTCCCCAAAGCATTTTGGATTATTTAGAAAAGAAGGCGGAAGGAGAAATAGCTGGGGAAACTATAGTACAATCAATGTTCAGTGTGTTATTCAGATGTTGTAATGTCTAGAAAAATCTATGTAGAAGTTAGGAAATTTGAGTCTGGAAAAGTGGAATTGAGAAATGGAAAAATAATATAGTGGCCCCTGCATGAGACAGGTATACATGAACTTTTATATATATATATATAGTGTTTATTTATATACAGATGTGCTAGGCCATGTATTGACTGTGTATTTGTGTGTTTATTGATTGGTGTGAGTGTGGTGTATGAAGTGTCTTTATGTCTTGGGTGGTGTGTGGGAATGTGTATTTGCAGCTATTGGGTGGCGTATGTAGTGTGTATCTGTGTGTTAATTGGGTGGTTGGATGGAGTGTCTGTGTGTATTGGTGGTGTGTGTGTGTTTACTAGATGGTGTATAGAGTGTATGTGTGACTTTACAGGGTGGTGTATAGAGTCTATATGTGTTTGTTTATTGGGTAGTGTATGAAGTGTTTATGTGTAGTCTTTTGGGTGGTTTGTGTTTGTGTGTTTACTGTGCGGTGTATGGAGTGTTTGTGTTTACCAGGTGGTGTATCGAGTGTGGGTTTACCGGGTGGTGTATGAAGTATGTGTGTGTTTACCGGGTGGTGTAAGGTGTGTGTGTGTGTGTGTGTGTGTGTTTGTGTGTGTTTCCAGGGTAGTGTGTATAGTCAAAGGTCCTGTCCAGCTAGGGAAAGCTCCAGCTGTCTTTTATCGCCTCTCCCCGCCAGCTAACACCGGATCCGCAGCCTGCTCCTCTCCGACCAAGCGGAGCGGGGCGCTGTTAGCGCTGTTAGGGCCGCAACTGCGCCTGCGCGGCTGCGAGCCCAGCGAGGCGCTGATTGGCTGGAGATGACATCATCCTGTAAAGAGCTATTGTTGGAAAGAGGATGAGCTCATCATTTAGAAGGCTGTCTGAGACGGAGAGGACGGAGCAGGGAACAGCACCGACAGCTTTTCTGACAGCAACGACTACAGACGACAAGCAGTGAGTAACACGCTACTTTACCACAAATATATAGAAAAACAAGACAAAATGCAGGTCTAGAATAACCTGGCAACAACATCAACAAGCATTATCACTGTTCTGTTTGGAGGAGAAAAAAAAACAAAGTATCCAAAAAAAAAAAACTAGTTTTCATAATTTCCTGCTTCTTCTGCTAAATATAAAATGTATGTAAACCTAAAATTGCATAGGAGCGAGTGAAGGTTGCAGAGAGAAAAGGCGGCTTCTTCTCTCTCTCTGCAACATCTGGCCACATCAGGGAGACACGTTTAGCCTCACGTCATCTTGCCAAGTTGCAAAAGAAATAAGGTGGAAACGCCGCGGTGCTGATTTGGCCCTTTGCTGTGCAGACATGGTTCGGACCAGAGACCGCGACCCGGAGCGGCCCCCGCTGTCCGTCATCCTGCCGCGGTTCTACCTGGGAGCGGAGCGGGACGTGACGCAGGTGAGAGGAATACAGTATGGAGTACGGATCCTTTACTTGAGTAAAAGAGCTAAAAATATCCTATTGCAAGTCAAAGTCCTGAATTTATAATGTTACTTTCGTAAAAGTACTCATTACGTAGTTTTTATTATGCTATAGGCTACTGCTTATATTGAATCACTGAATACATCCCTTTAAGTTTTGAGTAGATGTTTTTAGGGTTTTGGTGTATTGGGTAGATACATTGGGTAGATTCATAGTAAAACTACTGCCAAAGTATATCACATAGTTTGTTTATTCTGCTTTATACAGCAGCTTTTACACAAAGTGCATGACACATGTTTTGAAAAAGGAAATGTAAAACATTAAGAAAATCAAATATAGATATTATTTTATTATTGTGTCAAATCTGTAGCTGAAAAGTAGCAAAAGTTGTCCTGTAGTGGAGCAGAGTTTGAAGTAGCATAGATATAAATACTCAAAAAAGTACCTCAAAACTGTACTAAAGTTCAGTACTTGACTGAATGTGTTTATGTCATAGTGTGGAAAAAAAATAATTGATTGAAATTTGCAAATGTTTCACTCTGTGTATGCGTGTGTGCCTGTGTGTGTAGGACCGGCTGGCCTCTCTGGACATCTCCTACGTGCTGAGTGTGAACCGCTGCAGCCCCCAGCCCTCCTTCCTGCCCCGATCCAGGTACCTGCGCATCCCTATCGACGACTCCCTGTGGGACGACCTGCTGCCCTGGATCCCTCAGGCTCTGCACTTCATCGGTCAGCACCGGCACATAGCAGCAATAAACACATCTCCAACACAAATCACAAATTACAACCCTCCCCCCCTGCAAAACCTGCTCATATTGAGTTAACTGCTGTATGTTTCAGATGCAGCTATGTCCTCCGGTGCCTCAGTGCTGGTTCACTGTGCAGCAGGAATCTCTCGTTCGCCGGCCCTGGCTGTCGCCTACATCGTGTACAGCCTAGGAATGGACCTGGACCACGCTTACAGGTACTTACGCATCAACAAATACACACAGATAAACTACCAGCTACATTTCTATCATAGAAAACTTTTTTTCATGCAACTTCACATTCCTACTGCACTAAAATCAAATACACTCCCGTCTCTGTCCTATAGTGTTAATGTTCTGCTGTTGTTCCAGCATGTGATTGTTGCTTATTTACACACTCTAATACACTTGAGCCAATATACATTACATATAATTCAATGAAAAAAATGTCATAGACATCAATTCTAAATTGTAAATAAATCCAATGCATATTTGATTTTCCTGGTAGTTCAAACGTGTCTAAATGAGTTAATGAGCTCTTAACACTCAACAATTCACAAATAGTTTCTTGGATTCCAATCAGCTTTTTATTTCCATAGTTGTTATAATATATTTACATTTATGGAAGAATAATCAGGTAAAAATCTGTATTTTGGCTCTGTAACTGTATCTTGTATCAGTTTATATTGACTGGAGATCATAGGTTATAAGAAGGTTCCCGTGTTACATAATACTGTTCATGTTTCAAAACCCTCAATGCACAAGGAAATGCTCACAGCTTATATTAAGAAACTGCCTTAAAACTACATTTTTTCCACAATTACACATTCACTGCTAACCTCCACATTCACAACCAGTCAATCGGAGGAGAGGCTTATTATTGTTAATGTAATGAGACAGACACAAAACAGCCCTAGAGAGGAGATGTAAAACTATATTGAGATGACTTTTGGGTTGTAAAACTACAGATGTATCTTCTTGTCAATGATGTCACAACACACTTTCAGTTAAACACAGGAAAAGTGTCAAATGACCATTAACAAACTCCTGATTCTTCCTTAACTGGAACTGGTATCTTCAAATTTTCCATTGGAAAATTATGAAATTTTTTTTAATGTTTCTGTATAGGGTAATGAGAAAACTGACACTTGATGTAAACCTAAAATCTTGGTACTTGATAGTTTAACTCTATTAAAAAGGTAGATGAAATATTTAATGTGTATCATCCTTTTTTGGTTACACCATTTGGTATATTGGGTCAAAAAATCACACAAATATTATGATTTTTGTAAAAACAAAACACTATACAAATAGACTTTTAAATTAAAAGAAACCAACATGAACACAAAATTTACATTTTGAGAGACCTGGTGAATGCTTCTTAAAACTGTATTTTTGAAAAGGTGTTTAATTTCTTATCTTTCCAACCATGATATGTCAATGACCCATACAACATCACCTTAAGTTATACTATTTTTTGCCAATAAAGTTCATTTGAAGTCAAAAAAGAGACAAAAAATAATGACTGAATGATGAATGATAATGAATTCTATGACATGACTTGTAACGTGAACTCGAGTCACGTTTTGTTTTGTGTACTAGTGTACGTTTTTTTTTAAAACGTGACGTTTCGTCTGTGTGTGAGCTG
Organism: Eupleurogrammus muticus; assembly: GCA_036785175.1. Classification (NCBI taxonomy): domain Eukaryota; kingdom Metazoa; phylum Chordata; class Actinopteri; order Scombriformes; family Trichiuridae; genus Eupleurogrammus; species Eupleurogrammus muticus. Next base: position 22,027,970 of record JAYKQN010000011.1, on the reverse strand, counting down.
TGGAGGAGTAGAGGCGCTGAAACCCACATCCTGTTTGTCCCCTAATGAGGTTTGTGAAAGAGCGGCGGCCTTCCATCTCCCCAAACTTCAACTTCCTGGGTCAGCTACAGCACTTTCAGGGCACTCTGAGGCAGAACAGCGACTTCCTGGCCCCGCAGCTGGACCGCCACCCTCCACCCATCAGCCCCGCCCACCACGCCACCCCCCAGCAGCCCTCGGCAGAAGAGACACAGGCGCACACAGAGGATTTCTGCCACACGGACAAACCACAGCAGGGACTTTTACACGGGGAGGGGGACCAGCAGCCCTCACTGTCAGGGAAACGCCAGACACTCAATTTGACTCTCAGCCCGTACCCGCAGGAAGCTTTCGAGTTGGACAAACCAGCGCCCAAACCCGCACAACTACAGGTCCCAGCAGGCTCGGTGTCTCTATTAGAAAAACGCAAAAGCCTCAGCCTCTGCCTGACCCCTCTGGGAACCGGCCCGCCCTCCCCCAACAGCAGTGGGGGTGGGTCCTGCAGGCGGGCAGAGGATGGCCTCAGGGAGCAGGGCCAGAGCCGCGGCAGGTGTGGCGTGGCAGAGGCGAAGGAGCGGGGCCTGCTGTCGCCGCTCAGCTTCACCCTCAACAAGCTGCTGGGCTGGGGGGAGCGCGTGCTGCTGGGTGGCGTGCTGGTCCAGCCCGTCCGGACGGGGCAGCCCGCCCTGCAGTACCGCTGCTGAGGCCGCTCGCCTTGCGTCCGTCTGTGTCTGTGCATGTCGGTGGAGACAAACTGAAACACACGTGATGTACAGTACATACATATACATACCAGAGGACTGAAGGAACGTCTGTCTAGTTATTTATTTATTTATTTATTGCAGAGCTGAATATAAGATCTATACCTGAGAACAAACCACCCAAATGCATCTTATTTCATATCGACACTGGTCAGCTTACCTTGTCATTTGAATGACGGCATAATTTTAAAAGAGTTTTGACACCTGAAATGTGTTGACTGGTGATTAAAGTGACATTTCAAATGTTTTTATTGCCTTTTTATTAGAGTGGGGCTGCAGTTTGAGTTGCACAATCATGAAAAGTAAATCTCTGTTCAATCTTTAAAATAAATAATTTATGTCCTCTTTTATACAAATACTTTGGAACAGTTGCATTTCTCAAATTATTTTTTTTTTACTTAACTTACCATATTGATTTTATGTATCAAACACATCCTGATCTCAGAATCATTTCATCCAGTTTCCTCATTTGAAGTTAAGTCAGTTTTATGTGTATAGCCCAGAATGATAGATGAGCCACAACGGGCTTTACACTTTGTACAAAAGCAACACAACATCTCCTGTGCTTAGACCCTCACATCATAGAAGGAAAAACTTCCTAAAAAACTTTAAAAGGGGAAAAAAGAGGGAAAAAAATGTAGGAAGAGAAACAGAAGACGATCCCTCTTTTATCATCTATTGCACGGGATGCAATTGATGATGTGAACAGGAACAATTAATAATAGAAGCACACCACAATTCATTATATTGGATTGTGGAGGGTGAGGTGACAGGATCCAATGCTGCTTTTGAAATTCCATTGATGAATTTTCTAATCATTCTTAAACAGGAACACTATGTGAGGAGACTTAATCCAATCTAGACATTAAATTGATCATCACACTAGTATTTAGATGAAGTATTTAGACTCTTTACCTAAGTAAAAGTAGAAAATACATTTGTCTGAAAATACTTCACTACAAGTTAAAGTTCTGAATTCTAAATGTTATTCCTATATGTATTATCATGATAAAGTAAAAAAAAATGTATTCTTCATAACTAACTAATACATAAAAGCAGTGATGTAGTTAATCAAACTACAGCCAATTTTAAAACTTTGTTTTGATTAATACTAAAACTACTACTAGAACTGCATCATATTAGTGATTTTATTGTATTTGTCTATCATTTTTAACAACAACAATAAAAATACATTGTATTCATATACATACTGTTTAAACTAAATCAAACTGATATTTAATTTTTTTAGTAAGGTATCCAAATCTGCATCTAGAAAGTAACTATGTAACTGTTAAATGTAGTAGACTGGAAACAAAGTAGCATAAAATGCAAATACTCAAGTACCTCAAAATTGTACTAAAGTACAATACTTGAGTAAATGCATTTTTAAGCAGTGATTTTTTTTTAAATCAAGGTCAGATTTAACTAGTCTATGAAAAAACATATATTTCAGAAATACACAATAAAACAAATAGTCTGTTGTTGTAGCTATCCTGGTCACTTTGGCAAAAAAATACTTTTCCCAATATGTTATTGTAAAATACAGTAAGTTTAATAGTTCTATCACAAACATTTGGACTTGATCCTATCAGCACCTTTACTGCTCTTAACTTGCACATATAATTAAATGAAAATGTTAGATGTGAATGTTTAGAGCAATTTCTATGATGCCTGCAGCTAAAGTATGTATGATGATCAGATGAGATCATGAAAAGAACCACAAAATAGTGAAATTAAAAGTGAAATTGGTTTTGTTCTTAAATAAATTTTAGTTTTGCTTGCTTTGTGTGTGTGTGTCAGCGTGTGTGTGTGTGTGTGCGTGTGTGTGTGTGATGCTGCAGCTGCACTGATGCTGGCAGCTCTCTTGGTGTCGCTAATGTGTGACTGGAGTAAAGAAAAGCCGTGGCCCGGGTCCAGGTGCAGCTGAGGCGTGCTGCCCTGCAGCTATGGTTTTCAATGCTCAGTCTGCCACATGTGTTCAGGTACAATGGAGTAATACAGAAACAACGAAAGGTGTTGTTTTATACAAATATAGGTCTGCATAAAAAATCCTACTTCATTAAAAGTACATAAGTAGTATGAGTTTGATGTAGTTATAATGTAGATATGTACTATAAACTTGTATTGCAACAAAAGCAGTATGAGCCCCATGTAGGTAATAATAATGTACTTTACTATAATTGTGTACTTAATAAATAATAAAATTGTGTACTTTTAATTTACTGAACTCTCTAAATACTTCTTTCACCTGTATGTGCAGTTACATGTACGTTATGCAGCTGCATGCATACTAATAAGTTGTAATGTATGTTGTACATGTATATTATTTAGTTACATGTATATTGTTTAGTTACATGTATGTTGTTTGGTTACATGCAGGTTGTTTAGTTACATGTATGCTGTTTAGTTACATGTATGCTGTTTAGTTACATGTATGTTGTTTACTTACATCTACGCTGTTTGGGTACATGTATGTTGTGTAGTTACATGTATGTTGTGTAGTTACATGTATGCTGTTTAGTTACATGTAGGTTGTTTAGTTACATGTATGCTGTTTGGTTACATGTAGGTTATTTAGTTACATGTATGCTGTTTAGTTACATGTAGGTTGTTTAGTTACATGTATGCTGTTTGGTTACATGGAAGTTATTTAGTTACATGTATGCTGTTTGGGTACATGTATGCTGTTTGGTTACATGTATGTTGTGTAGTTACATGTAAGTTGTTTAGTTACATGTATGCTGTTTAGTTACATGTAAGTTATTTAGTTACATGTATGCTGTTTGGGTACATGTATGCTGTTTGGTTACATGTATGTTGTGTAGTTACATGTAAGTTGTTTAGTTACATGTATGCTGTTTGGTTACATGTAAGTTGTTTAGTTACATGTATGCTGTTTAGTTACATGTAGGTTGTTTAGTTACATGTATGCTGTTTGGTTACATGTATGCTGTTTAGTTACATGTAGGTTGTTTAGTTACATGTATGCTGTTTGGTTACATGTAAGTTGTTTAGTTACACGTATGTTGTTTAGTTACATGTATGCTGTTTGGTTACATGTAAGTTATTTAGTTACATGTATGCTGTTTAGTTACATGTATGTTGTTTGGTTACACGTATGTTGTTTATTTACACGTATGTTGTTTAGTTACATGTATGCTGTTTGGTTACATGTAAGTTATTTAGTTACATGTATGCTGTTTAGTTACATGTATGCTGTTTGGTTACATGTAAGTTGTTTAGTTAGACGTATGTTGTTTAGTTACATGTATGCTGTTTGGTTACATGTAAGTTGTTTAGTTACATGTATGCTGTTTGGTTACATGTATGCTGTTTAGTTACATGTAGGTTGTTTAGTTACATGTATGCTGTTTGGTTACATGTATGCTGTTTAGTTACATGTAGGTTGTTTAGTTACATGTATGCTGTTTGGTTACATGTAAGTTGTTTAGTTACACGTATGTTGTTTAGTTACATGTATGCTGTTTGGTTACATGTAAGTTATTTAGTTACATGTATGCTGTTTAGTTACATGTATGTTGTTTGGTTACACGTATGTTGTTTAGTTACACGTATGTTGTTTAGTTACATGTATGCTGTTTGGTTACATGTAAGTTATTTAGTTACATGTATGCTGTTTAGTTACATGTATGTTGTTTGGTTACACGTATGTTGTTTAGTTACACATATGTTGTTTAGTTACATGTATGCTGTTTGGTTACATGTAAGTTATTTAGTTACATGTATGCTGTTTAGTTACATGTATGCTGTTTGGTTACATGTAAGTTGTTTAGTTAGACGTATGTTGTTTAGTTACATGTATGCTGTTTGGTTACATGTAAGTTGTTTAGTTACACGTATGTTGTTTAGTTACATGTATGCTGTTTGGTTACATGTAAGTTATTTAGTTACATGTATGCTGTTTAGTTACATGTATGTTGTTTGGTTACACGTATGTTGTTTAGTTACACGTATGTTGTTTAGTTACATGTATGCTGTTTGGTTACATGTAAGTTATTTAGTTACATGTATGCTGTTTAGTTACATGTATGCTGTTTGGTTACATGTAAGTTATTTAGTTACATGTATGCTGTTTAGTTACATGTATGCTGTTTGGTTACATGTAAGTTGTTTAGTTACATGTATGTTGTTTAGTTACATGTATGCTGTTTGGTTACATGTAAGTTGTTTAGTTACACGTATGTTGTTTAGTTACATGTATGCTGTTTGGTTACATGTAAGTTGTTTAGTTACATGTATGTTGTTTGGTTACATGTATGTTGTTAAGGTACATGTATGTTTTTGGTTACATGCATGTCGTGAAACAGCCTGTAGAACAAAGTTTGGACTTCGCGCTATTTTCACATCCTGTGGGTTTAATGATGTCATAGATACTGAATGACCAAATAAGGAAACTGACACATGAAAGTGGAATTTGTTCTGGTCACTTCTCTGTTGTAATGAAAGAACCGCGGACGCGGCCATGCTCTTTACATTATTGTCTCTTCATTAATGTGTGTATTGGTGTGTGTGTGTGTGTGTGTGTCTTGTTCGCTCGCGTCCGCGCGCGCGCGTGAACACTCGCGTGTGTGCGCGACTTTAGTTTCTTGAGGAAAGAGAAAAGAGGAAGCAGTTCCGCCCTCTGAAGCTTCTGGCGGAGGCCGAGGAGGAAAAAACTGCAGAAAGAAAAGAAAAGAAGCGACACGGACCCTCGACCCGCAAACTAAACTACCGCCACACGCTGTGCGGATTCACTTCAGCGGACGTTCCTGCGGATGGACAACGGGACCGCGGCGGTGGTTCGGTTCCCAGGTGTTGCGCGTTTTTAAAAAAAAAAAAAGCTCGTTGTGTAAAATGAGTTTGAGGGGGAAGCTGCTCCGGTAAAGTCGTCCATGCTGCGTCTTCACGCACAGTAACAGTACGTGACGGGCGGGTTCCGCAGTAGCTGGCTGCACTTTGGTCAGTTTGCCCGGTTTATTATTTTTTTCCTGAACTTCGAAGCCGCCTCTGGACCTCGATTGCGGTCCTGGAAAGGTTTCTGATCCGGATCGATCCCAGTGGAAAAGCAGCATGAGTGGAGAAGAGGAAAGATTCAAACTGGTGGTGGTGGGAGGAGGAGGGGTGGGGAAGAGCGCCCTGACCATCCAGTTCATACAGGTACGACTTCTACATGTTCTTCCTGTGTTACTGTCTACATACATGTTGCAGCGATGCATCATGTACACTATTGGTTGGAGTTCCACACTCAAAAAAGTAGTTATGCATAGTGGAAAGATAAAAAAAAAATACTACTGAGAGTTAAAGCCTTAAAGTTGCTAACATTATTCACTAAGTTGTTTTATAATCAATTTAGTTTGATACTTTCAAATTAACAAAAAACATTTCTCATTTCTGACTCATAATTGCACAAAATCTGAATGAAAAAGCTGTGGTTAGTTCACTCAACTCCTTAATTGAAGTTCCTAAAGAAACTTTCCAGAAATCTTAGTCTTTTTCATAAACATAGCCTAGGTCTTTATTACATGTTAAAATAGTTTTTTGTGATGATAAAATGAGGAGGAAAAACACATTTAAAATTAGAAAAAGCTGATGAAAACCAGATGAAGGGCTGAAACGATTCCCAAAGGAACTTGAATATTTCCATTACTAAAACTTGTTGATGGTTCTCCCATCAGAGCTTTGTTACAGCGTGATGATAATATTCTGTTACCCTCTAACGGTTTGGGGATTCACCATAATCACGTTTTATATTGTGAAAATAACTAACACCGAATTGTGAACACAAAGGCTGCTGTTTCTATTCTGATTTCCCATTCAGATCCACATTAAAGCCCAAAACTGACCTCTTTTAAATGTTTGTGAAACTGGATTGAAGTGAACACTTGAGGCTGCAGGAAAACCAGAGCCTTTATAGAGTGGATTGAGCTCAGCCTGTTTGAGGGAAAGTATCAAGGTGTGAAGAGAAAACTGAGAAGTGGTCATTTCAAGCTGAAACTAAATAAAAACTCTCTAACATACAGTGTAAAAAACAAACTAACCACACTGGATTTTTTCCTGCCGGTTAAAAAGAAAAATCCCCTTTCACAAGCTGATCTGATCTCAGACTACATGGAGACCTCACCAGACCTCAACAGGAGTAGAATCTGCCCAAAAGTCTGCAACACCAGGTTAGGCCAGTAGTGGCGTATAAGCAAAATTTCTGCGTGAAAGAATGAATCACCCCTGAAATGCAGCGGTGATTCAAAAACACAGGCAGAGATATGCAGAATGCACAAGTGCAACCAACGTTTTGTCTGCAAGGAAGCAAGAACTGCAAGGTTTTCATGTGTAATTAAGCATCCTTTCTAAATCCTGTGTATTTCCAGCTCATCATGGATCTTTAAAGAAATAAATGTTTCAAAAATCCCCAAGCAGCCTGACAATTGAAAGCATTTGTCCAATCAGATGCAAGCAGGAAGTGTTTGCAGCGTTGTAGCGATGTTGTGAAGCTGAACCATGGATACCAGACTGAATAATGGCCACCGTTCATTTCAATGTCAGTTTCTTGCCTGGTGCAAGTTCCTGACTTCTGGGTTTACTTCAGTGATATAGAACCACTGATCAGTAGAGTCACCCAGACTGATAATAAGTCTATGTCTTAAAATCTAGAATACAAAGATTAGTAATTAACATGGTTATAGCTGTGAGTGTCCTGTCAACAGTTTTACAGGCTTTTATTTTAATATTGTGATCTATGTGAAAACATGATTTTGGGGGTCCATAGGATTTTTTTTGTTTCAATACCAATAGCTGCTGTGGGGCAGAACCACATCCAGGTCTATAATACATCTATGGTCTGAGGGGTAGGGCCACATCCAGGTCTATAATACATCTATGGTCTGAGGGGAGGAGCCATATCCAGGCCTATAATACAGCTATGATCTAAGGGGTGGAACTACATCCAGTCTATAATACAGCCATAAGCAGCACGTTCCTTTGCATAAAGTAACAAAGCAAGTAGGCGGTGCCAACAGGCCTGGGCCCGCCCACTTGGTCGACTGGCCAATCCTAAATGAGAGAAAATATATTTTTTAACATTTATTTACCAAGAAATCAATGTAAAAATGATGATTCCTGTCTGACTTGATTGTGTCAATGTTGTCTTCAAATCGTTTAGATGTTATGTTGAGACATGCTTGGGCTGCATTGAAAATGTTCATGATAAGGATTCAAATCCTAATCAGTCAGACACACTATCAGCTTCTACAGCAGGATGTCAGTCAATTTTACTGAAACCAGAGTAAAACTGTCTAAGGAAGGAAAACACACAAATTTCATTTTCTGACACTAGTTGTAGCAATCTAAACAGCAGCAAAGGAAAAGATGATGCCCTAAATTAGCCTAGGATCATGTGAGTTGTCTTCATAGGATTCATTCAGTTTTTATTGTTCAGGAGCCAAATTCTCAATCTTTGCAAAACAAACACATTTAAACTGGTAATAACAAGCAGTTTTATGTTTAAAAATCAGTTTTGCTGGGCATACAGAGCCTTTGGAGGAGGGTAAAGAGCATGACACCCTTGTTGCGGCTAACCACAACGCTGACACACAGTCATCCTGTGGTGGAGGGGGTGATGCAACGACAGTTGAACAAATAAAATTAGCCCATATTGGCATCTTCTTTAGTTTCTTGAGACTTTGTACTTACGTTTACTTGTAGCAAGTCGGACAACGACGTGGCAGAAACAGCAATAAACCGAACCTCAGCATGAAAATAAGAAAAAAAAAACAAAATGTGGGATTATAAACCATTTAAAACCATTTCCTCTTCCTCCGTTTACTTACATGTTTCAGTTCATTAATTATGCTTGTAGATGTAGATGCCATCTACAGGAGCAGGACAACAGGATCCATTAGCCACTAAATTCTTTAAGAAGCTGTGAATAAGAAACCACATTCAGTATTATTGACTTGGCTGCAGTTGATTAACAAACCTTTCATTTTGCTCGAGTTAACAATACAGATTAACCTCTTCTAATGACTGACTGATATACTTATTCCTCCCTCTGGTCCTGCAGTGCTACTGTGGGTTCAGGTTTTTGTGCCAACCAAGACATCATCAGAATATTAATGTGCAGCATCAGGGTTTACTGTTGCATGTTACTGTTGGAGCTGCAGAGGGTGGAGCTAGTTTACCTATATAGTTATACCTTAATTTGATATACACTTAATTGGTTGAAATACTTCGTATACACCTAAATACTTTATATATGGTAACCAGTTTACCTACTTTATGGATTTAACTAGTTTAAATACTTTACATATAGTTAAATTGTTTAAGTACTTTATATAGCTAAATAGTTTAACTACTTTTAAACAGATAACTAGTTTACTACTGTATATAAAGTTAACTAGTTTAAGTACTTTATAGAGATAGCTGGATTAACTACTTTATATATAGTCAAAGAAGTTACTTGTAAGCAACTGGACTTTTTCTTGTAGCTTGAAAAAGTCCAGTTGCTTACAAGTAACTCCATTGACACTACAATGACCTGGATGAGTGAGAATCTACACAGACTACTTTATATATAGTGAAGTCTATAAATGTTGGTGTATAAATTTTGGATCTTTAGAGCATTCATGACATTTAAAAATCTAAGACTAAAAGAATGAAACCACTGGTTTCATCTTTGATTGTGTGTTGGATTTTAAAGCTTCTTATATAATCAGTTAATGTAATTTGCATCTAAAAGGAACTAAAGGTTCTGATAAAGGTGTAAAGTGCAATATCTAAGTATTTATATTTAAAGTACCTCATATTGCACTTAAGTCAAGTTTTTGAGTGAATGTATTTTTTCAACACTGTGACCAAGTCTTTATTTTAATTTAAATGTGCGTAGGTTGTAAATAAACAGAGAATCTCTGCAGCCATTTTTCAGAAACTAAATGGACCAAAGATCTAAACCTGCAGGATTAGTATTTTTTGCAACCTGGCAGCAGCTCAAGCATCTGATCAATAAAGCATTTGTAAGTAATCTATAAAGCCATTAATGTTAAACCCTTTGGGGGTGGAGTCATCCATGTGAGTCTCAGTGTTTCCAGGAGCCCATTAGTCTGCTTTCATTTCATTTAATTGACATTGCACGAAAATACATTTCTACAAAAGAGAAACGCTGACCCTGAGTTTATGACAAGCTGCTAACTGTACTTCTGTATTGTCGTGGTTGTTCACATTCACATAATATGACCTTGTTATTGAGTTGCACTCAAATGTAAAACATCACACGGCTTTCCTTCATGTCTGGCTGTGATTGGCTGCTTTCGTTGCCCGAACACAATGAATGAGACAGAACTGGACGCCGATCTGTTTACCAGCCACAAGCAAAAAAGCATCAGAGCTTCAAAGGACCAAAACAAAGTGGGAAACTAATGCAAATCGATTTGCAGTAAAACAGGTCACACACACACACACAGGCTGAGGAGGATGGACCTAACAGATGACTGCAGCCACATTTCAGATCACAACAAGTTATTAGAAATGTGATCACTTATCTCAGCAGCAGCAGCTTTATATTGTGTCCCATCAGCCCTAATCCCTCAATAACCATCATTCACTTGGCGTTTTATTTTAAGTTGTGAATATCCTTAACAACATACTGTAGATTTACCAAAAAATCATATCAGTATAGTTTTACATGTCCCCTTAAATTCCCTGTTACTGTAGTTTCAGACACTTTTTTTCTGTTGAGGGACTTTGGCTCAGAAATGTTGAAACATCTAAACAATTATGTTTGCAAGTATCTATTTATACACCAAGGAGCATCTGTCAGTCTGTTCCTTTCATATCTCTCTGACTGTTTGTCAGATCAAGCTCAACTTTGCGATATAGTTTACACACGGCACGATGGGGGGTATCTTTTTTCGTGAAATTTTTGGATGGATATTTTTCTCCTTTTTGAAAAAATCTTTCAGATGGATAGTCAAACCATCAATAATATAATATTATTACTAAATCTAAAGCCCTGTAGATCTGCCATGGTGGTGTTCTTGCATTCATAACCAACAGAACCGTGTTTGACTGCATTTCTTTGTGTCTATGCAACACAAATTTGATCAAAGTATAACAACCTGTTGATGAAAAATTCTAACTCCTTGTTTGTGTGTGTTTGACAGTCCTACTTTGTGTCAGATTATGACCCCACTATTGAAGACTCCTACACCAAGATCTGCACTGTGGATGGAAAGGAGACCCGGCTGGACAGTAAGACACACACACACAGACAGACTCGGATTGTCAGAGTTCCTGCAGTGAGTGAGTGTGTGCGCGCGCATGTGTGTGAAAAAGGTTTGAATGCAGAGGGCGTGTTGGGCCGTGATATGATATGACACAGACAGTGTGTTTGCTCTTGGGATGTTTCATTCCCTTGTTAGGACTTGTGTTGCTGCAACAAGTCGGTGTGGTGGGTCACGCAGTTTCACCACACACTAATATGTGAATCATCAGATGTACATGGATTAAATCTGCAGAGCTGCTGTTTGTACACCGTGTCTGGCTGCTTCTCATGTGTTTGTATACAGCTCTGTAGATGTGAATTCCTGTGTGCAAAACCAGTGTTTGGACAAATTTCAGTTTACCGTGTGAACAGAAAAAGTAGGAAAGTCATTCTCACACTTACATATTCATTATATTTTCACTTGTATTTAATATGTCGTTCTGTATGGTCTGACTTAATGTGTACACCGGTGTTGCAATTGTTGAATGAGTTTCCCCAGCATGAATCCAGGCTGTGAGCTGTAGGTGGTGTGAAGGGTGCGACCAGTGCATCATGACACACACAATGGCTGCGTCTGGTCACGGGTTGTGTCTGACAGGAACATTGTCTTCCCTCAGTCCCGGTGTGCAGCGCTCGCCGTGCGTTGCAGAACGTTTGAGTCAGAGCTGAGTCTTCTTCTCCCCGGTGACATTGGGGGAAAACCTAGAAGGTCGCTAGACAACACGCACTGTTTTAAAGGCAAAATCATTATGGAACTTATTCAAATTAAAAAGTATTATATAACAATCTTTTATTTTTAAAATTTTTTAAAAATTATTTGTATTGTTTTTAACTGAATCCAAGAGATAATCTGAATCCAGATTGTTTTAAATCTCTTAAAAAAGGTTTTGAAAGTTAATAACCATGCTATCAACTTGTTTTATATTCTACATGGGTTAAATGTACTGAAATGTATTTTAAATTTTCTTATCTTTCCAGCCATTAAGAAAAGGCTGCAACTAACTACTATTTTGATAGTCTATTAATCTATACATTATTGAAATGATTAATTAAGTACCAAGATTTTTTATTGTCATCATACAAATATATGACAAAATGTCATATATTTGGCTTATCAGGCTTAAAACAATAAAAGATAATAAATGAGTATTTCCATTTGTTCACTTCACCTCACATTCTACACCGCACATATCACACACATTTATATTACACACAAGGGTTTATTCCTCATATGGGAATGTAGTGCATGCAGGCAGTTAAAAATTATTAGTCCATATTGCAGGAAATGGAATAAAGTGGTTATTACACATGAATGCTGGCGTGTTTTCAGTTCACATTTCAGTACGGAAATGACCCTGGGTTAGAAACTGTTTAGAAATCTGGTACATGAGTGGTAGCCCATTAGTTGTTTGGTTCACGAAATGCTGTAAAATATCTGTCACTGTTTCGCAAAGCTAAAACCTTTTTTGTCCATACCAGCAGTCCACAACTCAAAGATCATCAGTTTATTTTTATAGAAGACTAAAGAGACCATAAATTAACCTGTCTGTCACTATGTCCCTTCCATATTTCTGTTTGTTAGATCAACCTCAAATTTCAGATATAGTTTACACATGACATGATGTTGTGCATCCTTTTTCGGGATTTTTTTGGGATGGCTAGTCAAAATACAATTTTTATTATTATTATTAAACCTTTAACTCCCATAGGTGTTCTGTGGTGGTGTTTTTTTGTCAAACACGTCCTACACCAGTGATAGACAACCCTTGTCATACAGAGCCTCAGTGGGTGCAGGTTTTTGTTTCATCTGAGCAGTCACACACCAGATTCTACCATTCACCTATTAAAACTCTTGCTAGGGGCCATTAGTAGAATCAGGTGTGTGACTGCTTGGTTGGAACAAAAGACGTGTACACAGACCCTCAGGAAATCCCAACATTATGCATGGATGGATGGATACATTGTTGAACAAGTTGTTAAAACAATTATTAAATTTTACTATTTACTACACATACTGTGGTTATCAAAGCCTAAAAAAGCCATAAAAATCCCTTACACCCAATCTATCTACATTCCTATAGAAATACATAGATTCTAAGGGCACTGCAGTAGTTTACCCACGTTAAAGGCAATCAGACGCTCCTCAGTGTTTAGATATAACCTGTATATTTATACAGTTTACTGACAAAATAACAATGTGATCTTGTGCGATGAACAAAGATTGATTGACCATTTGATTGATATATAGCTGTACATATCACAGATGTATAAATTAAATATTATAGTGCAGCTGGGGCGGTCTGGAAACCTGAAATCCCAGCGCAGGACAAATCCCTGCTTTGGCCAGACTAAGTCTGTCCTGCACTTACTCAGGTCTGCAGGAATACAGCCACTCTTTGTGAGGCTGATGACGGGTTGTCTAGATAAGACACGGAACATTCAGATAGACAGATTCCTGGAATTATATCGGCTACAGTGACAAATCACATTTGGCAAGATGGGGAGTCAAAAACTTTTCTTTTTAAATGCAGTTTGAGAAGCATGCATCAGGTCTCTCAAAATGTACATTTTTTGTTCATGTTGGTTTCTTGTCATTTAAAAGTCGATTTGTATCTCTTTGTTCTTTGTTCAATAGTGTAACTGTAAAAGAATGCTATATTTTATATATTAAATCTAGCTAAAATTTAAAACTAGTTGATAGCACGTGTTTAGAATTTTTAAAAACCTTTTTAAGAGAGTTAAACTATCTGGCACAGGGTTACACCGCATCACAGCTTTGGCACTGTCCCACATAGAGAGATAATTTAGCTCAGTTAAAGCCGACTTCCACTCAAAAAGATGTTTTATTCCTGTGTTTTACAGTTGTGTGTCTATGAAGTTGAGTTGTGACATCTCAACTAGTCGGTTCAACTTGTAAAGGTGTGATGTCGGAACTTTGAAGCTGCCACTAACACAGCAGAAATAAAAATGAATCAGAGATTCTGACTTTTATAATGAGGGGGAAAGAGTATATGCTATTTTTAAGGATTTCAACCAGATGATGTAACTTTTTTTGTGAAAAAAACATTGAACGTGTGTGTGTGTGTCAGTCTTGGACACAGCAGGTCAGGAGGAGTTTGGGGCGATGAGGGAGCAGTACATGCGCTCAGGAGAAGGCTTCCTACTGGTGTTCGCACTCAACGACCGGGGCAGGTAATGGACAGTGTGTGTGTGTGTGTGTGTTTTCCTGTTCCTGTAAAGAGGTGCTTCAGTGAGCTGTCTTTCACATAGAGATCCAGGGAGTTCACACACACTATCATGCACCGTTGTGGCAATGACTTCAGATTTACTGTCTTCTTGAAGCTGCCTAAAACACACATGGAGCTGTTGTCACAGCAACAAGACCTTCAGCCCAAAGCTGCAGACGTGCAGCTTGTTGACAGTTTGACATTGTGGCTGAACCACAAACATAAACATATTTTTAGATACAAACCTCTCTGTTTCCCAGAATCATCAAGAAAGAAAGTTCATATAATTATATATATATTTTAATGAGATTGTTGATTATTTTCACTGTGATCTGTCATCTTAATTATCTCAATTTCATTTTATGATTTTACTTACACAGGATAAGAGAAAAGTCTTTTCACTAAATAGAGAACCAACACCAATTACACAAATTAGTTTGAGAACAAAAACACATTAACTTAACAAAAAAATTCTGATTAAAAGACCAACAAATCCTTTAACTTGTCGCTCGAGCACTGAAACACACTTTGCTCAAGTATATTAAGACTAGGCAACTTGCTATTTGAGATGCTTTAAAAGATTTCATTTTCAAAGCAACCGCACTCACAGTGTGACCACGTTCACAGTCAGATGTGACTATTCAACATGCTGCATTTTGAAGACTCTACACATCTAAATAACCATTTCAACTAAATGTCTTCGCTCATTTAATCTTTATTATTAAAATAACATCACCCAGGATGGACCAATCAATGATCTTCCCACATCTCAATTAGCTGGATGAGAATTAACAGGATTAGTTCAAATGGATAAACCAGGTTTTTCAATATGTTTCCGATATTCTGTGTTTCTGCTTTGTTGCTCCCGTGTTTTGGGCTCCACAATGTTTCTAGTGTTTATTTACTGTCAAACATTTGGATGTAACCAGTAACAGGGTCAGACCGCCTCTGATGTTGCTGCATGATGGAACATGCATCACTACTGCTGTGAAAATGAAACTTACTGAACTGAACTCTCTAAGGGCTAATCGCATAAATGAGTTTTGCTGTTAATCATGTGTGTAAAATATCATTACGTGTCATTTATTCTGCTTCTTTGGTGCCTTAACACTAGGCGAGTTCTTTCCTACATCTGGATTGATTATTTGTTACTGCATAAACAATTTGTATGTTATATCATGTAAGGTAACCTCATTATAAAAAATGTAATAACTTTACCTTTACAGCACTTTTTACAGTAGTGACATATTGAATTCATGAGTGTCAGTTTACAAAACAAAAATCGAATGAAAAATCTGAATTAAGAATCAAATGGTGATAATTAGACCAAAAGACAAGACTTGTTAGTCAAAAATCAGGATTACATCAACGTTCTTTCACGATAAATCGGCGAAAGAGAGATGTTTGTGTTCATGTTTGTGGTTCACCTTCAAACATCGTGGTGCTTATCCAGCTAACTGATGTTTTACAGGACTTCTGGTGGCCTGATGGTTCACACACGCACACAGGATCCTTGTTGCATGTCTCCTCTCTCTTCTCCATGTCTCCTCTCTTGCCACTAACTCTCAAATAAAAGCAAAATGCCAAAAAGTAATCCTTAAAGGAAAAATAAGTTGCAATAAGCGGTAATACTGTTGCAGTAGGTTTGGGTTTAAGAACAGCTTAAAAAAAGAATACAGACTCATGTCAAATCATCAACCTTCTTTGTTAACAAAAAAACACCACTTCCACCTCCTCATACTTGTTTTAAAGTGGAATGTTATTGGTCATCATTATATCTAGTTCCTGTCCACAGTATGTTTCACTCTGTCCTCCCAACAGCTACCACGAGGTCCAGAAGTTCCACACCCAGATCCTGAGGGTGAAAGACCGGGACGACTTCCCCATGGTGCTGGTTGGAAACAAGGCGGATCTGGAGCAGCAACGAGTGGTAACTAACCGTTCCTGGTTCCTGCTGACAGATGAGGGAAAACCATGGAATTTGATTTTATGCGTTTAGTGATTGAAACCTGTTTAAACTCATCACGAGAGCTACGATTTCCTTAAGGTGGTTTGTAAGAATGTTGTAATCACAGTGGAGAAAATGATCAGATCTAAACAATGCATCTGTCTGATTCTTATCCAACAGGCAGATATTACAACAAAATGAAAAGCTAGTTTTCCAATATTAAAACATCTTATCTTTGAACATAACAGCTTGATTGGCACTGGTTGAAAGTCTGTAATAAATGGAGCCAAAAAGGGCTGTAACGTGTTTATCAAGTAAAGCTGCAACATCTGGATTCAGTGTCAGCAGATTAACTGATGAATGATCAGAGCTGGATTTCTATGAAGGGAAAACATACCTTTGAGCTATAGTTCTTGGTTGAATCCAAGCACGTAAAGTATTGTGTTCTTCAGATAAAATCTGGCTTAGTTGATGTGAAAATAATTAATTAAATCCATCTCAATCCCAGATACACACTCAAAACCACTGGTTTGAATAAAGAGAACATGACAGAAGCTTTGCTTTAACTCACCAGGAGAATTCAGGAAGATTAAGTTGAGTTTGACTGGACTTGGGGGCATAATAACAATGCTGTGATATTAGTAAAAAATAATTTTGAATCTGGAATAGCTATGATGTCCTGAAGAGAAAAGCAAATAGTGACTTGCAGTAGGATTTAATGTCTCTATGGATGTGTGCAAGACTTCTTTGTGCAGTGCAGTGCTCATTCTTAGTGGCTTAATGTTCAGCCCCCAGAGATGCTGCTGCTGCTGCTGCAGAGCTGCATCCACACCTCATATCTACACATGTTCACCAAATGTGTTGCAGTAGCACAAAAAAAGCAGTCAAGAGATATGTAATTCAAGCCCTAACCACAACATTCGAGCAAAGTTTGAGGCTCAGTCAGAGCAAACCTGTGGTGAATATCAACTGAAACAGTATGTTTTTCCTGGCTTGGTCAGGAGATGTTTACTACCAAACTTAACATATAGGGGCAGTGATGGACAGATAGACAGAAATGGGCGTTTCTTGTTAGGAAACAATTTCTGGACCCACAGAATCCTGGAAAAAGTATTTTGTTTCTGAGGCTTTACAGTTTTTAGGTTACAGGCCAAAATGTAAAGTGTGTTGTTGTTTCGGAGTCATATTGCACCAAGTTCAACACTACACCAGCAAACCCAGCAAGTGTCAAGTTAATCAGATAAGTTTCTTTTGAGATATGCACAGAACATATAGAAGAACAGATCTTCCTGAAAGCATACAGAGAGGAGTGAAGCACCATAACGGCTTTGGATAAACTCATCAACTCTTACTTCATTTGGGAATTTTTTCTAAAACACATCCCACTGTCTGCAGCCCCTACTCCACCAGCACAGACTTGTTTGACATCTGACATGTGTAAAAGAAAAATATAGCCATAGCAAGTAGTGGGAAAGTTTTTCTCAGCCCATAGAGAACCAGAAACAGCAATTATTTGTGTCAGTTTTAACATTGGACATTAAACTGTGTGACAGATTCATTTTGGTATCCAATGTCTATTCCTTATCCTACCAGTGTTTTGTATTAAGGTAACAATCCTCTAAATTCTGGCGTTTCCTAACAGTTCAAACTGGTAGCAGTTGCAACATTCACCCTGAAGAATATTCTCAAAACATAATGAAAACCTTTCTTTAATGTGAAAATAAAAGCAGAACTGTAGTCCTAAAGGTTCAATCCAGGTCAGTACAAAATTTCCATCAAATTGTGTTAATGGTCATAGCTGTGGTGCTGCCTTCCTCCATGCTCCTGGCTGTTGCTCTGTGTTTTATGACGTAGTTGATAGTGTGACAGGTATGACAACTGCTGCCAGGTCAGCTGGTTTATCATGAGTTTTAGCTGGGTTTTCACCTTGAAGGATCTAATGAAATCTTTTGAACAGTCTTGAACTAAGTTGTACTATGAGAGAGCAGCGTTCACAGCCACCAGAATGAACGTGTTCACACTAACATTCATCAAGCTAAAAATACAGTGCATTCAGTTCACGTTGAAATATGAAGGAGTTCATGAACGATCATTCACTGAACACATACAAGCACAACACTGACCATAGCAAATAGAACTTGCCAGTTGTTAAATGTGTTAAATTGCTGATTTACTGCATGAATCAATTTGTTTTTTAATTAAACTGCTGCAAAATTATGGAAACAAACAGGAAACTTTTTCTCCTTTTACATTTACGATGAAAGCTTCTCTTATTTTGCAGCTTTTTTTCTCACAGTACAGTAACGTACAGACTTTACTGAAGCGGTCAAAGCGTAAAAACGGCTCATGTACTATCTGTTGTCACATCTGGTCGAGGCTGACATGGTGCTGAGCAGCTGCTGCTGCTCTGTGAAGTCTATGAGCCGCAGGTTGAGCGCTTTCATTAACCAGAGTTTAGACATCCCATCGTCCAGAGGTGTTTGTGTTGAGGGGAGCACATCTGTACAGGATGAAGAAGTTGTGTTGTGTGTGCAGATCTCCAGGGAGGACGCACAGGCCTTCGCCAGAGAGAACAGGATCCACTACATGGAAGCTTCAGCCAAGAACCGCTACAACGTGGATGAAGTCTTCTTGGAGCTGGTGCAGATCATCAGGTATTTATTTTTATTGTCCAATAAGCATTCCCCCCTTTCTGCTTTCTCACAAACACACACAATTGATCCACATGGTCAGTACAGACAAAGTAGTAAAACTCTAGCTATTGCATACAGTTTCGCTTCCTGAGCAGTGCACAAATTGATTTCCAGCAAAATGACCCCAAAGTGTAGATAGACGTTTTTATGTTGTCTGCGGTGCTGCAGAGGAACAAGGAGACAAGGATTTTACCTCAAGACCAAGAGACAGGCAACAGCATTTTCTCTTCAGACCTTTCAAACATACACATTCAAAAGTTCAGGGTCAGCCAGACAATTTAGTGTTTTCCATTAAAGGTCAAACTCTTATTTATCAAATGAGTTACAAAATGAATAGAAAATACAGTCAAGACATTGACAAGGTTAGAAATAATTATTGTTATTTGAAATAAAAGCTTTCTCCTTTAAACTTTGCTTTAATCAAAGAATGCTTCATCTAACCAGCTGAACAGTTGTTAACTAACTGTGCTAATATAATATCACAAGGGTTTTCTGATCATCCATTAGCTTTTAGAAACAATTAGCAATCACAATGTACCATTAGAACACTGGAGAAAGTATAGGAAGCCTATGAGCCTAATATGAGCTTGGAAAAAATATTGCAGTTTCTGTATTGTATTGTCCTTTTGAAAATATTTGAACAGGAGTAGTGTGTGTTTGTGAGTGAAGCTAAAATCTAATAAATATATAACTTTTTATCATTTTATCTTCCAATTTATGAGCTGTGGTCACTTTTTTGTTTTATGTTGTATTGTCCTTTAAAGGTATTTTAACAGGGAAAATAGCTGCATTGGTTATAATTTAGGTCACGGAGCAAGGCAAATAGTTCACTTTCTGGCAGAAAATCGCCTTTTGGCTCGACAGTTGTTGACTATAATAATATGCTGGACTGAAAGATAACAAAGATATTTTAAAAACCTAAGAAGTAGAAGTAAAAGGTTGTCTGAAAAATAATTATTCTAGTAAAGTATAAATAAACAAAAATTCTTGCATAAGGTAACAAAGTGTTTGTACTTAGTTACTTTACATCTTTTTTTTACTATGCATTATTTTTCTGACCTTTTGACAAATGAACAAACGTAAACTAGCAAACCCACTTCAAATCTGTTGAAATATAAACTAAAAACAGAAAGTCCAAAAAACAGTTTTGGGCATGTTACTTTTGGAATGTAATTAGTTATAGTTACTAGTTACTTCTCCCAAAAAGTAACTATGTTTGTCACTGTATTACTCAATAATAGAAGTAAGTACTTACCAGGGAAAGTAACTTTTGTGTTACTTTTTTAAGTTTAAAAATGTAATAGGATTTTCTGAGGGTCTGTGAAGGGTTCTTGGAGTAAGACAATACAGCGAGTGAAAAAAAGCAAAGACGCAGCACTAGTGAACTTTTCTTATGAAGTCAGTTGTTTAGTTGTTGGCTACAGCCTCAGTAGCCTTTGTTAGTGCAGAATAAGGTAGCAGATAAACCAGATAAAGGTCAGAACTTAACTACCTGTTTTCTGGCAATTCTCTGCTTTACACTCCTGCCAGTAACACATAGTGTCATAGTATCATACTAACGCTGTTACTAATGCCGTTATTCCCATCACTGCCAAACACAGGCCTGCTGTGACCTGCTGTACCACTCAGTGTTTCTCCCTCCCTTCGTCCACAGGAGGTTCCAGGAGATGGAGAGTCCTCCTCCTCCGGCTCATCACACAGGGAAGCAGCAGGGTGGTGGCTGTCCCTGCGTCCTCCTCTGAGCACTGTTGCTATGGACACCAAAGCCTCGTCCCTCTACAGCTTGTCCAAAAAGGAGCATGCGTGAAACAGGGGTCTGGGAGGGGGGGTTCAGGGTGGGTTGGGGGGAGGCAGGTGGGAACATGTATGGGGGGGGTGGCAGGTGGGAACATGTAGGGGGCGTGCATTATTTTCTTCCCGAATGGTTTCATTTGCACTTTTGCCAGAAGAAACTTGTAAATCATTTAAATCTTTTTTTTTAATTTTTAGTGAAGGGTTGTAAAGGGAGAGGTCAGTTCGTACCGCTGGTGACACGGAGGATTAGTCGGAGTCCGTCATGGCGCCACCGCGTATTATAGAAAGGGGCTGCTGTTGGCCAGGGCGCGGCGTCCTGCAGGTACAGATGTCAGCGGTGACATCATCACCACAGGTACACAGATGACTACCAGCCTTATACATATATAAATATATATATATAAATATATATGAAATATATCCCTTGATGAATTTAAACTTTTAAAACAGACATATCGGAAACGTGCTTGCAACATTTGAACTCACTGATGAAACATGTCACGCCCAAACGTGGTGTGTAGCGTGTGGCGCAGTGTGGGATTCCAACCTGCAGGAGGCAGCAGAGCCACGCTGCACACACACACACACACACACACATACACAGAGGCAGCAGTTGCAGCCTGTGCTTATATTACCAGCAGCCGTGTGCATCTTTTGTCCACTTTCTCCAGATCTCTCCACCCGAGTGGCCGCAAAAGAGACATTCAGCATCCTCAGAACATCTAAAATGATTCTTTAGTGCTAGGATCGACAGGCTTTAATCAAATTGCTCGTCATCCAGATGCAGGTTGTTTCAGGATGTGAACTCCTGGCTCATCTGGAGGAGGAAGTGTATTTGAATATTGGATCCATGTGAGACTAGTGCTGCATATACACAGCAGTTTGACTGGTGGGCAACATGTTGGGTTGACAAGTATTCTCTGATTTTTCTTCTTTTTTGGTGGTGGGTGTGTGGTACTAATGTCTGTTCATTTCATTTTTAGATCATCAGTGTTTTAAATCCACAGTGACCACGCACAGAGCGTGAATAGTAATGAACTGCAGGGAGGTGAAAGTTCTTTATTAGCTTTAGCAACAGCGGCTTATCAAAATAATCATATTCTGAGAATTCTAACCACATGTTGTAGCTTTCAAATGTGGATGAAGATGCCTCAGTTATCATTATGTGACCTCTGTCATATTATCCTGAAAAGTGAATGAATTTTTTCCTGAATGTTGGTGTTATAGCTGTGCCATACTGTAGCACGGCCCAATCATTTCACATTGAGATGACTGTTCATCTCCATTAAAATCCCCCCCTTTTGCAGAACATTTCTAAATAATATGGTATCATGATGACAGGATTAAAGGCTGTTTTTTATTTCAATTTGGACAAAATGTGGACTGAGTCGTGTCCTACCTCCGATCCAAACTGTGCAGTATTTTACAGTATTGCAGCAATAAGGATGAGCAGCCAGCAGCCCACACACAGGTGTGGCCACATGAGTCTGTTGGAACACACAACCAGGCCAGATGTACCAGACTCAGGGTGTGTGTCGGGTCAGACTGTGTCCGTTCTCCCTGATGTGTGTTTTTTTGGCGCTGATACAATCAAAAACTCTATAAAGGTTCCAAATCATATTTCTAAGCGCCTTCATGGCTGGTGTCATATCCTTTTTTTATTTGTAAGAAAAGATTAAATCAGTATGTTGCACATAAAAAAAACAACATTTTTGTCACGGCACTTTTCCAAATATCCAGTTTCAAATCTGCCATTTGTAACACTTTGTATGTTTTCACTCTTTTTAGCAAGAATTCATATTTATATCTACTTTACATCCTGCAGTTCACGTCATCTGTTTTATATTGAAATGAAAGTCAAATCACTTTTGTACATGATTAAAACATTTACTCCAATATTCTCTCTTGTGTTACATTGCACCGTTTTGGGAATTGGCATAAAAGAAATATTTCAACTACTATTTCATTAAGTGATTGAAAGTACCTAACAGTACTTGAGTACAACTTTGAGGTACTTTTACTTTTGGCAACATTTTTAACAAAAAAAACCCTTTACAATCCTGATGTGTTAGTGGTATTTATATTAAACAACTTTATTCAGAGAAACATGAAAACAGTATTATATGGTAGAGGACTCATATCCTTTACTTATGTAAAAGTGCAAGTAAGTAATTATTATGAATTGATGTAATGTATTGTAGTATTATGAGTTGTTATAATTGCAGCATCATGAGTAGATGTAGTACTGCAGTAGTGTTGGTTTGGTCTGTTCTGTCTCTGTGACATCATCAGATCATTAATATGTTGTAGCTGCTGGAGGTGGAGCTACTTTAACTACTTTATACACACTTAACTAGTTTAGTCCAGTGGGTCCCAACCTACGGCCCCTCCAAAGGGACAGCAGATACATGTGAGGGGTCCTGGGATGATTCTTGGAAGAAGAAAGAAGAAAAAAATAAAGCCTTTAATCTTTTATTTTGTGAAATATCGAATCGTTTGAAAATGTATTAAAATGAAACATAAGTATGGAGGAAAAATCTCCCGTTGGAACTGTTAACAATTGACATGTGAAATATGAGTTGACTTCAGCTTGTTATATTATCCATTGAGTCAAATCTGCATCTGAAAGTAACTAAACCTCATTAATGTCGTAGAGGGGAACAATACAATACTTAGTACAATATTTACCCTGAAATGCAGTGAAGTGAAGTATAAAGTAATGGAGGTGAAACTAGATTTTAATTTGAGTAGTAGGATTAGTTACTGATGCACAACCTGCATCATCGGATATTTTGTGACACAAATTATAAAATGAATTCTATAAATCCATTTGGAATAAAAGTTATAAACAACAATTGACAGTGAACCTATGCATCAGAGTGTGGAATCTAGTTTTGGTTTTTCTATTTAAAAGTGGAACAATTTATTTACAGAGTGTTCTCATTTCATGTCTAAAGGCATTGTTACCGTCTTTTCAT
This sequence comes from Eupleurogrammus muticus, assembly GCA_036785175.1. NCBI lineage: Eukaryota > Metazoa > Chordata > Actinopteri > Scombriformes > Trichiuridae > Eupleurogrammus > Eupleurogrammus muticus. The sequence goes on along the minus strand of JAYKQN010000011.1, from coordinate 22,004,299 downwards.
TCAAGTTCACACAGAAAAAAAATGTATTTTTATTATCACTGAAGATTTGGCTTTTTTTATTTTAATGTTTACAGCTGAAGCATCCTATCTGCCTGGTTATAATCTTCTTGTTCAAATCTATTGATTTTAAAAAGCGTGAAGAGGAGAGGATGCCTTTGTTAATAATCTGCTGGAGTCTAAAATAAATATTATAACCATCTTGTATATACAGTATATTTATTTTATTGCAATTCTTCTTATTATTTTATCATACAGTAATTATATCATTTTTTCTGATTAGTATGAAATTATTATTATTATTATCAGGTTCAAGTCTTTGGTCTGGGATCTTTCTGTGTGGAGTTTCATGTTCTTTCTGTGTCTCTGTGGGTTCTCTCCAGGTCCAGCTTCCTCCACAGTCTAAAACATGCTGAGGTTGATTGGAGACTCTAAATTACCTTTAGGTGTGAGTGAATGGTGTGTGTGCTCCATGATAAGCTGCTACCTGTCTGGGTGTCCTGCCTCTCACCTGTAATGTGCCCTGAGACCCTAATGAGGAATAAGCAGGTATAATATGACAGCATTTTGACCAGCTGCATCACCGTGTGGTACAGCACCCCTTTTAGGGACCGCCAGCGCCAGAGAGAGTGAGAGAGAGTGAGAGTGATGAAGACTGCTGAGAAGATTCCACCACCCTCACTGCAGAGCATCTACACCACAGAGTCCACAGGAGAGCTGCCTCCATCCTCAAGGACCACACACACTCACCCACAGCATAGACTATTCATACTGCTACCCTCAGGTCAGAGGTACAGGACTGTGGAGTGTAGGACATCCAGACTCAGGAACGCCTTTTTTCTTGCTGCCATCAGACTCCTGAACAAATGACAGGGGTAAACTAGGACTACCATGAACTACATGAATACTAACTGATGATTGCACAACTGCTCATAACCGCAGAAATGCGATATCTTGTTCTTGTCACTTAATTGCACTACCATCATATGTGTTTAGTGTTTTTTTTTTAATTTATTTGCTAGAGGTTTATTGATATCCAATGTGTTCTATTTTCAGTTTTCTTATTCATTTGTATATTTTGGCTCCACTGTGGACGAGCAAAGTGAGAAGTTCATTTTATAGGGAGCATGTTCCAACTGTACATATGACAATAAACACTTTGAACTTGAACTAGAAAATGACCAGTTATTATAACCATTATTCTGATGATTATTATTGTTATTTTTTAATTAATAAGAGCCTGCCTTATTTTTTCACTTTTCATTATATGCTTAGAAGGTGTATAAACACATACATAGATTGTAACACAACATCCATCCCCTGTCCTTTGACCCTCACATTGTACACATGTAACTTTCACATCACACACCTCACTAAACAGTGGCCATTAAGAGCTGAGGATTGATCAGCTGTTGGATTTTGCTGCATTAGTGTGAGCTGTGGTGGAGAGTGCTGCTGACTCTCATAAAATCCAGATCAGTGCAATGTCTTGCAGTGGGCCTTTATCCTTTTGGAAGTTTCTCCAGAGGCTTCCTGGTCCCCCCCCCCTTCTCTTATCAAGGCAGTGTTTACTCGTTTCTCTCACCTGACAGACAGGTTTGTGAAGTTTCCTCCCCGCGGCAGATATGTCGTCCAACAGGTTTGTGGCTTGAAGTCTGACTGGGAAAACAGTACAACCGCTCACTATCCTGATGTTCCAGCACCGAGCCTGGGAGAGGGAACGCCGGTGGCTGCTTGGCTCCGTGTGGAACATCTAGAAGGAGAAGAGGAGGAACCTCTGCAGCCAGGTGAGAGGGCAGCAGCAGCTCTGGAAAGAGACTGCGGAGAAAATTTAGACAAACCTGTAGCTTTTCACCTCCTTCTCCTTTCAGTGCTTGCTTCAATGGCAGCGTTGTCAGCCGTGTGGGTTCCTGTGCTATTCCTGCTGCAGCTGGTTCACTGCTCCGTCATCTCCAGACAGGCTCCAGGTGACCACACCTCTGCTCTCTTATATACATTACCTTACAGGAGCAGGTCTGAGGAACAACTCCATAAACCTCCCTGATAAGTTAACACAACCTCTCTGTGTGGTTGACATATGACTTAAATACACACAGTGTCAGAATTTTAAAAAAGCACTGTTTAATTACAGTTTTGAGGTCCTGGTGCTGCAAAATGACATATATACATACTCTATCTGTTACATACTAAACTGGGGAATTTTACATAATGAGTATGTTTACTTTTGATACTCTACATTTTTATGCCAATATTTATGTACTTTTATGAGTAATGGTATATTTTTTTCTTTGTGGTATTTCTTCCTTCAACTAAGTAAAAAAGCTGAGTATGTTTCCCACTGGAGAAGCATATATGGACTGTGTTGGCCTTGTGATTGAAAGTTGAAACAATGTGAAACCTTTTGGACACAGTATTTTTTTTTACATTTTAAAACTTTGTCTTCAGTATCAGCATTTTAAATTTGAATTCCATTCGTTAAACACCCATTTTTCATAAAACGTGTGTTCATTTTCATTTAAAGGGTTGTAGTGTTCTTACTATATTTCCTTCTTCTCTTATCTGATGGTATATTAGGCTGATCTCAGCATTTGCTCCTATTCAAGCATTATCTGCTGCCTCAGGCTTTCTTGCAGCGTTATAATATCATGTTTCTTTTCTCCTCTGTTTTATGTTTCTATTTATTCTTTTTTACTATTTGGATAAAAATATAGGGAAAATAGATTTTTATGCTGCACGTCGGGGTCAGTTTCAGTTCACAACTTGAGCCAAAACATTTTCTTTTTAGTCTTTCTCATTTCATTTAAGAACAATCACATTTTCCAATAGACTTCTTTTCTCTAGTCATGAAAGAAAAAAGTTATTCGGACATTTAAATATCAGGTTACAATATCACGTACATCAAACTCCATAAATATATCTGAGTATGTCCCATGTATCAACTCTCTATTTCTGTCTGTGGCTGTCAGCTTATCTACAGTAGAGTTTCATTTTTAAAACACAAAAGTTACTCAAACAGTAAAAGAACAGAAAGTGTGTTTATGCGAATGAAGGAACATGTTTGACAGCTCAGCCGTGTGACTCACTGACGTCTGTTTAATAGTTTGGAACTAACTGGAACAATAGTCCACAGCACAAAGGATTAAGATCAGAGGTAGACGAAGAACCCAGATACTGTACTGGAGCTAAAGAAGAAATACTGTCGTCAAAAAAAAAACCTCAATAACAAGTAAAAGTCTTGAATTTACTTTAGTAAATAAACAGTCGCTTTATCAGCAAAAAGAACTTAAAGTATCAAAATTAGTCATTAAACAGACTGTGTTATTTATTGTAATTTATACTACTTAATGTTACTCACCAAATACATGTGAGAGATTTTTTATGATTTAGTTTATCAATATGGAGACTTTTGTAAATTATTAGTAAAGGTACTTTAACACCTTTCACAAAAATTTCAGTTTAATAGAAAAAAAGATAATATAATATACTAGGTGTATTAATTTATGTAAATTATTATACATATAGATAAATATATAACTGAAAAGTAACTAAAGCTGTAAAGAAAGTAAATATTTTGTTAAAAAAACTTTTGAAAGTGAAATATATTATACACTCACCGGCCAATTTATTAGGTACACCTGTCCAACTGCCCGTTAACACCTAATTTCTAATAAGCCAATCACATGGCGGCAACTCAGTGCATTTAGGCATGTAGACGTGGTCAAGACAATCTCCTGCAGTTCAAACCGAGCATCAGTATGGGGAAGAAAGGTGATTTGAGTGACTTTGAACGTGGCATGGTTGTTGGTGCCAGAAGGGCTGGTCTGAGTATTTCAGAAACTGCTGATCTACTGGGATTTTCATGCACAACCATCTCTAGGGTTTACAGAGAATGGAAATGCCTTGTTGATGCCAGAGGTCAGAGGAGAATGTCCAGACTGGTTCAAGCTGATAGAAAGGCAACAGTGACTCAAATAACCACCCGTTACAACCAAGGTAGGCAGAAGAGCATCTCTGAACGCACAGTACGTTGAACTTTGAGGCAGATGGGCTACAGCAGCAGAAGACCATGCCGGGTGCCACTCCTTTCAGCTTAGAACAGGAAACTGAGGCTACAATTTGCACAAGCTCATCGAAATTGGACAATAGAAGATTGGAAAAAACGTTTCCTTGTCTGATGAGTCTAGATTTCTGCTGCGACATTCAGATGGTAGGGTCAGAATTTGGCGTCAACAACATGAAAGCACGGATGCATCCTGCCTTGTATAAATGGTTCAGGCTGATGGTGGTGGTGTAATGGTGTGGGGAATATTTTCTTGGCACTCTTTGGGCCCCTTGGTACAGATTGAGCATCGTTGCAACGCCACAGCCTACCTGAGTATTGTTGCTGACCATGTCCATCCCTTTATGACCACAATGTACCCAACTTCTGATGGCTACTTTCAGCAGGATAATGTGCCATGTCATAAAGCTGGAATCATGTCAGACTGGTTTCTTGAACATGACAATGAGTTCACTGTACTCAAATGGCCTCCACAGTCACCAGATCTCAATCCAATAGAGCACCTTTGGGATGTGGTGGAATGGGAGATTTGCATCATGGATGTGCGGCCGACAAATCTGCACCAACTGTGTGATTCATCATGACAATATGGACCAAACTCTCTGAGGAATGCTTCCAGCACCTTGTTGAATCTATGCCACGAAGAATTGAGGCAGTTCTGAAGGCAAAAGGGGGTCCAACCCGTTACTAGCATGGTGTACCTAATAAAGTGGCCAGTGTATATTTTATATAAAACTATAAAGATTCATTACACATAGAGAGAATCATTTGAGAATAATGGCTTATACTTACTGAGATAATGAAAGAAAAACTATCACCTGTTTATGTACCTAAGTATAGTTACTTCCCATCACTGGCACCTAGACCTATTATCAAAGCAGCTTGTACTCAGCCCTTGTATCCTTTTACACCATGAGCTAGACTTCAGCGTGTGTCCTGGTCCTGCAGGAGACCCGGTGCTGCTGAACGGCCAGGCAGCCAGCTCCTTCCTGTCCCGTTCACTGCTCTACAACAGCTGGGACCTGGAGCTGGTGGTGTCAGACAACCTGGAGCGGGAGTGTCTGGAGGAGCATTGCAGCTACGAAGAGGCCAGAGAGTGTTTCGAGGATAACATTAAGACGGTAAGACTGATCCTGGATGTGGATGTAGATTCCCCCTCCAATCCTATAGGAGATCATTATTCCAAACTTTTATCCCTCCAGCATTTGTGTTTAACTGTAGGTTCTGCAAACTGCCTGATAGTTGTGTAACTTTTTTGAAAGAGATGCATCAATCAGGAACACAGTGATCGAAATGCATTTTAGTTGTTATCACTGCAACATTGTCATTGACATAACTGATCAAACACAGACCTGTCACTGCAACAGAGAACAGTTAGTTTTTGCATTTGACGAAGTGTCTCCGACTGTCCACATGTTCACATGTCTGCGTGTCCATGTGTTCTGGATTAATATTAACATGTTTGTACAGACATGTCTATGTGTCCCCATGTTTGTGGTCAGATATCTACATGCATGTGAGTCTACATGTACAAATGTATGTGTCCATGTTTCCACACATCCTCACTGGCTTAAATGGAATTTTCTATGGTGGCGGCTTGATGTTTTTTTGTTTTTTTTAAAGCTACTTCAATAACTCTTCTTTTGCTTCTATTTTCAGGAATTATTTTGGAACACGTATGTCAACAATCACGGTAATGCTCTCAAAAGAATATTATATTAATTTTAGTGCAGACCATGCTGTCGGGTTTATTCAGCAGAATGCTGTGTTTTCTCATCAAAAATACATTACAATTCATCATTTTATAATTAACATGTCTGTATTTGCTAATATTTTATTTATTCCATGTGTTTGGTTAGCGGTGCACTGCCTCATTTTGTTGTAGTAGCTAATGTCCCCACTGTCAGCAGAGGACATTCCAGTTGTTATTGAATTGTGCAACACGATCTGAAAAAGAATCTCTGGACATTTAGGACATCTTAAGCCTTTTAAAGTAGAATGTACTTGATCATTTGACTCTCTATGGAATTGAAGTCAAAATACCTTTATACACAAAGAATGTGTGAATGCTGCAAAATGAAAGTGTACCTGTGATGGTTTGTGTTGACATGGAGATCGCAGCAGGTGGCATTTGTCGTGCGGTCACATTTATACTGCAGGTTGGAAGGCTGACTGAGTGGCGTGAGAACTGTTTTAGAAACAGTGGTATGATGATTATTGTGTGTGTGTGTGTGTGTGTGTGTGTGTGTGTGTTTGTGTGTGTGTGTGTGTGTGTGTGTGTGTGTGTGTGTGTGTTTGAAGAGAACACTCCCAGAGTGGATGTGTCAGGGCTGGTGGCGGGAATCCTGGCTGTGCTGGTGACGGCTGTTATTGCCACCGTGCTGGGAATCTACTGCTACAAGGCCAAGAACAAAGGCAGACGGATCCCGGCCCAGTAAGTTCACTCTGATCTGGAACATAGAACATAGAGAATAAAACAGCCACTGTGTGCATCAGGTTTTCCATCCAGAACTTTGGTCTAGGACAGAACTCTTTATTGCTTTGGATATTTTATAATGGTAATAGGTCCTATAATGATTCAGTGAACCACTCTACCTTTTGTCAGCATCGCACAAAGTTTCCCCAGGGAAAGCAAATCAGTCCATTAGACAGAGATTGGGAATTAATCACCAGATACACATGAATTTTGATGCCTATTGACTATAAGCATGTACCTAACAGAGAGGACTGCACATGCTCATCAGTGGACAAGAAGACGCTAAAGTCCTTAAGAGTATAACTCTACATTTCACAGCAGGGGGGTTGGCCTCCTGATATTTTTAGATGAGAAATAAATACATAACTAATTGAATAAAAAAATCATAATTTGTACCTCTTATATAATCACATTCACATCAAGGTCATATATTCAAAAAGCAGTGTTTCTAAAACAACCTCCAGCATTTTTCTACACCTTATTTATCTGACTCTATTGTAATCATCTATGAAACCTTTTCGAATTGCAGTATTCATTTATTCAGTTGATATTCTATGCCTAACATTCAAACGCATGGAATAAGACTCAGAACTCAGTCAAACACACAGCCAGTAATTATCGGCTCACGGAGCAGGGCTGCAACTGACAACAATGTAGATGGTTGATCAATCTATCAATTATTGAAACAATTAATCATAGTTGTTTGGTTCATTAAATGTTGAAAAATGTCAATCATTGTTTTCCAGAGCTGAATGTTCAACCTTAAATGTCTTTTGTTGTCCAAAGCAACATTCCACAACCCAAAGATAATAGTTTACTATTATAGAAGACTAAAGAATCCAGAAAACGATCAAAGAAGAGAAGCTGAAACCACAGAATTTGGATATTTTCTTCTTAAAAATGACTCTAATTACTTAATTGTGGTGAAAGTAGTTGTTAATTAATGGTATAGTTGGCATCCAATTGACTAATCAAATAGGTGCATCTTGCAGAGAGTAATACAAGCTGTGTTGGTCACCTGACTGTCATCTTGTGTATCATAAACCTTTCCTAGTGTAGGTGAACCTCCCTGTATGCAAATACCAGTGAAACAGTAAACCAGACACAGAATTGAACTGGCTTCTTTGAACTGTGCAGCACTCCAGTGAGGCTGGTGCAGGACGGACGTCCGGCCCCGGAAGTGGTGCCTCTGACGGGCATCATCGCCCCAGCTCTGCCCAGCTACAGCGACGCTCTGAACCGCAGCGGGCAGCACGACGCCCCCCCACCACCTTATTCTGGGTGAGTCTGTGTACATCCGTACATGCAGTGTACATGGACACATAGTGACACACTATGATGATTAAGTCTTATGAACAAACTTATACTGAAATCTGTGGGCTTATTGTTACAGAACTATTATATTACTGCAGTGTGTGAATCAACATATTATCAATAACACTTTTTATACTACACATCCACAACCAGTCCCAGGACACAACAAAAACTCAGCATTAATAGCTCTAGACTAGATTTCAAACTGCAGGAAATATAGATACAAACATTTATATAATAGTGGCTTTTCTTCCTCATTGAATTCCTACATATACCAAATAGTTCCAAGTTCTGCAGGTCACCGTCACAGAGACAGACAGACAGACAGACAGACAGACAGACAGACAGACAGACAGACAGACAGACAGACAGACAGACTAGCAGACAGACAGACTAGCAGACAGACAGACTAGCAGACAGACAGACAGACAGACAGACAGACAGACAGACAGACAGACAGACAGACAGACAGACAGACTAGCAGACAGACAGACTAGCAGACAGACAGACTAGCAGACAGACAGACAGACAGACAGACAGACAGACAGACAGATAGATAGAAAGATGAAAATGGGTTATAATGATATATTTAGATATTTATTGAGGATTTTCTTTTCAATATTTGGTGTGTTTTATGCTTAATGACCTACTTTTAAAATGTAAGTAGAGAGGCATGTGATTGAGCTGGAGCATATATTGATTTAAAATATTTCTCATTTCACTTAATATTAAAGATTATTTGTGGATTGTCATTGTTAAATGACTGGTTATTTGATTTAATGATTGATCCATTATAAATAGGAAATATGATCTTTATGAACCAAGAAAAAGCAGCATTGGTTTGTTTGTTTTTTACACAAACCTTGAATGAAACTATCAACATATTGATCTATTTTCTTATTTTATTGATTATGTAGATATTGATGATATATAGTGGTGTTGTTTTATTGCTTAGGCTTACACCATCATCTAAAATGCATTTACTTTTGGTTACTGTGTGGCCCAAATACATTTTAGTGGTTCCAGAATGTGGTCTAAGGTGTGTGTGCGTGCCTCTTGTTACTGTCAGAATTCTCACACACACTCTTCCTGTCTTCCACCACAGGGGTGCACCATCCGAGCCTCCAAACCCAGGAGACAATGAGTGAGAGGACTGACAGAGCTTCTTCATTATGGTTGATGGGTTGACTGCTGCTCCTGAGTGAACTTTTTTTTTGTTTTTAAATATTGCATGTTTATGAATCTATTGTATTTATGAGTGAAGTTGCAGTGCCAGAATGTACAGTGTGACCTGCACAGATGTAATGATTTTAAGCGGCACAGGTGAGGGTGCGGTTCAGTTATAATGCTGCACTGTGCGTTCAACTTGTTTTGCAGGGAACTTTAAAAACGAGAGAAACATTTTTTTTCCCTTTTATACAATAAATGACATAAAAACACACAGTGCTTTAATTGAATGCATTTGAACTTGTGCAGCAAGCACAGTGAATGAACAGGAGGATGCCAACACATGATTCTTTACATGTTGCAGCATGTGTTTGTTGTTTATCACAGAAACACTCAAGTGTACAGTCCTTCACAATACTACACTACACTGCGCTGCTGTGCATGACAAATCGTGTGTGTGTGTGTGTGTGTGTGTGAGAGAGCCAGGGAGGGAAGGAGAGGATGAACGCCAGCCCAGTCATTCCTCTTAAAAATGGCGTCTTGTGAACAAAATGAGCGAAAATAGCTCCAGTGTGGTGACAGGGAGCAGCAGCGGGATCACCGAGGCTCCGCTTATTGAAGCCGTTGAAGGACGCGGAGCATCTGTTCTTCAGCCCATCAGCTTAACACGGGAGACAATAGACAGTGAAATATATGGGGAGAGGAGAGGAGGGAGGAGGTGCTCCTGGCTGCTGTGACCCCCCCTCCCCTCCTCCTCCTCCTCCTCCTCTCGCTCCTTCTCCTCCCTCCATTCCTCCCAGTCTACAGGCTCGTCAAGCGGAGAAATAAACAGAAGCGGGCGCAGAGAAGAGAAGACATTCCTCCCTCCCCTCCCCCTCACTATCTGCCCATCTTCATCCAGCCCTTTCTTTCATGGAGAGGAATTACCCCGCTGCAGGCTTCGGAGATCTCGGGTCCGGGACGGGATGGAGTTACGACAGATCGGGCAAAGCAAGGTAAGCTCCGGCGGCTGAAGCCCGGGCGCACTCCTCCGGGGCGCAGGACTCTAACAATGCCCGCTGCCGCTGCATTCATCCCCGGCTGCATGGTGCTGCTACACGGCCACCACCAGCACAGCCAGCCGTAGTGTCATTAGGAGGGGGTGGGGGTGGAGGGGAGGGATTGGGGGGGCTGTCTCTAAAATGCAAGGAATGCGATGGAAGGTTAATAGTGATACGGAGACAGGGGAGAGAGGGGATACGCGAAGGGGGATGGGTTTGCGGGAGAAAAAAACGAGTGTGTTATTACAGAAGAATACAGGAAATAATAATAATAAAATAAAATAAAATCACATCTGGGCTCGGGCGCTGCATCATTGTTATCATCCCCACTGCAGCTTTGTCTGGATTGTTGGACTTCACGCACATGCACGGCAGCGGCGGGGAGATTGATCGGTAACACGAGTAATTGGCAATACGCCTGCGAAGCCGAAACAGTCCCCCCGCACCTCTGCATTCCACCAGAAAGAACAAATAGTCCGCTTATTTATTTATTTGTTTAAATAACGCTAAATAAAAAAATAAATACAGAGTTGAAACTGCGTGGGGACGCGTGCGGTTAATGACGGGGGACAGTCGGGACACGCAGCCGCCGCTGCCGCCGCCGCCGCGCGGATGACTGATGTGACATTTGACTTCTTGGTAAACAGTAGTTTGAAATGACGTCAAGCGAAACGTCACCCAAGTTAAGGTTAGTAACGTCACGCTGAAGTTCAGACAGGCTAACGTCAGGCTAACGTCACATGTTTAGTTGTGCGTGTATGTATATGTGTGTGTGTGTGTGTTTGTGCGCGCGCGTGTTACTCCGCTGTGAGGCTACGCGTTAGCTAACAGGCTAATTAGCCGTCCTGACAAGAGCCGCTGTCGCCGCCGCCGACGTCTCACATACCGACACGTTCCGGGCTGCTTTGCCGGCCAACCGGGTCGTCGCTGACAGAGGGGGGCTTTTTTCGCCCTGTGTCGGAATGAAGCCCGGCCTCGGGCCACGTAAAGTAGCTTAGCTGCTGTTAGCTTCGCTGTACGTTAGCCGTCGCCTTGACAACCACATCAGTCGCAAAGAATGTCTGTCAGAGACGAGTTCTCCACCGAGACAGCTGGTAAGTTTATTACTTTAAAACGGTAACATCACAACAGAGGGAGGTTTTACGAGTAAAAACAAAATTAAATATTAATTTTTAATACATTTTTTTATTGTTTTCTTTTTTTTAGTAAAATCAAGGTACTTTTTTGTATTCAAACAGGACATTAAAGTTAACAAAAGATAGTAAAATAAATTAAACACAAGCAAAAAAAGATTTTAAAAACAGAAAAGGAGACCAAAATAACTTATAAGGGAGTACAAGGTGTATTTGTGACATCGCAAATAGTTTGGGAGCTAATCAGTGGTCTGATATGCAACTTGTGTAAGTGTGATGTGAAAAGTTAAAGCCTCCAGTAAATAAACACAGAGAATGGACTTTTGAGATGAAAAATCATTCTGGATTTTTTAATGAGGGAGAAGGTGAATATGTAATGTGATTTTTTTTGCGTAAAAACTGTATCAGACACAGGTTGTTATTTTGTGTTTTACACATCTTAAATGATGTTTTTTTAAGATTATAAGGATAACACATGTGGTCCATTAGGTATTAACCTATTTATTTCTAAAGATACAGGTCTGTATCTGTAAGGTCTGTATCTTTGTTGTTTTTTACAACAAAGATACAGACCTTTTTTTTTTTACAACATTTGACATATTTTGATACAAATATTTATATAGAGTATATAGGATTTTTAGAAAACATTTATGTAAAAATATTATGGCAAAATAATTATTCAATTAAAATCAAATTGAACCAAATTTAATATTTTCAAATGATAGAAATTGAGTATTTTCTACAATATTCGAAAGCATCCCAGACAGTCCTAGTTGAATTAAAAATTGAAAGAAAGATGTTCTGTAGTTACACATTTTTTGTGTTATACGGTGAAAAAAAAAAACACAAGACAGACAATAGCTCAATTATGTCCATGCATGTTTCAGTCTTGTATTCAGTCTCAAATTATACATTATATAACAGAAGTTCAATGGCATGTACACCTTAGCAGTGTTTATTTGTAAAAAGAATAGAACAGTTGAGGTGGATTTGGATGAAGAAGTGAACGTTGGAGCCAGAGAATAGTTGGATATGGAAAGAAATTAAGAGGTAGTTGAAAAAATGGTGAGAGTGTACTGAGAGTAAGAAGAGGAGCCATGAGCTGACAAAATAATTTAGTGACTGAGTGAATAAGGAATGCCTTAACTGGTTTAGGAGGGAACAGAGGGAAGCCTTTACTGTCAGCAACAACAGGCAAACTCTTTCACAAGTGGAACAAAACAATCTCACTCTTTCCTGGTTGATGAACGAAAAGCAATCCTTCAGGCAACAGTAGATACAGCTGTTGAACAACTTCTGTGAGAAAATCTTTTACTGGTTAAAGACTGAACAAAAATTCTTTACAGATTCCAACTTGACTATTGAGGAGTAAAACATTTGAGTAAGTGATCCTTTCTTGGTTCTGGAATAAAACAATAAAAAAACTTTATAGGTTGAGGAATAAACTGAAGGAAAGTTTTTTTTGGGAAAAGAAACAAGTGGAAAAAGTCCTTGACAGGTTATCTGAGGAAAGCAATTACTTCAAAAGATTGAAGTTTACCATAATGTACTCTGTATGGGGTAAAAACAGGAGCAGCAATGAGATAAAACCGTCTTTTTTATATAGGGAAATTGGGTCAGAGCAGCAGATAACAAGAGGAATAATGATCGGGTGAATTCCCCCACATTGTGGAGGGCGTCTGTGATAGATGGTTCTGTGGGGGTCAACGTGTCATCATGGAGGACGGGGTCACGTCTGTACAGAATGTTTTCAGACCTCATACCAGCTGAACATTTATGGGATCAGCACGGGTGGGTTATATATGCTGGAGTGACTGAGTAGTATATTTTTCGTCTTTATTTGCCTTTGTTTGATAGCTCTGTAGAGAGAGACAGGAGAGGGGGGATGACACGCAGGAAGGGGTCCCTGATGTGGGATTGGATCCGAGGCCGCCTACGGGGAGGACTGTAGCCTCTTATGTGGGGCGGCTGCTCTACCCACTGCACGACTCACAACCCCAACTAATGACTAATTAGATAATAATTGATTAGTTGTTGGTTCATAAAATGGTGTGAAATGTCAATCACCTTTTCCAAAAGCTGCATATTCAAATGTCTTGTTTTTTTTTGTCCAGACCAACAGTCGACAAGCCAAAGAACCTCAGTTTACTATTAAAGAAGTAATAATGTATCCAATTATAGTACAATATATATCAAGGCAATATAATGTCCAGCAAAAATGACTTTTTTACCATCAGTTTACTATTACAGAAAAGGAAAGAAATGAAAAAATAATCAGATTTTAGAAGCTGGAACCAGAGAATTTGGACATTTTCTTCCTCAAATGACTTGAATCAATGAATCAATGCAAGTTGGCAACTAATAAATTAATTGACTATTCATTGCATCTCTAGTGACCAACATAATAAATCCTGGTTGGGAGATGGAATGAGGAGGACGTGCCAAAATTACAGTAACAACAGAGACATGAGTGACCAAACACAAATTTCCAAACTCTTTTTTCCCTGTGGTTATGTAATATAACTTTTGATCTTGCTCCTCTGTTATAACAATCATGAAATGTAGTTCTTGCTTCTTGCAGTATGATGTGTGATACTTGTGAGAATCTAAACCAAATCAAGCTATTTGGAAGAAAAAAAAACACTTTGAAATGGTACAGTCAAGATGAAAAGTAAAAGCCCAAAATTGCACTGTAATGAAGCTATGAAATCTCTTTATCTAAATCTCTGTAGCTTTGCTGTCTGGACCTATGAAGGACAGTTTCACGCTTTCTCAAATGTATCTTAAAACAATAGTCATGTGTCCATAAATATGTTATTAAAAGATCTCCTTCAAACATGCTTTTAATGTAAGCAATGGAGGACAAATTCCACAGTGTGTCCACAAAGTCTTTTAGTGCAAAAGCGGATGAGCTTTATATTATTTTCGAAAAAAAAAAAAAAAAACCTTTTAAATACGTTTTTTAACAGGAGACTGTAGATTTTGTTCGCATCTCTTACATTGTTGTTTTATTATGATAGAGGAATCATCTAATGGTCAGTATGAACAAGGGAATTACAACAAGACAAACGTTTACATGTTCATTTGGGCTCCTGATGTGACACAATAAAATTAGTTTGTAATTAAAGAAACACTGTTTTGGTAGTTGTTTAAGAATTCTAGATATTTATAGAATATTTATCAGTAATGACCTTGAACTTGGTGCAGTCCGTGCTGTATCTGTCCTGTCATACTCCCAACAACAACACGCTAATTTGTAACTAAAGTAGGTCGTCAATAAGTCAGGTGCCCAGTTCTTTCATAAATCTAGGTGAGGTCACTGGAGAATTTTTTTTTTTAATTAAAGGTACAGTGTGCAGTTTTCTGATGGGACCTAGTGGTAAGGTTACAGATTGCACCCAAGTGGGTGCTCAAGTGTGTCGGAGAAGCTGCTGTGGCTGCTAATAATGCAAATGGACTCCTATAGAGTCATTGCTTGGTTTGTCCGGTCTGAGTTGTGGAAACACACTGGTGCAACATGACAGGCTTTTTTGAGGAGATCTGCTCCCCAACTAGAAAAAAACAGTTGTCATTCTGATTGACCCAAATACAACAGACACATGAATAAATCTCTTAAACCAGATGCTACTAAAATGTACCCACTATACTTTTAACCAGTAACCACAAGGTCAGTCAGTCATTTCCTATACCTGCTTATTCCTCATTATGGTCTCAGGGGTCTGCTGGAGCCAATCATAGCACATTACAGGTGAGAGTCAGGGATACACCCAGACAGATAGCAGCCTATCATGGAACGCATGCAATTTAAAGTCTCCAATCAATCTCAGAATGTTTTTGATCTGTGAAAGGAAGCTGGAGAACCTGGAGAGAACCCACAGAGACACAGAGAGAACTTAAAAGTCTACACAGAAAAGTCACAGAACAAGGACTTGAACCTGTGACCTTCTTGCTGTGAAGCAACAGCGCCACTCACCGCTCAACTCTAAACCAAAAGGTTTTCTGTCAAAATTCATGTTTACATTCAACCTGTCTCATTCTCTCTTGTTCTTGTTTCCAAGACCTTTTCGGCTGAGAGTCATGTCTGAACCATTTTGAAGGAAGTGTAGAGAAAAATCTTGATGAAATTTCCAAGCTATCAATATCCTGCTTGCAAACTGGGACTGAAACGACTGGGTGAGGAACAGATTTGAAAGAGACTTTAGAGACTGAAACATCAAGCCATCGCACCATCGAACCATCTGAGTACTTCTCTGGACAAAAACTGCAAGAATAATTCTCTCCAAACCATTGGGAGAGTTGGACCATGCTGCTACTTTCATTATACCAGAATACAAAAAAAGATTTGTACAGGAAGATTTTGGGACCAGAGAGCCCCGACCATCCTAAACAGAGGCTATGCTGCACTGATGTTGAGGGGGATGAATTTTACTTACACAACAGGAAAAGGTACTATCTATGATCTTTATAGACTAGACTATCCAGATCCATATGCAGAGTATTTTTTTTGCGTGTGGATAGTCTCAAACTGAAACACAGAACACAGAACTTCAGTAATTTTTAGCCTTATGAGAATTAAAATAAGCTTTTACTAATGTGAAAAATTGTAACAATTTATATTAAAATCAATTAAAAGATATGAGCAAAGCAAGTAGGCTTGTGTTTCAGCTGCATCATTAATGATTTTTCCAAAGGAAAGAAGGGAATGAAAATCCCAATAGTTGAAGTGAATTGCTGACCTCCCCCCCTTTAAAAGAACCCTTTTTCATGCCTGGTCAATCTATCTTCTGCAGATATGTTCAGATATCCAGCATCCTTGTGTCCAAAAGACATCTGATTAGGTGGCTGGTGGTTATAAACCTTCCACCTCCATGAGGAAAATAATTGTTCTACTAAGGTGTAAGAGAAAACTGACCGCCTTGGCAATCTGTGTTTAGTCTCCTATTTTTTTGTGTGATGTAGATATGGAATATCTATTAGCAATTTAAAAATCTGAAATAAATACTATTTAAAATATGTGACCACTGAATGTCACATATTTTTTACATCGTTATTTTAAGTTTTGATATCCGTACAAGATATATTTGTGGTTTTAAGCACCAAAATCATCTTAATATATCTTCTCTCAAGCTTGTGCCTGTCACTCAAGAAATAACAGATCATTTTGTGTCTGTTGCATTAATATTAATGAGCATGTCTTTAATTGGCTGATTTGAGAGATTTCAGTAGACTTTTAGCACTGTCTTAGCAGGAGTTTACTGCACAATGTGTATCAGATGAGGGGATAATGAATAATTTGATGCTATTGAATGTGTTTTTCCTATTTTCCAAGCAGACATTTTTCTAATTATTTGTTAAGGTGCTCCACAACCTGCAGAGATTTCATTGAGATACATCAGTGGTGTTGAACACTGACAGATTACTGAACTCAAGTCTGTTTTAATACTGTTGTGAAATGAAATGCAAACATTAGCTACCTGGACATTAGCAACCACAGTGATAAAACAATAGTTTGAATAGTTCCTTTAAAGGTCCAACACATAAACTCTCATCATTTTAGTTGTAGTGAATAACTGTCGCCAAGTTGAATGTCCAGGCAGGTTGGAGATGATTCCCCCCGACAACCAAACAGTGCACCATTAAATAACCTAATGGTCCAGTGCTCATCTATGTTATTGACTAAACATATTTAAACTAAACATATTACCTGCAATTAACTCATGTAGCCAAAGGCATTACCAGTAATACCTTAATAAATTCACTAAACCTCCAGAATCACCAGACTTTAGGCCTTGCTTGCTTCTCTGAACCCTGTTTATATGTTTGTGAAATGAAATGAATGTTGAAGGTCCCGTTATTTGTGTCTCTGTTAAATAAGGACATATACATTATATTGCATATAGACAAGTTTATGTTTATAAATAAAGATTGTTCAGAATTGTACAGATATACAGTATGATGGATTTTAAATTCATTACTGAGCAGGTAAATGAAGTGAACTGGCTCGTCCCATGTAGACAAATGAGTGCTGGATGTACACTAACTAAGGTCCGTCAAAGAAGGCTAAACTTCCACCATGTATCCTCAGCCTCGTGTATGGGAGCTCCAGGTCGTCCCACCCAGACTCAGAGCTGCTCCACCGGCAAGGCTACGGCACCCCCCACCCCCTCCAGGGATATGCAACCAACCACCACCCGGGAGGCTCCAGACAGAGTGGGGCCTGGGGTGCTGCAGGACGCACACTTGGTAAGGATTCATTTGATGTCATGACTGCATAAATACGACCTGAGATAGCATCTGACAGCACTTTTTACGACGGCATTGTTTGTCTTTATGTGTCAGCCCTGCGGTAGGGAGGTGACTAGTCCAGGTTTACACAGCCTCTTTACTGGTGGTAGGCCTGCATGACCTGTAAGAGCATGAATGTGTATGGATAACAAATGATTAGATGGAACTAGGCTTTGGCAGTAATTTTCCATACCTTTCTGACCTTTCATCAAAGTATATGGTATATGAGTGTAAGAGTTTGCCATGTTACGAGGCATATTAGTCCACTCCCATATTGATAAGAGCATTTAAAACTTGAGAAATATTACTTTGATTAACCATTTTATATGATTGACAGACCTAGTTCTAACACATGAAACTCTTAAATTACAAAGAAAAGGGCCCCAAGAAGCCAATGTCAATATACGATAACTACAATTTAAAGAACCATTCTATCACTAGAAGAGCTGCTGCACACATCTCACCTCATTTCACATGTTGAGAAAAGTCATCCCACCAATATGCAGAATTACACAGCATCCAAAACTGAACCTTCACAGTTATGCTGCATTAAACAAGCTTAAACTGAAGTCCAGCACTTTGAAATACTACAGAAACTAAGTGGACTTGCCAGCTTTTAGGTTTGTTGAGGATATTGGGTAACGTGATGTATGAGTCATGAGTCTTTCTGATAAAGTTCTTCAGAAAGGAAAGTAAACTTCCTCACAATGGACACACCCTGCAGTCCACTGATATAAAGGCTGCCAAAAAATAAAATATGTATACATATTGTGCAATTATTTACTGATTTTTTACTGTCACCTCAGTGGAGTCCTATGTGATGAATCACCTCAGTACAGCATCTCTTTATCAGTTTAATAGAAAGAGGAGTGTCTGTATTTTTGATGGTACTGAAAATCATACCTTTAGCATTTCTAAATATCCTGTTATACTGTAGTATCCTAATGCTGCCCACACAAACCTAGATAGAACTGAGTCATTCTTGATTATTTCCATATGCTTGCTGCTTTAAAAAAGAAAAAGAGATTTTTTACGCCCTAAGTTTTCAAAACTGGTTTATAGACCCCCATACTCCTCATCAATTATTTTACATACTTCGTGAAAATTGGCTGCAAAAATCATAAGGGTTGGAGTCATTTGACTCACACTAAGTTTTGACCAGATGCAATCTAATTTTGTGTGCATGTGCAGGTATGAACCTTCCTTCCTGCCAACACCATCAAATACAAAGACAGACACAGAGCACAGACAGAGAGAATCTCCTCACAATATTATCAACCCTTTCAGTATTGCAAATCAGAAGAAAAAAATCTGTCTCTACTGTGTCGGCTCATTCAGTGTGTGATTATGCAAATGTTAGATTCCGTAATTTGGAAGGAGAGGGATTATGAATGCAGGTATTTGTCACATTGTTTACAGTGTCATATTGGACAATGTGAGGTTCTGTCAGGCTGAAGTGCTGCAGTTCAGAGGAGGTTTCAAACCCTGCCAAGAATATCAAAGGTCTATGGCAATAAAAAGTTTACGCACTCGCATCTCATGTCCAGGCACACTCACTGAAGACTTAATGATGTCACCACAGAGGCATGCTTACAGTAGGTTATATTAGGTGAAGTAGATGAAAAACTACTCAGTTAAAGTAAGTAAAAACAGGTGATACAAACTCCCCTGAATCGTGTTCCAGTTGTGAGCATTACCTGACATGTATGAAACTGACACAAATGTTGCACAAGTGTTGCACCTTCGTTGATTTTCTCACCTTTCACCTTTCTTTGTTGTTTCCATTAGGAAACAGTTTTCACGAAATGTATTTCATTTTGCAAAGCCTAGTTTTTGGGTTACATTCGTGTAGAGAATTTTTTTGTAGAAGTCTCACATTTCATTTCTTATGGCCAATTACATTTCCTCCATCATCCAGTGCAAACTCCATTCATATTATAACTTACCCAGTATAACAGAAACATTATGCACATAATAATTAAACTGACAACAAATGAGAAGTAACACTCTGTTTTATTGGTTTCAATAAATGAAACCATGACTGTGCTTTATCTTGTGCACTACATCGTGGCTGTATGAGCATTTCCAGATGTGCCTGTTTTCCCGCATATACTATAGGTAAAGTGGTGGTATATGCCACACAGTTTGTTACTATGAAATATAAATGGTGGGTAGGGTGATTAATCATTAATCGTTTAGCTATTTAGATTACTTGTCTCATATCTTTGAAACGGATATGTCAATCACAATCTTTAATCAAAATAGTTCATTTAATGAGAGGAGAGCGTAGCTTTCTTTCCAAATAGGAAAATAATGGGATGGTGCAGAGAGGCAGGATGTGAACGGATGACACCACAAATTTGCAGCCAAGGGAGGACAGTGGCCATTCTCTGTGATTTTGCATGACTCTATTTCAACACAGTGCTGCACAAAATAACAATTTCTAACTCAATAACATATGTTATTGATGTATATTTTTGACAAACATTTTAGTATGTAAATGTATGCTGGACCAACTGTAACATACTGGGTTTTGTTCGAGGTTGAGTCTGTGTAGGAAAGCAGCTCATTAATCTTAAGACAAATCATAATTGATTTCATTTTGTGTCAAATCAATGAAAGGTGATCTGAAGTTTAGACCACATTGAATTATGTTGTGCTGACTCTATGAAGAGGTTTGGAAAAAAAGTGAACTCGGCAATGAGAAATATGTGATAGCCACTGTAAAATAAATAAATATATAAATAAATCTCTAATTAAGTGAAGCTTGCGGTTTGTTGACAGGCCTGTCGGGGCTGTTTGATGCCAGCCTCCACCACGCCGGCACTTCGGGTCCTGATCCGTCCGTCATGAATCTGATATCAGCCCTGGAGTCCCGGGGTCCCCAGCCCCCACCCTCTGCTTCCTCCATTCTCTCGCAGTTTCGCACTCCAACTTGGCAGACTGGTAAGTGTCAACGTGTTAATGGAATGCTACACACACTACAGGGGGAAAAAAAGTTGCAGTTTTAGCTATTGGTGCTGAATGATATGATATTATTCATAAATAGTAAATAATTAATAATTAATAATTTCATTAGTAAATTTACCTGCAAAAAAATACAAACTTTATTGTCTTAAGAATTACTTATTTGTTAAATTTGAACTGATTTGTATGTCCATGTAATGTTGTGTCCTGTAGCAATGCATACACCAGCCCCAGCGGAGCTCTTTATTTCAGGGGCACTACCGGGTTCCAGCTCCTTCCCTTCCTCCTCAGCTCTTTCTGCATACCAGCATCCTGGCTCCTTCTCTGGACGATCATTCACTCCCTCACTGTCCCTGCAGGACACACCTACATTTAGCCCGACTTCCAACGGTTTGCTGTCCCCCCATGATCCCCTGCTGCACATAAAAACACCCTCCCAGTCCAGCTTGGGATTTGATCGCCTGCTCTCTTCCCAGAGCGCTACGTACCGGGGCTCCCAGGAGCTCCCAGCCCCTCCTCAATCCCAAGCCCCTCCAACATCTTCCAGTTGCCACCTTCCCCCTCCTCAGTTTAACCTGTTATCCTCCCAAATTCACAACCAGTCCTCTCAGCTCTATAATGCCTCCATGTTCTCTTCTACCCCAGCCTTGCTGCCCACTGCCCCCCCTCAGTCCCAGCCACCTCAGGCTCAGGAGAGGGCAGTTCCCCGGCAGGACAGTGTGATCAAGCACTACCAACGCTCGTCCCCAGCCCAGTCTGCAGCCCTCCCCATACAGCAATATGTCAGCTGTGGTGGGTCATCGGGCTACCAGCAAATAGCAAGTCACCACCGGCATGCTGGACTGTCCTGTAGTCCACTGGGGGAGCAGAGCCCATCCTCAGATCCCAAGCCATCACCACGAACAGAATCGCAGATATATCGACCTATTATCCAAACCCCCTACACATCCTCCACCAGCACCTCTGCTTCTTCCTCCTCCTCTGGTACTAAAGGAGCCAAAAGTGCCAGCTCCAGCAGTGGCTACTCCTCTTCAAGCTCAGTGTCATCATCTTCCCGTGCCCCACACACTCCGCCATCAGCCTCCTCCAGCTCATCTTCATCCTCTTCTAGCTCCAAGACCAGTAATAGCTCCTTATCTGCCCCTTCTCGTCAGCAGCCTCCACCTCAGTCTGCACCGCCACCACCTCCCCTACCAGTGGCATCATCCACGCCAGTTCAACAGCCAGCACCAAAACAATGCCTGTCCACCTATGGCTCTCCATCTGTGGCTAAAAGCAGCACAGGCCTACAAGGCCAGACACCTCCACAGCAACATGCCCAGTCCTACTCTCCAAATCAGCCTCCATCTACACACATGACCCAATCTTATGGAGGCTTCAGCTCACCTCATGCCCAGGACTTGAGTTCTGGAGCAGGGGGCACTGGAGGAAAGGCCTTTAGTACTTTAGGTGGAGGAGGACGCTCCTTCTCTGCAGAGATTGTTTATGGGGAATCAAGCTTTGGCTCAGCTAATCTCAGAAGAGCAGACAGTCCCTCCTTAGGGTATGGGAGTGCTGCAGGAACAACAGGAAGTGGACCTGCAGGATCAGGAAGTGGGGCTGCTAGTGTTAATAATGCTGGCAGCAGCTCTTACCACTTAAATGAGTCTAGTCCGTCACCCTCCATCAATCCTGCGAATATCAGCCGCCCTGGGTTGCACTCTCCTGCCTCTGCTCGCCCTGCACAGTCTCCCGGAGGCTCAGGAGCCAACAAATACTTATCCTCCATCCTCTCCCCTGCATATATGTCCTCACCGCAAGGTTTCCCTGATGCACAGCAAGGGCAGA
This sequence comes from Eupleurogrammus muticus, assembly GCA_036785175.1. NCBI lineage: Eukaryota > Metazoa > Chordata > Actinopteri > Scombriformes > Trichiuridae > Eupleurogrammus > Eupleurogrammus muticus. The sequence continues at coordinate 21,982,033 of JAYKQN010000011.1, read as the reverse complement.
GTCAGACCTACCACTCAACACCACCCAAACCAAAAAGAGAGACCAATATGCTGGGAGTTGAGCGCTCCCAAGATGAGGAAGAGGATGTTGATGATTTCCTCATCCACCACTTACTACAGGCCCAGAGCTCAACTCCCCATCCTTCCCAACATCATCCACCACCTCAGCAAATACCCCAACCGCTCCCACAGCCTAGGGATGGGGAAGGCAAGGGGGTGGCCTATGACATTGATAAGATATCAGAAGAGCGCTACCACCTTCAAAGTGTCATTCGTACCAATAACACCACTAGCAGTTCAGGTCCTGGTATGGCAATGGGTAACACAACAAATGGGTTGAATAATCAGATGGAAATGTCACAGAAGAAACAGCAGCAGAAGTCAGAATTGACCATATCAAAGTCCACTGCTGGAGCAGTAGGAGGGGCCACTGACTCTCTTTCCCACTCTCATAATACCCACTCCCATCCACAGCAACATGACTCATTGGGCTCTGTGGTCCATTATGGGAGAGGGGACCACTACACACAGCACCCACACTCTCAACATTCCCATCACATCTCACATGTGTCCTCACATGCTCAGCAGCACTCTCAGCACTCCCAGCACTCCCAACTCTCCCAGCATTCTCGACACACACAGCACTCACAACATTCTCAGCATAATCATCCCCATTCACTCTCACACGGCCACCCTCACATGGAGCTGAAGAAGTCGTCAGAGGGAACAGACAATGCTTATTTGTGTAACACGCCAGATGTGCAGCAGGCTCGACAAAGCCAGGTCCCACTCTCTCTGATGGATTCCCCCCCAGACCCTCCCCAGCAAACTCACATGTTGCAGTCTGTCCTCTCCCATACCACCCGCAACAAGATGGACCAACAGCAAGCCTCACAACAGCAGCAGCATCCTCTGAGCCAGCAGGCCATCATGGGCTCAGCTGCAGGAGCAGGGCCTGCCAGGATGGAATCACATCCGCAGAACCAGTCTTCTCAGTTGCAACTCCAGCTCCAGAGTCAGAGTATGGATACTCACTACAGTCTTGGGGGGCAGCCAAGAGATCAAAGCCAAGCCAGTCAGAACTCAGTGTCTCCCCTAGACATGCTGGACCAATCTCTTTCTCAAGCGAACAGCAGAGACAGCTCTGGAGCTCTGGATAGAACTGGGGTTGGGATTGGGGTTACAGGAGGAGATGGAGGTGGTGGAGATAGACATAGACAGCAGCACAGTCTTACACCCCATCACCATGCCCAACCAACTCCTTCAGATCTCCATGACTTCCTGTCTGAACCAGATCTGGGCTTGTCCACCCCCTCACACTTGCACCATCTCAACCATGCTCACCACCAACAGCAAGCACACACTCACCATCAACTGACACATTCTCAGTTAGCCCATCCACATTCCCATCGGATGGCAACAAATATGGGAACTCCTCAACAACAGCCGCAGCCCCAACCAAGAGAGCCAGAAAACCAGTTGCCCCACCCCCAGTTAGACCAGCTCAAACGGCACCAGTTTGACACAGTCACCCCACCAGGAAAAGCTGGACAAAATCAGCAACAGGAGCAGCAACAGCGGTTCGCCTCTCTAACATCTATTTGCTTTCCGGATTCTCTTTTAAATGATGAAGACCGCTCTTTCTTTCCTGGGATGGAGGATATGTTTTGTTCAGCAGAGTACAAGTCAAGCTGTGCTGGGGATTCTGGAGCAGGACAGGCTGCTCAAGAAAACATCTCCCAGGGTCCTGGGCAAGGGCAGGAGGGCATGGAAGCTTTAAAAGTAGGAGGTGCTGGAGAGCGCTATGATATGGTTGGTCATCACAGTGAACAAGGATATGGACAGTATTGCCACAACCTTCCAGGAACAGGGAATGGCAATATGCACTTAGACCTGGACTCTCTGAAGACCCACGAGCTTCCCTCCACTGTGAATACTGACCAGCTCGGCCTCATCCAGTCTCAAACTCCAACTATGGGGTTGATTTCGGCAGTGCAAGGGGATGGCTCAATCAACAAGATGATGGGAGCTGTGGGAGTGGTTGGAAATTCAAACACTCCTGGTCTGACTTCACCTATCTTCTGTTCCTCTCGTCCCAAGAAACTGTTGAAGACGAGCTCATTTCACCTGCTTAAACAGCGGCGTGAGCCACAGCCTCAAACAAAGAAAAACTATGCGCAGGAGTACGAATTTGAGGACGATGAGGATAAAGCTGATGTTCCAGCTGATATTCGCCTCAACAGTCGACGCATCCCTGACTTGCTGCCTGACTTGGTGTCTAGCTGTAGGAAGGCTGCTGGGGTATCAGCAGCAACTGGTCTCAGTCCACTAATGGGTGACATGGATTTCTGCCAACCTGTCGGCTTCTCTTCCCTTGGACACCCTCAGCAACTTGTCCCTCAAGACGGCCCCAAGAAAAGAGGCAGAAAACCAACTAAACCCAAACGTGAAGGCCCTCCTCGTCCACGAGGTAGACCGCGTATTCGTCCCCTTCCAGAGCCTCCTTACTGCCGGGGATTGATGGGATCAGTGCCTGGAGAGAGTAAGAGGGGTCGCGGGCGAGGTCGAGGGCGAGGCAGGAGGGACGAAGGGCTCGTGGAAATGCATCGTGATATGAACAAAGCACAAAGCCTCCCTTATCTCCATCAGCAGCAGCAGCATCCACAGCAGCACTACAGCCAACAGCAGCATCTACAGCAGCATCTGCATCCGCATCAACATCACGGTCACCCACCAGACCACCACCAAGTGCCACAGCAGCATCAGCACCACCTGCATCATCAGCAGCAGCAGCAGCAGCAGCCGCAGCAGCAGCAGCAGCATGTGCCCTGTTCTCATCACCAACCACACCACCAACAGCAGCAACAACAACAGCATCATCATCATCATCAACAACATCAACAGCAACCACCCCAGCAGCTGCAACAAGATCCAGTCAGACCGATCAAGGTAAGAGATAGGGATGTAAGAAGTGACAATAAAGACTTGTATTCATCAAGAATCTTGAAGTGACATCTAGAAAGTTATAATCTTATATTAAACATAATCTGGATAAATGTCTGTTCCCTATATGCTAGAAGATTTTGTACAAAACTGTAATAATTTCTTTTGTGAAAGAGCACATTTTTAAAAAGATTCTGACAACAACATTTAAGCTTCGGTCATGTTTACATCACCGTTGAGCAAAGCACTGATTGAATGCAGATTGTCGTCTTTACCACTAAAGCCATAAGCCGGATGTTAGTGGTGATTTTTGTGTCTAGTGTGAAAGTGGCTTAATTGAAGGTCTACAGCATTATTAGCCACAGATTGCAATCTCCCTGCATTTTTTTCTTTTTACAGTTGTCAGCAGGTTTAATTGATCGGCCGGGAATAACTTTTAGCTCAGAGATAGCCTTGGGGTAGGGTGTCTCACTTTTAAAGTTTGAAAATAGTCCATCTTTATTTTTGCAATTGTCTGAGGATGCAGTCACATTAACATCTACTCACTATTCTTTTGATTGATGAAGAGGATACGTTCTCCTGTGTCGTTTGCCTCATGCAGAGTTCACTTACAGAAATATACTCATGCCCGGATCATTAGAGAGAGAGATATTTATGCTTGCGACTCTACCCACCAAGGGGCCACCCACATGCATTTTCTGTAATAATAAGTTTTCTAGTAAAAGCAAAGACGGAATTGCGCTTAAACCTAAGTTTAGTTTATTTTATACCTTATAAAAAGTAATGTTACATTTATATATGTAATATATGTAGATAATATTTAGTCTTTGTAATTGGTTTGATTGATGCTCATTATTATATTATATATATATATTATATTTATAGAGGAATATTAAGTGTAATTATTACAGTGAATCACTTGTACCTGAAATAATACAGAGAAGGTGCCTATTAGTTTCTTTAGTCTTCTGTTCCACTTATTTTATATAGAAAACAAATGCTGGATTCTGTGTGCTGAAAATCCCACTGAAGTTTACATACTATCATGTTCTATCATGTCTCAGTTAAACCGGGCCGTCTGTTTTCCAGATCAAACTGCCTGTTCCCACCATGCCTCCAACAGAATCTCTGTTGAGGACAGACTCACTGTCTAGCACAGAGCCAGTTCTGTCCGACGGATCTGTGGGGTCGGCACCATCCCTTGGTCCAAGTCCTGGACCCAGCACCACTATCGACATCGGTAGAAACGAGCTGAACCAGGCTCAGGACAAGATGATGAAGCAGCAACAGAAAGCTGGAGAGGTAAGAGGTGCATGAGATGCTTCACATAAGATAAGAACTGTGATCAAAAACACCAGGAAGAATTATTCATATCTTTCTAGATTCTTCAATGCCTGGGCTAGTTAGTATCTATACATGGCTGATAATTTACAGTGAGTTTCGTCAAGTGACTGTTCAGTTTATTCTGCTTAGGGAGCTCAGAGATCCTCCCTCATTAGTTACACTGGCAATGCTCCTTCATTCCATCATTTTGTGCTAAAAGAGTTTCAGAAAAAAACAAACCTGTATGAAGTGTGAATTTATTTGTAGTTAATTTCCATTCCAAATAAAAACATTAAAAGATTTGAAAGGATGATATTTCATATGAATTGAATACACTTTGTAGAATGCAAATGTAAATGGACTGGCACTGTGTGATGTGTGACCAAAGCTGAGAGTTTTCTCATCTTTTCAGTCAAATTATACACAACAGCTTGAGGGGGAGCGCAGTGTTTTCTTTTCATGAGAGAAATGCAAAGCGACAAATATTTTGCTAATAAAAATGAAGTATTATTTGAGAAGAAATTTGAGGCTGAACAGTAGATTTATTTATTCAAAAAACTGAGACTTGGTGGCAAGGCTTTATGGGAATGAGGAACCTGACACGCAGTGTTCACCTAAAGGATTTATAGAACCTTGTGTCTGAACAGAATCCATTGTAGAAAAGGCCAGTTGTTGCTTTACCAATATTTATCATATTTCATATTTACAGTGAAAAAAAAACTTAAATCACAACAACAACAATATAATTGTATTGTTGTACTTTATGTTTCAGTTATTTTCTCTGCAGCATTGATTTAAAAGAACTGACGTTTGCAGTTGCAGTTTTTCTGGGAGTTTGTTCCAGATATGGGGACCATAAAAAACCGAACACTGCTTCGCCATAAAGTTTTACATTTCCACACACCAGGGTACATTGTAGAGCAAGTAAATCAGTGCAATGAAGCTTGGCTTCACAGCAGGGTGGACTGTGCTAAATTGTAAAAAAGAAATTAAATAAATTAACATTTTTGTTTTTCAAAAAGCAGCCCAAGCCTCATTCATAAGGCATGTGTAAACTAAAGTACTAATTCGACATTTCATAAGATGATTCTTGTTGTTTTTTAATGTTTTTTCTCCATAGATTTTTATAAATTACTCGTACTGGATCATATGATTTAACGAAAATGGCCTTTTTTGAATAATAAATCACTATGTCAATCAGAAATCCCTCATCCCAATCATAAAGTAAAAACGAGGCTGCATACATCTCACTGTTTTTTTAAAGTCTGCTGCTTGCTCCTTGTTGTCAGGGTGTGTGTGGGAGAAGGAGCTGCAGAAGACCTGTGCATGACAGCTTCGACTTTGTATTTCATTTGAGAGTGGGATGAAGACTAGTTATCATAGCAGCAGTGAGACATGCTGTATCTGCAGTCTGTATTTTGACTGTGAAGGGACAACTTTCCTTTCCAAATCAAATCAAACTAATACACAGTTCAGTGAGTATGTATTTGTTTTTTAATCATTACTTAACCAGGCAGGTCAATTAAGAACAGATTTGCATGTACACACGGCCTGGTGAGACAATACAAGAAGACTCTACAAACGTGGACCAAAAAGAAAATAATTGACAGGCATCTTATTGTCGTCTCTGTATTCCAGCACATTGGATTTGACATTAACCAGTGACTGCAGTTGTAGTGCTGACTCAGCTTTAAGGATGTTGGAAGTGTTCACGTCTTTTCAAATCCAAGTCCAGCAATTTCAGAACAATGCAGCAGGGAAATTCACCTTAACTCTCTCCCTGCCAGAGTAATTTAGAGAAGATGCCTGCCACTGCTAGCGTTTTTCAGCGAATTCACTGAAGTGAACACCCCTGAAATATTCAGCTCTATTAAAATGTAAACAGAGAAAATATCAACTAAACCAAGGGAACATTTTGTTGTAGATGCACCTATTTTTTTTTTAATTTTATAACAAACACTTGAACATAGGTCATTTTTATAGGAAAATCCACTTTTTTTTTCAAAAAGCTGAGTAACTGCATAACAAAGTCATTTCAAGCAGGACATCTATGCCTTGTTTCTTGATCGAAAAATGAAAGCATGAAGTATGAGAGCATCGGTGGTGCTTTTGATGGGCATTTTTCTGGGTATGGCTGGTTGATGGTGCTCTCCGGGCACTATGCCATGGCATCATGTTGCATTAGCCGAGATTTTATCCACTTCCTGTGGGGACAAAATCTCCAAAAACTGTTCACAGCGCCCCCAACAGAATAACAATGAGCACACCAAAAGCCAAGATATCCCATCTTTAATGGAAAAAGAATTAATATGGTAAAGGCTATACAACCAAGAAGTATCTTTGGCTGTTCAAAATTAATTTAATGATCTGAAATAAGTTTATGTTGTAATTATTTTTTATTTCTTAAAATTTGGGGGGATATATAAATATCACACATAAGGCTCAAACTCCTAATTTTAAACACAGTAAGAAATGGAGCAAAATGTAATAGGATCCTAACATACTGTAAATATTAAATATCATTATTAACTTCTATTTCATATATCATTTTCTTGAACACCTTCCTCTGTGTGCACATTATTCTCTTCAATAATACCAATACATTGTTAAATGTGTTCCCAATTTCAATTAATGCCCACTTGAAGTCTTCAAGTTAACAGGTCTTGAAATGAATTGCATCAGGTTGTTGTTCCTGTAAAGTCAACTTTATACCCAACAATAGTTCTAGGGACTGTGACCTAACCTGCGATAAATAGGTGTTTGAAAGCACTTCTGATATTTACACAGATGACGTGGAAGAAAGAAATCGACGATCCGCTGAATCCTGAAGCCTGGGCTGCTATGCAGAAACTCTCCAGTTCAGTAAGTTGCTTCACACCCTGTACAAAAATGAGCAAAGCCAGGAGCTTCATATATAATTCATTCCTCATCTATTCAAACTCAAGCCTCTGGTAGAGAGAGCACCCCATTCTCTGCCGTCTTCACGCGTCAACTGCCTATAGACACTTAAGCCAATACCTGTGAAGAAGGTAGCATTCGTGAATGTAAACCTAAGAAATGATTAGTCTGCAGTGGACCGAACAACACCATTTCTTAATTTCCAGTCATGTTTTTGTGATTTGATGTTTGGAGAGAAGGAGGTTATAGTTGACTGACAGCCAGTTCTTTCTGACTGACAAAAGAGAGAGGAGAGAGATGGCTGTTACCAGGGCAGCTGTTGCCACGGTTACTAAATTTTTCAGTGCAGGATCCTTTCTGCCACCTGCTGTTTGTTTAGCTTTACTACCTAAAGTCTGGAATCCCTGGCCCATATTAACTGCATGAAGTGAAATTCTACAGTTTGGTTAGTCATACTCACAAACTTAAAAAATGGGTTTGAATTGAAGAAGGGACCACGCCTTGACATGTGTTTTGGAATGAGTGTAACCATGATGATTGATAAGACATTAATCACACCACATGTGATCAGTTGAGATATACATAACAGAAAAGTAAAAATAAATCAAGATCTGTCAGATCAGCCAGGAATAATAAATAGATTATGAATTATATAATATAATTCTAATTATATTAGAAAGTAGTTAAAGTCTTTCAGAAAAGAAAACTGTCTCTAATATTTTGGTTTTATATTATCTAATCATATTATTGATATCCATCCATCCATCCATTGTCTATCCCGCTTATTCCCTTTCGGGGTCGCAGGGGTCTGCTGGAGCCTATCCCAGCGCGTTAAGGCGAGAGGCAGGGATACACCCCAGATGGTCGCCAGCCAATCGTGGGGCACACACACCATTCACACACCATTCACTCTCACACTCACACCTATGGGCAATTTAGAGTTTACCAATTAACCTGAGCATGTTTTTTGTATTGTGGGAGGAAACCGGAGTACCCGGGGAAAACCCACGCAGACACGGGGAGAACATGCAAACTCCACACAGAAAGGCCCCAGACCCAGGCCCAAGGCGGTCTTGAACCTGCGACCTTCTTGCTGTGAGGCAACAGTGCTACCCACCGCACCACCGTGTCGCCCCTATTATTGATATATGTATAGAAATAATATATAAGATATACATTTGCCAAATGAATGACAATTGCCAAGAGCACCTTATATCCACCTGTCAATCAAGTGGTATTACTAGATAGAATGTAAACTGAACGTTTGGCAGTGACCATTTCTTCCTACACATGTTAGGACACACCCACTTTTCAATGATCCAATAATTACTCCTATTGTGAGTCTCACCTGTATATCTCGTTTATACAAGATGTTATGATACAGGGGTTTGATACTCTTGAAATGTTGTTGAACTAGTTATCAATACAAGACCATGTTACTATTAGCCAGTTAATAAATTAGCCAGACCACATTAAATATAGGCAATTTTATTGATTATAAATCAATCACTCATGCAAAACAATCCCTTGTTATGTGGCAATTAACTTAACATTTTTAGGTTATTTTAGGTATGTAACAAACAAAAGACATTCGACCGCATTGGGCTTCAGGAAAATGCGATGAGTATGTTCTGATATTTTATTTACCAAATGATCAAACTTTTATTAGGGAAAATAATCTCATTTGCAGCCCTAAAATGTCTTATACTAATTTTCCCTCACATCTAGTCTTTTTTTTTTCTTTCACTGGAACTCATTTGGAGATGATTTATTAAAAACAGCACAAAGAACATCCCCCACTGTCTTACTGTACAGGCACAGTAGTTATGATGACATTATAAAAGCTAAAAACCCAGATATGTTTCTCAGGAGTTATGTGGATCAAACAAGTGATAAATATTGGACATTCATCAGGTGAACACAAACCTCACCCAAAGTGAATGCTAATGTTGCTCTGAGTCTGCAGGATGTGGAATCAGGCAACAGTTTGGAGATGATTATGGTCTTGCTTTGCTGTCATCTAGTGGTCAGAAATTTAGTGAATCTGCTTTACAACACTATTACAATAAGTCTTAACAGGTAAATATGAGACCAAATTACGTTTTTTTTGCAGTTCACAAACTGACAAATCCACAACCTCATGATGAGATTCTGCTCTTTTGCAGGCTGATGAAAAGCCTTTTGACTTCAAACCTGGCTTCATGGCCTCTTTTTTGGACTTCCTGAAGACGGGGAAGAAACAGCCAGGTCTTGAATCGGGACCTGACGGAGGTGAGCAAGAAGCCCTGAACCCCTTCTCTTCTCTGAAAGGAGGGATCAGACCCCTATCCCCACCTCCCGCCCTACCACCGACTCCTCCACAGCAGCCTCCCGGCACGTTCAGTGAGGAAGGCGAAGGGGCAGACCTGGCTCTCAGTGGCTGCCCGAGTCCCTGCAAGGAGGACGAGGAGCTGAAACGGAACCTGGAGACGCTTCCCTCCTTCTCCTCGGATGAGGAAGACTCGGTCAGTAAAAACCAGGACCTGCAGAAGAGCATCTCCTCTGCCATCTCTGCCCTCTACGACACACCACACTCTCTGGCTGCTGCCATGGCCTCTGTCATGAACAAGTCCCCGTCCTCTCTGTCCCCACCCACCCCACAGGAGCCAGCACTCAGCCCCCCTCTCCCCACCATGCCTCCCCTCATCCCCTCCGCCAGCATGGAACCCGGGAAAGAGGAGGCGCTCACGTACACTCATCGCGCACAGGGTGAAGAAGAAGAAGCGAACGTGGAGGACGTGACGGAGAGAGAGGCTGAGGAGCAGAGCAGGGAACACGAAGAGGAAGAGGAGGGAGGAGCAGAGACTGCAGGCAGTGAAGAAATGATGAGCGAGCCACAGAATGTGCAGCATGGAGCCCTGGAGGAGCAGGACGAGGAGCAGGAGGAGGAGCAGGAGGAGGAGCAAGAGCAGAAGGAGGAGCAGGAGGAGGAGGAGCAGGACGAGGAGCAGGACGAGGAGCAGGAGGAGGAGCAGGAGGTTGAGGAGGGGACCACGCCTGAATTGCAGAGAGTGCCAGAGAGTCTAAATGTTGAAGGTAATGTGTGTTTCTTTCTTCACAAGCGTCCTTAACAAGGACAAACTTAGCTGAAAGTCACGATAAACTGAAACATTTGACAGAATGACTGAGCATATCTTTGTCTTTGACGTCATCCTTGACCTTGATAGAGTTTGACCAAATAATCCTAACTCAAAATCCACTCAGTCATTTTAATGACTGAAAATGACTGAGGCTTCATCAGCAAATGGAGATGCTCAGTTGTCATGGAGTCCGTTCACCTGTCATAGCGTGACATAACAATGGAACTCAGGCTGTCCACTCACTCATGAGTCACCTTTGACCCCTTACACATTGCGTGTTAATTTTGTAGATGATAACTATTCGTCAGCATCAATATATTCGATGACTAAACTGCATGTAAACAAATGTCTGTTTGTTTACCCTCCAACTTAACTGGTAAGGAACATGAGAAGGTTCTGGAAGAAGCTTGTGCATGGACTTCAGATAATTTATCAGTTGGCAGTGTCCATCCAAACCCCCACAATGCAGCACTACTCCTTTGAATATCACTGACATCTGGTTTCATGCAGAGACACAATAAATAAATTTGACTTGTTTTTTAGGAAGGTATTTCATAAAGAGCAGACCAGTGCACACACCAGTGCACAAAGAAAGCAGCATCAGTCCTGTTCAGTATCAAGAATCAGGTCATAAAGGTCATGTGAGGCTCAATGAAGATCTGCTCTGTACTGTACTGTAACCGTCTCATTTCTCTCCAAACCTTTTTTTCCAGATTCTCCATCAGAACCATTGCTTGCACCTGCACCTCCATCCCCATCGCCCTCCATCTCCTCCTCACCACCCACCTACTCCTCCCCCTCACCCCTCCCTCCCCTGTGTCTCTCCGTCCCCTCCCCTCCCCCCATCCAGCAGGACGAGGAAGAGGAGGCGGACTCGACGTGTCCTCCTCCGGAGCAGCAGCAGCAGGCCTCCTACCACCTCCCTCCCACTGCAGGTACCTCCCCGCCCCCCTCCACTTCCCCCCCGGCCATCCCCTCCTCGCCCCTGTCCAACCTGCCCCTGAGCCAGTCCATCCCCCCTCCGTCCACCACCCCGCCCCCGTCGTCCTCCGACCAGGACCAGGAGCCCGAAGCAGGGCCCCCGTCCCCCTCATCCCCCTCCACTTCCTCACAGTCCTCCTCATCTTCCCCACCGCCGTCCCCTCCCACCCCGGAGGAGGCCCCGGCCCCACAGCGCCTCACCTCCCTCCACCTGGCAAAGAAGCAGGCTGACGCCGCCATCGCCGGGGAGAGTGAAGAGGAGGACAGTGAGAGCGGCGGCGAGGGGATCTTCCGTGAGCGGGACGAGTTTGTGGTTCGAACTGAGGACATTGGGACTCTGAAGGTGAGTTTCTGCACAGCATCCAGGAATCATGTGTGGCAACAATTGTTTATTTTTGAAGGACATCCAATTTACGAGGTCACATGACCAGTCCCTTTTGCTTATAGATATTTGACATGTGAGCATCATTGTCCCACAATTATAGGTTGTCTTTTATTCAGAATTTTGGTTATTTTTTCACCAAATAATACATTTAACTCACTATCTTGGGTAAGTAAACTTTGAGTTTTTTATATTTAATATAATGTTGATGTTATAAGATCTTGATTTGTTACCATATAGCAACAATATGCAAATAAGGACCTAATGGTTAACCTAATGGAGTCCCATTGACTTACATAGCATGAAACTATCCTAAGACCATGTTAATTTTTTAAAACTGTATATTTTTTTAAAATTTCTATTATATAGGCCACCTTTAGTAATTAAAAAAAACATTTGTACGATGTCTAAGTAATGTTTTTAATGCAATAGAGGGTTAATAATAACCACTGTTTGTTTGTCACCAGATGGCCTTGCAGACAGGCCGTGAGCCGCCGCCGATCTGGAGGGTGCAGAAAGCCTTGCTCCAGAAATTCAGCCCAGAGATCAAAGATGGTCAAAGGCAGTTCTGTGCGACCAGTAATGTGAGTTTATTTCAGGACACCTCACAAATTACATCTAAACAGAATTATATTGAGCAGGAAACTGATGATCTGCTGCTGTCTAGGGGTTCAAAACTAATTGGAGCTAGTATGGAACAAAGCATGCCCCCCAACAGCAATCACTGCAAATTGCGACATTTAAAGGACAAGTTCACATTTTCTATGTATGAGCTAAACCATATGAACAGTGAAAAAGGTTTTCCTTGCTGTGATCATTACTCCTGCTCACATTGGATATTAAAAGATCCTTGAAATGTGTTTTCAGTGTAAGCGTCAAAATCCACAGCATGTCCACACTTTTATTTTAAAGTAAAGGTAAAGCTGATATGTGTATGGGTATGTGAGACATTAGAAAGAATGAAATGTCAAATTTGTGACACAAAAAAATAAATTGTGATTAAAGACAAAATAAGGACATAAATAGACAAAATTATGTCATAACAAAACAAATTTGTTGCACAATAAATAAGTTGGAGATAACAATTTTGAGACTTATTTATGTTATGAAATATCTAATATGACATAATATAAAAAAACATTTCTGACAGTGTTTTCCTGTTGCTGTGGAGGAAGCTGAAGCTTCAAATTGGCTTCAGATCAACTTCAAAATAAATGTTTATTTTTATATATATATATATTTATATATTTCACAAACTTTATGAAGATGCTTCTGATGTCATTATGAATAGGAGGAATAAACACAGCAAGAAAACAAAGTTTCACTGTTATTCAATCTCCTGACTGTTGTTTTTAAGACACACCTAAAAAAAAATAGTGAACTCGTCCTTCAACAGTATCTGGTTGATAGAGTCTCACTGTTATCCTAGATAATATAATTAGCTTGTGTCATATAGAACAAGGCTGTGTTACTAAATTATAATTCTTCCTGTCTCTTACCTCAGTATCTTGGTTACTTCGGTGATGCGAAAATGCGTTACCAGCGTTTGTACGTGAAGTTCTTGGAGAATGTCAATAAGAAAGATTATGTCAGAGTGTGCTCCCGAAAGCCGTGGCATCGAGCTGGTCTGACGCTGAGGTATGTTTGATGATCTTCAATTGTTAACCAGTCATACCAGAATCATAAATAAACACATGTGAACTAATGTCTGATGCTGGGTTCATCTCAAATAACAAACTAGCTTCATTAGTCTTAACATTGATGTCATCTGTCTTTTTTTCTCTCTTCCTGATTGACAGGCGGCAGTCGCTACCTAAACAGCTGCCCACCATCCACAACCAGACGCCACCTCGGGTGGAGAGAGACGACAGAGACAAGGAGAGACTGAAAGAGAGGGAGAAGGAGCAGAGGGACAGGGAACACCGGGAGAAAGCTGAGAAGGAGCATAAGGAGAGAGAGAGGAGAGAGAAAGAGGAGAGGGAGCAGAAGGAGAAGGAGAAACAGGAGAGAGAGGGCAGAGAAAAAGAGAAGATGGAGAGGGAAAAGGAGGACAGACAGCAGAGGGAGAGGGAGCATAGAGAAAAGGAGAAAAGGGAACGGGAGAGAGAGGGCGAAAGGAGGGAGAAGGAGCAGAAAGAGAGGGAGAAGAGGAACAGGGAGCAGAGGGAGAAGGAGAAACAGGACAGGGAGAGGAAAGAAAAGGAGAGACAGGAACGGGAGAGGAAGGAATGGGAGAGACAGGAGAGAGAACAGAAGGAAAGAGAGAAACAGGAGAGGGAGAGGAAAGAGAGGGAGCAAAAAGAGAGGGAGAAGCAGGAGAGGGAGAGGAAAGACAGAGAGCAAAAAGAAAAGGAGAAACAGGAGAGAGAAAGAAAAGACAGGGAGCAAAAAGAAAAGGAGAAACAGGAGAGAGAGTGGAAAGAAAAGGAGCGACAGGAAAGGGAGCGGAAAGAATGGGAGAGGCAGGAGAAAGAACGAAAAGAAAGGGAGAAACAGGAGAGGGAGAGAAAGGACAAGGAGCAAAAAGAAAGGGAGAAACAGGAGAGGGAGAGGAAAGACAAGGAGCAAAAAGAAAGGGAGAAACAGGAGAGGGAGCGAAAAGAGAGGGAAAAACAGGAGAAAGAACGAAAAGAAAGGGAGAAACAGGAGAGGGAGAGAAAAGACAAGGAGCAAAAAGAGAGGGAGAAACAAGAAAGGGAGAGGAAAGAGAGAGAAAAACAGGAGAAAGAACGAAAGGAAAGGGAGAAGCAGGAGAGGGAGAGGAAAGAGAGGGAAAAACAGGAGAGAGCAAGGAAAGAGAAGGAAAAAAGAGAGAGGGAGCAAAGCGAACGCGAGAAGCAGGAGAAGGACCAGAAAGAGAAGGAGAAACACGAGAGGGAGAGACGAGAAAAAGAGAGGGAGAAGAGAGAAAAGGAGAGGAGAGAAAAGGAGAAGCAGGAGTCCCGGGAGAAGGAGAGAGAAAAGGAGGGGATGGATCGGGAGAAAAAAGAAAGGGAGGAGCAGGAGAGGAGAGCCGGCGCCATGGAGTGTGTGAGGCTGAAGGAGGACAAGAGAGGAGGAGAGAAGATGCAGCGTCCGTCCAAGGCCAAAGCTCCACAGGACAAAGCCGAACCTCCTCCCAAGAAAAGGAAGAAGTGGCTGAAGGAGGTGCCCTCCTCCTCCTCCGAGTCCGACTCCTCTCCTCCCAGTGACGACGAAGGTTAGCTCTTCTGTGTGTGTGTATTCACTGTATACAGTATGTGATTTAGTAGGAGTCAAATATCCCTATAACACACAACAATCACTGCTACAACTACAAAAAAATACATCAACGAGTTGTACATGAAAAACAATTATATATGAAATAAATAAACGAAAATAAGAGAAACCTGTCAGTCATTCAAATATTTAGAACTTTAGAACACAATTTATGGCCTACAATTACAAGAGTGCCAACATAGACATAGAGTAGATTTAAATATTTTGCTAAGTTTTTTGGTGTTAATTAAGTTAAGTTAAGTTTCTTATGAATAAAAGAAACACATTTTGAGTTTTTGAAAAAAATGTACAATAACTTTGAAAGGCGAAATCCTTCAGCCGTTAATATCAGTAAGACCATGTTTGTCTTAGGGTGAGTTTTAAATCATGTTAGCAAAATGAAAAAAATGTTTAAAATACAGTTTTAGGAAGGATTCATCAGGTCTTTCAAAACGTACATTGTCTGTTTATGACAGTTTCATGTCAGTTAAAAGTCCATTTTTACCAAATCACAATTTCGAGTGATTTTTTTGACAGGAAATGTCAAATGGTGTAACTGAAAAAGAATACATTTTACATATTTATTCCACCTAGAATATAAAACTAGACAGCATGTGTTTTAATTTTTATAAAATCTTTTTAAGAGAGAAAACTATCTGGTAGCAAGTGTCTGGTGACACCATGTGACAGTGTTGACGTGTCCTCAGCGTGTCCCTCTGCATTTCAGGGCCTCTGTGGGCCGTAGTGAACAGTCGAGCCATGAGGGAGATGTTCAGGAGCTATGTGGAGATGTTGGTCAGCACAGCACTGGACCCTGACATGATCCAAGCCCTGGAGGACACTGATGGTAAGCACAGGAACATACAGTGTTTTTGCAGAGATTGCAATTTTCAAAGAGTGTTAGATCACTTACTTTATTTTCTCTCTCTTACATTTGTCCATTAATTGTGATGTATGCTCCGAAACCTTGTTTTATTGAGTCACATCTAAAAAGACTGTAAAATGTCTATGTGACTCATAGAGGCTGTGAGGCTGAAGCTGCAAATTGGCTTCAGATCAGGTTTTTGAATATGAGTTTGCACTGAAGGAATGTTCGAAAGAACAGAACCTGTTTTCTGCCGGTAACCTCGAGTCCTGCTGACAAGTGTTGTACTGCTTTCCCTCCTCAGATGAGTTGTACCTCCCGCCCATGAGGAAGATCGACAGTCTGCTCAGTGAACAGAAGAAAAGGTTGTTGAGGAGGGTCAGCATGAGTGCTCAGCACCAGGTAAACCTTCACAGGAGGACTCTCTTTGCACCAATCCGTGCGGACATATTTTATTTTAATAAACCTTTGACCACGTTTTGCTGTCCTGCCTCTAGGAGGCGTTACATATATTCCATAAAATGACGGCGGACTCGCTGGAGACTGGAGCCGTCAAAGTCCACCTTGGTGGGGAGGGTTACAACCGCAAAACACTAAACCGGGTCAAGAAGAGTGTTCCTAAGCAACAGGTAAGACGTAGTGTGGCTTATACTCAGAGTTGCACTGTGGAGATTTTAATGAGCAAAGTTTGACTGGTTGAACAACTGGATCCGTTAATTATCAGCACCTTTGCCATATCAGCTTGACGATGATGTGGCAAATGTGTCACAACCTGTTTCTGCTGCCCCCAAGTGGCGGAAACCTCTGGTTGCAGCTTTAAAACGGCATCGCTGATTCAATCTGAACCCCCAGAGGTATTCGAAAGGATGAAGTTGTCAGACCATAAAGCCAGAGCCTTCACATTAAAAGATGTCAGCACTTACCACGAAGCATTTCTATTAAGATCTCCGCTGTCACCCTGAAGACACGAGCCGTCAAACAGAATCCCACAGTGCTACTGCGGTGATGATGGCCACAGTCCACGAGTGAACAATTTGTGGCATTTTAGCAGGCCCTGGAATAACTACAACGGAGAGCTAACTTTTCCACAACAGTGACTTTGCATTTTAAATTTAAAACTTCAGTAGAAAATAGTTCTGATGAGTAGTTTTGAATGTGAGTTCCCAGTGGATTTTATCTAAGAAGAATTCCTTGTTTTTGATTTATTGTAACTTTGATTGTCAATCATGCTCTTTTACTGCTAAGCATACACTGGTTGAATAAATCTAAACCTAAATCTTTTTTCCTTCACAGGATCTGAAACTCTCAATTGAAACTTGCCGGATCTACAGTCTGTATCATTCTCTTCACCACTACAAGTATCACACCTTCCTGCATTGCAAGAAGGAGGTAAGGATGGCAGCTTTAATGCTGAAAGGTGTTAAGATCTTTACACTAGTACAATGAATAGACTCACTTAAAGGTTTTCAAGTTTATTTGTAGAGCACAATTCATACACAGGGCAATTCAAAGTGCTTTACAGTTACACAAAATCACAAAAGGAGAGCAAAGCATACATAAAATTACAAAAGGAAAATCATAAAACATAGAATTCAATTGGGTTACACTGAAGTCAATATTCGTATGCATGTTCCCTGGTTGGGAAATGACACTCTGCTACAGGACCAATTAGAGACGATTATAAGACAAACCCCTTTTCCCAACAGCTGTTTGATGACACGTCCACACTTGTCTCTGACCCTGAGCATAAGGCAACAAACAACCCATAATTATTCAAGAGCACTATCTGATGTTCTGATATGCAGGTCTAGACCCATATTATAAAGCAGCCCTAACATATTAAGGGCCAATATAGTAATATAAAAGAGCAGCAGTATAATGTGTGTCATTTATCTGCATTTCACAGTTCACACACATTTTGCATTGTTCTCTCTGTGCATTTTTAATATTTTTCCTCTTTGTTTATATGTCTTGCATTGAATTCTGGGTTGTCTAAAAAACAATTTCCTCTGTTTTTTTGCAAAGGACAATAAAGGTTTTCTTCTCTTATCTCAACGCAGACAGACAGCATCGAGCAGGCGGCGGAGGACCCGGGCCAGGAGGAGGTGGTGCAGCAGTGCATGGCCAACCAGAGCTGGCTGGAGAGCCTGTTCAACTCCTTCGTGGAGCTGCTCAGCCTCAGTGCCAAGGTCTGAGAGGAGGGCCGCGGCCACCTCAAAGCATCACGTAGACGGAGGCTTTCTGAGTTTGTGAAACGAGAAAATTCCGCTACGGGAGTGGGTGCCGGCAGCACCGCAGCTCCAGACAGAAAACACACACAGTTCATTTGTGGGAGGTTTCATTTTTAAAGTATTTGTTTTTTTGTTGAGAAAAAAACACACGGGAGGCTGGGAGAGTAGTGCAGTTTGTGAATGTGAAAGGATTTTATTAAAAAAGTCAAAGACTGGGACCAGGAAATCAATTGGTCAGCAGCGCTACAAAAGATTCACACATGCTAAGTATTGATAACTATATGGTTTGTATAATTTATACAAGGACATTTTTAAAAATGACCATCATGAGATGAGATTGTTAGCTGTTATTATTTTTGAAATATGTTTTAAAGGGGTATACATAAAAATGGCCCACCCGCAGTTATTTTGCTTCTCTCAGACAAGCAGTGGTGAAACTGGAGTTCAGATCAACAGAAATACGGTTTTAACGGACTATTTGATAGTCTCTTGGTTCTACCTGCCTCAGTTTGAAAGTGGTTGAGATTCAGGGGTAATGTATTTAAAATAAGCTGTGTTCTTTTCGTTTGCTCTTCAAAAGACAATGAGAAAGAGGATTTAATGCCTGTAAAGACAAAGAACAAAAAAATAAAGCACGCCTTTCTTAAAGGAAGTGTGTCATGAAATGATTCAAAAGCATAAATGTCTGTGTTTAATGTTAGTCATTTTTATCTGTTTGTTGTTGATTGATATTTCCCATGATTTGACCTCTCTGAGGATATTCTTGCAGAGCAAATTTGTTGTTTTGATGTGTAAATATTGTACAGCTACTTCATTCTCTAGTTCCCAGTTCCTCTTCTGTACATGAAATTCCTGTATTTGACAAAACTAAATAAAACGAATGGCAAACGTGATGATGAATAAACACTGTTGTGCTCAAGTCATTTTATATATCTATCTGATTTGTTATAAAGGTTCGAGCAGCCATTATTGTTTTTCCGAAAATACACCCAAACTACCAACCAACCACTCACTTTTGCTTTACCATCAAACATGAACGGACAGCACAGATTTGAAACCACGCCGAACAAACCATGGATGTGCTTGCGCCAATGAGGGGCCTTCATTGCTGCTTGTAAATTTAACTTGTTCCTTCTTTTCAATGCCATGCCAGTCGATAACTTTCTATAAAAAATGATTCCCTTTGCAACCATTTTTTCTTTGTTTTAATTGCTAGTATTTTTTCGTGGTATTTCCTACTACAACTCTGAGAAAAGGTCCAGAACATCTTAGCCAATCACAACTCATTTCAGAAAGTGAAGGAAAGCCAATCACAGAAGCTGAGGGACTTGTGTGTTTTGTATGCACAATGTTTTTATAATGTGGACTTAACAGCAGGCAAGAATCAAAAAAGGAAGTTGTGGGAAGCCAAAAAGAATATTTAAGAGAGAGTCTGACAAAGAAAAATTGCAAACAGTATGAACCATTCTAAGTGATGGGGATAATGCTGGACATCCTTAACTTGAAGTTGGGCTCATGGCTCCCTGTTTACCTCCTGAACTGGTAAGATGCTGAAGCTACTTAATCTATTTTGATATATCTTGTTTTGTAACGTTAGTGTGCGTTTTGAGGTAAAGTTACCATGGAAACGGGGTGATGTATGGCTGTGCTGACTGTTAGCATGATGCATAAAATGTGTTTCATACTGTCAATTTCTTTGGCTTGCATGACATTAGAACTACATTTCAATTTCAAATAAGACATAAAAACACAATAAGATAATACAACTCTTTATTAAACAAAACTGCACTATAGTGGATAAAAATAGAAGAGCACAATAAATAAACATACAATAAAATAAGAGGAATCATAAAACAACTATAAATATAAAAACAAAGTTATAAACATAGAGGTAACATTGAGAGTTGTTAAAGGTATGTTATTAACAAGATACTTACAATATTAACAGACAGTGGACAGCCTGTCAGATCTTATATTATAGGAAGGAAGGACCTGTGATATTGCTCCTATACACACTTTGGATGAAGCATCCTACTGCTGAAGTTGTTCTCAGACCAGTTATTGTATCCTGAACGGACACAATATCAATACCACGTCATTCACCATTATGGGTGATAGCTTCGTCATCCTCTTGCATACCACCTCGATTGAGTCGAGGAGGACAACGATTGTTTCATGGCATCTCTTCCTTCCTAGAGTCGATTTGCTGCTGCCCTAGCTGACCACTCAATGAAAAATGTCTGATGCCACCACATTGGAAAAGGTTTTCAGACAAGTGTATATATGTGATGTATATTCACAGAATGTTCACTGGTGTTGGTGGGGAGTGTGAGTGCCTGTGAAAGTACACCACCAGCTCTTTGGAACAATGGTCTACAGTGGGCACAGAAAAGCTGAAGAGTTTATCATCAACCCGTATCCAAACCCGGGATAAAGAGGTTCGGTGAATGTGGTGTTGAAGGTGTGGAGGTGGATCAGGGTGTCAGAGGAGACTCTGTAGTAGGACAGCGTTCCTGCAGGCCAGTCTAGGTACACTGCTACTCTGTGAGAGACGTAGGAGGGGGAGGGCAGAGGGATGGGATTCCCACTGTTATTGTGCCAGGCGTTGTACCCCCCGTCGGTGCAGCTCAGGCACCACGACCGATCGTTCCCTCCGAACTTGGAGCTGTCTGTGTCTCCGTTGCGTCCGATTCCTCTGTAACTAACCGCCACGTAAACCTTTCCCTCCCACTCTACCTCCCAGTAAAAGCGACCAGTCAGACCCTCCTCACACAGCACTTGGGGCCAGTAGTCAAACCGCTCAGGGTGATCGGGATACAGATGCGCCTTCCTCAGGTCCGTCACCTTCTTGTTGTTTTCAGACAGCTTGAGGAATTTGTGGATTGTATTTGGGTCCAGTGTAAGTTCACAGAAATCTGATAGGGAGAATGACATAAAATCACAAACACCTTTGATTATTATTGAGTAAGTTGAACAAGGAACTTTTAACTTATGATGCCTCTATACGACCGACATCAGGAGACCATGAACCAAAAGATTGGCTATTCTACACAGTTATTCTTGTTTATTGTGGCAATGAAACATCTATCGTATCTCATCTTTTTGAACAGCTGATCTTCTGAAACCCCCTGAGCTTTGATAAATAGGTGTACATCTGCTTTATAGACCTTGTTTTCATGGATCAACCCCAAAAAATACTCACACTTCTTTAGACCTGGTTCCAACCAACAAGCTCCAACAGGGTCCACTCTGAAAGACGTTACATTCAAAATCAGAAGAGCATGTTCTCCTAAGTGTTCTCAATAATAGACACTGACATTGTCTCTTCATACCTGAGAGTGTCCAATCTCCACTGTGGATCCTCCAGTACAGCAGCGAGTAGCTTCTTGCCTGAGTCTCCTGGATGATTGTAGCTCAAGTCCAGCTCTCTCAGCTGGGAAAAGTTGGAGCTTAGAGTTGAGGCCAGAGAAGCACAGCCTTCTTCTGTGATCAGACATCCCGACAGCCTGAACATGGACAGGGAAAAAACCTAATGGAAATTAGCAAGCACTATTATAATTTAAGGCACATCTGATTTATTAATTAGTGACATGACTGTGAGATAAAAGAAATTTAAATAGCGCAGATTAAATAGAGAAAACTGATCTGACCTGAGAGTTTCCAGTTTACATTGGGGACTCTTCAGTCCAGCTGACATCAGCTTGACACCTGAATCCTCCAGGTCGTTGTTACTCAAGTCCAGTTCTCTCAGACTAGAGGACTGGGAAATGAGAACTGAGGATATAGCAGCACAGCTTCTTTCTGAGAGGTTACAGCCACTCAGCCTAAAGAGAAAATAAGTAAAAAATATTATTTCAGTCCGAATCAATAACACTACATTTAAAGCACTATGAAATGCACAAAATCTCTCAACACTTACAGAGCTTTGTTAGAGACTTTGATCACTGGCAGCAGCCTCAGTAGAGCCTCCTCTGAAGCAGAATATTTCTTCAGGTCAAACACATCCAGATCTTTTTCTGACGACATTAGGATAAAGACCAGAGCCGACCACTGAGCAGGAGACAGTTTATCCGTGGCGATCCTTCCTGATCTCAGGTACTGCTGGATCTGCTCCACTAGGGAACTGTCCTTCAGTTCATTCAGACAGTGGAACAGATTGATACTTTTCTCTGGAGTGGGATTCATCTCTATTTTCTTCCTCATGTACTCAACGGTTTCCTGATTGGTCTGTGAGCTGCTTCCTGCCTGTGTCAGTAGACCTCGCAGGAGACTCTGATTGGTCTGGAGGGACAGACCCAGGAGGAAGCGGAGGAACAAATCCAGATGTCCGTTTGGGCTCTGTAAGGCTTCATCCACGGCTCTCTGGTAGAGATGTGTCACTGTAGGTTTTTGTATAGTTTCAGACTTCTGAGATGTCAGTTTTCCTGCCAGCAGATTGACTCCAGAGTTGATGAATGTCAGATGGATATGAAGAGCAGCCAGAAACTCCTGAACACTCAGGTGGACGAAGCAGAACACCTTGTCCTGGTACAGTCCACTCTCCTCTTTAAAGATCTGTGTGAACACTCCTGAACAAATTGAGGCTGCTCGGACATCGATGCCACACTCCGTCAGGTCCGACTCATAGAAGATCACGTTGCCTTTCTGCAGCTGCTCAAAAGCCAATTTTCCAAGGGCCTCGATCATGTTCCTGTTTTCTGGACTCCATGGCGAATCTGTCACGGCCCCTCCACCAAACTTAACGTTCTTCAGTCTGGTCTGAACCACCAGGAAGTGGATGTACATCTCGGTCAGAGTCTTGGGCATTTCTCCTCCCTCTTTGGTTTTCAACATCTCCTCCAGAACTGTAGCAGTGATCCAGCAGAAGACCGGGATGTGGCACATGAGGTGGAGGCTTCGTGAGGTTTTGATGTGGGAAATGATGGCGGCGGCCTGCTTCTTATCGCTGAACCTCTTCCTGAAGTAGTCCTCCTTCTGCGGGTCGGTGAACCCCCTGACCTCCGTCACCATGCTGACGCACTCAGGAGGGATCTGATTGGCTGCTGCGGGTCGTGTGGTTATCCAGAGGCGGGCAGAGGGGAGCAGTTTCCCGCTGATGAGGTTGGTCAGCAGCACGTCCACGGAGGTGGACTCCGTAACATCAGTCAGGATCTGGTTGTTGCGGAAGTCCAGAGGAAGCCGACACTCGTCCAGACCGTCGAAGATGAACACGACCCGGAAGTCTTCGAACCTGCAAATTCCTGCCGCTTTGGTTTCAGTGAAGAAGTGGTGAACAAGTTGCACCAAGCTGTACTTTTTCTCTTTCAGCAGGTTCAGCTCTCGGAAAGTGAATGGAAATGTGAAGTGTATGTCCCGGTTGGCTTTGTCTTCGGCCCAGTCCAGGGTGAACTTCTGTGTGAGGACAGTTTTCCCGATGCCAGCGACCCCCTTTGTCATCACCGTCCTGATGGGCTCCTGTCTTCCAGGCGAGATTTTGAAGATGTCCTCTTGTCTGATGATTATTTCCGGCCGGTCTTGTCCGACTGGTTTCCTGGACGCTGTTTCAATCTTGCTGACCTCGTGCTCATCGCTGACCTCCGTCGACCAGCCCTCTGTGATGAGGAGCTCCGTGAACATCTCGTTGAGTAGCGTTGGGTTTCCTACCTTAGCGATGCCTTCAAACACACACTGGAACTTCTCCCTTAGGTTTGACTTGAGGTTCAGCTGGCACATAGCAGGAGATTCTGGAAGGACAAAATAACCTGTGTTGAAGGAAATATTACCTCAGAAATTAGCAAATATGTGAGGTATATTTATTAGTGTTTTCAAAAAATAAAAAAATGAATACTTTTATTGCATTAGTGTCTTTCACAGGCTGTAGCAGTCAATTTTCAGATGAAAGGCTTACTCTACTTTTGCTCTTTATTTTTTTAATTGATTGACAGCCATCATATTTATGCAAATATTTGGTTCCTTTGAAATTCCTAAGGTTTTGCCAATAGGGTTGTTCTACCTTGTAATGCCTCATTTGTGCATGAAAAGTAGAATTGAGAAGTTGTGATTAAAGGTAAAACTGATTCAACAAAGAAGAAAAACACTGTGAGATCAGTAATTCAGATATTATTTTTGTAAAAGTTCTGAACCAGTTGAGATTCAGGTCATCCCAGACTGACCGACTGGAGAGAGGTTTGTGTTAGTCTAGCAGTTTTGTGAAAAAAATGCATAAGTCCAAAGGGAGACAGTTTCATGGATTTTTCTGTAAAATGAAGAAAGAAGTTGGCAAACAACAAAAACTCATACATGGACAAATACAATTTCTGTATATGCTATTGATGATTGCTTATAATGATACGTGTAGTCCTATGTAATCTTATTTTGCCATCTTTATAGAAATCCTCTTACTGCTCTGCAGACAGTCAGCCAGCGCCTCCTGCTTCATTCTCCTCAGGAAGTGCAGTGTGATGTTCAGGAACGCCTGTCTGCTCCTCCTCTGCTCTTCCTTCTCACCATCCAACACCTTCTCGTCGTCACTCTCTAAGCTTTCTGGGTAATCTGGACTCAGAAGCTTCTGCATCTCCCTCAGCTCATTCTTCACAAAACTGATAATGTTCTCCTCTAGCAGCTGGAATATCAAACCAAATAAAAGACAAGACACGATTAAACCTAAAATCACAAAGCAAATCCAGATAGTGCAGCATTGAGATGATTGTGAACAGAATGGATTCCAAAGTTGTTATATGTGTGTCAAAGATGTACAGACCTTAAATATAGATTCCAGATGTGTTTGATGCTGCTGGGCAGACTGACAACTGGGAACCTCTGATCTCTCCTGTTCCACTCTGTGGAGGAACAAGTTCACATTTAAATATTGTTAAGAACACAATATTAGTATTAATAGTAAAAAAGAACATATTTATCTAATTCACTCACTTACAGAACAGAAAATTAAAACAGCTAACCTCAGTTCTAAAGAGGAGAGTCCGTCTTTAAACACAAGAGGTTCAGCCTTGCTCTTCAAGGACACACAACAGGGTTCAGGTCTGGTGGAGTCTGGTCTCTGATGCTTTCTGATAGACAAGATGAAAACCACTTAGTCAGCAAAAGCATATTTAAACTATGCTTGAAGCTCATTGTTGCACTGACGGACAAAAGCAGACAGTTGCTATGAAGTTGTGTTGATGAAATACCAACAATCAACAATGTTACTCTTATACATGTTTTCTAAATAAATAGTTTTAGGCCCATGTTCTGTTCTGTAGGTGATAGTGATGAGAGAAAAGTAGCGGCTAAACCAGCTAACACCTTAGCGTGTGGTTTTTGGAAGACATTACAATGCTTAGTTACGTTGGGCGAAATGGGAGGATGAGGATGCCTATCCAGGCAGCTCCTTCAGTTCTGGCTTGATGCTGGAAACCAGGAGCTTATATCTCTGTTGAAACTGTAAACAACACTCTCATAACAATGGTCACATAAGTCACACTTCAAGGTGTGAAGTCGAGTGAGAGTCGTTGTGGTCACATGATCCAGAGAATGAGTCCTGCTCTGATGGTGAAGAGCAGTCAAACGTCTTCAAGCTACAAGAAGTCCAGTTGCTTACAAGTAACTCCTTTGACACCACAATGACCTGTATGAATAAGAATCTACACAGACATAGTTGTGACAGAAATATTGGCTACAGCAGCTACTCTATTGTACACGATACACATTTAATCAACTTAGCATGTTCTGCTGCTATGTACATAATTATATTTCTATGTTGATCACGTTTAGCACATAGTTATTTTAGGTTGAAACATGTATGATAAAATGGTTATGTTTGGGTGAACTGAGCAGCTCATTAAGGGCTATTTATGCATCAGATCAGACTGGATCAGCAGATACAAAAACCTTTTTACACCATTGGGATATAATTGTAATCAAAACTTATTCCCCTTTATCTTAGCAACATAACTGTGTCAAATTAGAACAAATGTGGGTTCAAAATAATTAAATATTATTTGTTTTATCCCATATAAATTTATACAGCTACATCCATTATCTGTCAACTTTCATTAAACATTTTAATCCCTGAAAATGATGTGCAGTAAATCAATCAGGTTGATCAAAACAGCGGAAATCAATTCAAAGAGCCAAACAATAGAAAGACCCAGAATAACCCCAAAATAGTTGTTATATTCCTGGAACTATCCTCCTTTATAGTTTATACAGATATCAAGATGTTTGCTTGATTTAAAAATTATGGACATAAAGACAAAGAAGAAATGAAGAGCCTAATCTGTTCTGAAAAATCCAATCTATATCAGCCTGGGTGTTACTATAGAGATGAAACATCAGCTGCTCACCTTTGTGAGAGTCCACCTTTAAACACAAGTGGCTCAGCCTTGGATTGGTCGCTTTTATAAGACACACAGCTGGGTGCAGGTTCAGGTTCAGGTTCAGGTTCGGGTTTGGGTTCGGGTTCGGGGTTAAGTTCAGGGTCAGGAGAGTCTAGTCTCTGACAGCTGTTGGAAAATGGAGACAAAAAGCACGCATGGAAAGAATTTCACTTTTTCAGCCTTCAGACATAAAAAACGCTGAACAGACTTCAACAGAATCAACAGACCCTGGGAACGTTTTTTTGTAATAATTCTCACATTATAACGAGACACAAAGTTAACTTACGGCGACTTTAAAGAAAGTGGTCTCTCACATACAATCAGTTGATCCATAGCGGCGACTCCTCTAGACACACATGATCATCTGTGAAATAACAATCATGCACAACAACAAATGCAGTAAGATCAGATGTGGAAATGTACTATAATGTAAATATACTCCATTACAAGTATTATGAGCTTGATATAATAAAATTTTGCAGTAAAGTATTATTAATTGATGTAGTTAAAGTATTGCAGTAACCAGTGGTTGCATCTTTGTACTTTAAAAGCTTGTGATATTATCAATTGAGTCAAATCTGCAGCTATAACTAAAGCTTGATATAAATGTAGTGCAGGAGAAACTATGATATGATATATTACTATCAAGCACTAACTGTAAATAATGAAACTATCTCACTTAGTTATTACTTTTGAATTATGCATGGTAATGCAGTTGATCCTTTGTGCCACCAGAGGACGTTATCTCTTTATTATTAACCAGTTTTACCCTCCAGTTGCATGTGTGTGCATGTGTGTGCATGTGTCTGCAGTTCAAAGAGCAGACACTATTTCTACCTTTTAAGTATTTTTCCTCATAGGTGAAAAGTATTCAAGTACTGCACTCGAGTACAACTTTAAGGTACTAGTGGAGTGGAAGTTTAAATTTGCATCAAATAGACATACACAAATTAAGTAAAGTACCCCCAAATCAACTCATAGTTCTTATGTACTCATACTATGTACATCATCTGTATTAGTAGTAGATAATGTATATATTTTACTGCTTTTACTTGAAACTGAGAATTTTACATTGCTGTATTGGTTCTTTTACTTTTAGGACTTCTTCCACTACTGTTCATGGTTCAAACATACATTGATTTAATTTAATTATTTTTTATACAGGATAAGTGTAAGTATTTTACCACAGTTCTTCACTCCTGGTAGTTATATATAAAATATATAATTATTATATAGTATCACAGACCCCTTTTATTTTATTCTATATCTATTTGTTTATTTTAACAAGCAACTGGTTATTTTAATATTTATTGGCAGTCTATAAGTAATGAATCACAGAAACCTGAAGGTGTATTTGTGTTTATGTTATATAAGGAAGCAGAACATCGTAGATTCATCACCTTGGAAACTTCACAATGATGAAACTCAGGCTGACATTACACTTGATCAGCCCTGGTTTCACTTTCTAAATTTAAATAGTGTTAATGAAGTCAGAAGCAGCTGCTTTCCTGCACATCACATGCTGCAGCTGGAATCTGCTGGAGAAAGTGAATCTCAGGAACAAGCGTCCCCTTTTTTTACAGCGTTTGTTTTGATCTTTTAAAGAGAATTAAAAACAAATTGGAGCCTTTATTTCAGAATTTCAAAAAAAGAGAAAAGATTTCACAATTATGATAAGTTTTCCCATCCTGATGTCATTGTTATGATGATATCTTAAGGGGGTTATTGATCATTGATGATTTAGCTGAATCATCACACTTTATATGTTGTACTTTAAATGTTACACTTTTTTACAACATATTAACTTCAATATATACCAATAACACAATGCACATTATGATACCATGCACATGATATCATAACCCTAACCATCCACATTAATAAATCATCAACATTAGTATATTATCCACATTATTATGTCATCCACATTAATATATCTTCCACATTATTACACCACCCTCATTATTATACTATCTACATATTTGTATCTTCCACATTATTATACCATCAACATTTTTATACCTTTCACATTATTACATTTCTACAATTATTATACCATCCATATTATACTATCTACATTATTATATCATCTACAGTATAATACAGTCCACATTATTGTATCTTTCACATTAATATATCATCCATATTATTATACTATCTACATCATTATACCGATCTATATTATTATATTATCCACATTATTATACCATCCATATTATTATATAATCCACATTATGTAGTATATTCTCTACAAGGTCATGTGTCTTAAATGGCTCAAAACCAGCGTTAGGTCACAGTACAGTCACTTTTTATTGCCTCTTTTATTTTGAAAACCGCTATTTACCGTAAATCTGCAATACGGGTCCACACAATAATATTATAATACACTTTAAAACCAGTAGAAAACCGTCCTCATTCTGAAGTGACATTAATATCTCCCAGTGTCACAAACGACGCAGAATTTAAAAGCAATTTAGGTCGTTATTTTACTTCTGTCTTCTCAAATGTTGACGAATAACCGCTTTAAACATTTCTTAGAGCTTGTTAGCTAATAAATCATAATTAGCGCATATCTAGCACATGTCTAGACACAGACCTGTTCACTGGGGAAAAGAAACGGGAGAGTAAAAAACGCTGAAAACTGTCGGATACTTTACCTTCAACCGGCGAAAAGGCTAAAAGTGATAATAAAATACTCCACTGAACCTCACGTACCATAAAATGCCAACGGAACCGCAACCAGGAAGTTTTTATGGTGGAAGGGAGGGAGCTGTCTGTTGTCCCCGGAAGTTGCTGCGTTCTACCACATTGGAAGCTACGGACTATTAAATATACAAGTGATGGCAAGTGCTGTAATTAAGTACAATCTTACTTTTACTTGAGTAACTATATTTCAGAGGGAAATATTGTATTTTATTCCCACTACATTTATTTGACAGCTTTAGTTACTTTCCTGATATTTTATATACTATTAATAGTCTATGAAATTCTCTTTCTTTTCTAAATTTACACTTTCACTTAAATATTATTATGCACTACTATTACTATTAATACACATCAAATATATGTAATTACCTCCACATTGATATAAAACATGAAAATGCGTGTACTTATTTATCATATGACACAGTCTGCATAATAAATATTAATATTTTTTATTCAGACTTTTACTTGTTATTGGGCTATTTTTTAAGACAGTATTTCTACTTTTACTCCAGTAAAGTATCTGAGTACTTTGTCCATCCACTGGGTATTACAGCAGGCCGGTTCATAGAGGAGATTTTATTTCTACAGCAATTACGTATAAGTAAAAATAAGAACTCAGGCATTAAATGATTAATGTTGAGAGATGTTGATTTAACAGTTCTCTATTGTCATCAGATTTTTTGCCTGAGTAGACAGATGATGATCGACATGTTTCCTCCAGCAGACTGGACATGGATTAAAAGGATGTGAGCAGAAAAACAAATAAATAAATAAATTAGCAAACGGCCTATATGAAATCCTGACAGGAGATCATGTCATTGTCATGATGAATATTCCTTCCTAAAAATGCTTGTATGTTTATTTATGTTGAGCCGCATTACAGGAACTTTGTTACTCACAAAAAAGGAGGAATCGGGGTAAATGAGGCTAATGTGTAAAATGAGCCACCACCTTTAGCTTGGTAACCAGAAATAAAAGTAATCATGTGAGCACAAATTAAGGAAGTATAGTTGGAATTACTCAATACATCTTCGTCTTAAACTGATAGAGTGGTAGGCAAACCAGAGAAAAAAAAAAAAAAGTTTTGTCACGTCAAGTGGGTTTATCATGTTAGTTATTCGTTTTCTACCTTAAAGTTTACATACCATTAAAGGTAGAAGTTGATATATGTTTGAGTGTAAGACTAAACAGAGTTGTTATGCTTCACACATCTGAAAATAACTCCCAGGAAACTGGAAAGATTGGCTGCAACTTTCAGTTCTTTGAAATCAAGACAGACTGAAGACTTTTTCATTTGCTGTTGCCTTTTGTTGAGTCAAATGACAACTTCCTTGCACTGAAACTTTTAAATGTAAAGATATTTTTCTAGTTGCTCCGTTTTGAAATGTGCTATATAAATAAGATGCCTTGCCATGATGTTACCAGGAAACTAGACACTGTTCCTTTTAATCTGTGGTAGAGCAGAATCAATCCTCTTCTTTGTTTTATTGTCCCCTACCACAGCTCAGCTCAGGAAAAAGGAATTTTGTATTAAAAAAAATCTGCTGAACCTTCAGATCAGCTTCGGCTGATCTTTAATAACAAAGCAGTATGTTGTCTTGTCTTGCCTGAGAGTCATTATAAAAGGATGTCTACAGTAATTTCTGATTCACAAATCTGTTGCACTTTTTTGACTTTTTCTCTAATCATTTTGATGAAATATTGCATCATTTTTTGAAATGAAACCATGCGAGAAGTTTAGACGGAAAAATCTCTATTTGATGAAACTTAACAACTCATATACATGTGAAATATGAACCGACTTCACTCTGTAGTTTGACAGACATCAAAGACGTAAAGGGTTGAAACCTCTGGTTATGTTTGATTTAAAGGTTTCTTTTATTATCCATTCAATGTTGAGTCAAATCTTTATCTAAAAGTAAATAAGGCTTCAACGTTGTGGAGAAGAAAGTGCAGTATTTGCACAATATTGACAATATTGTCAAATAAACTGCTTGAGTAAATTGACTTTACTCTTTGACATAAAAAAGCAGCGGTTTCTGGTTTGTTTTGGTAGATGTTTTTATTTTAAAACCTTGTTTCTGTTAATGAGGCCTCCATTGTGTGTAAGCAGAACAAAGTGCGTCTCCCATTAGCAACTTACAGCTGAGGTGCTGAGATTTCACTCAACACATTTTCTTCTTGAACAATTCTCCACATCATCAGACTAATAAAGCCCCCCCCCCCCCATCACATGTGGCAAGAAGGACAGATCGTTCCAGTCTTTACATTGTGTGTCGTTTTTGTCTTCGGCGAACAAAGAAGAAACAGGAAGTGTCAGGGAGGTGGTGTTGATGAATGAACGGGTGATTCCTCTCCCCCGGGCTGCGGCCGTGGGCTCACATGTTGGTGCTCATCCTCGTCTGGCTGTTGGCTGGTGTCAGCTCTCCCTGGCTGCCCTCTCTGGGCGGGGACTGAGGGGAGAGACAGCGATAAAGAAGGTTTACTGACCAACCACATCTGCAGGCATGTACAAAGGAACCAGCACTTCAATATACCCCAAGACACCAAATTACAGACCAGGTGAAAGTTTGGGACCAGAGATTAATATTGAATTAATAGGCTACTTTTATGAAAAAAATGCTCAGAAACACTGGAAAAATGTATCAAATAATTTACTAATTATTAAACCAGTATGACTATCATATAACTTACATTTTTAAAAGTCAGATTACAGTACTGTAGTTAAATGTATCCTGAATACCCAGAGTTTTCCTCTGCACATTTTACCACAGATAGTTTGTAATTTTGATTTTTTTGCTGCACAATTAATCAATATTATTATTACAGACTGTTCTTTAGCATCAGTGGAGCACCACAGTGATGAGTCAGGATCAAGAAGTTGAAAGAAGAGAGAGGGAAAAAAAAAAAAAAAAAAGATTGCATTCAGACCCAGACCCGGACCCAGACAGTGTGGGGAGTGGTAGCTCGTGGCTCTGCCATGGAAGCAGCAGGAAAAGTCAGCTGTGCAGAAGTGGTCACTTCTTCACTTGATTTTTTTCCATTTTAATAAATTACACTCATAGTTTATTTGGAACTAGTGGTTATTTGTCAAAATAGACACTTGCACCCAGCGTTTAAAGGGAGCCTGGCGCGTAAGTGAAACCAAGCTATTATTTGGTAACTAACTAGTGCCCTTATTAATTACTGCATCCTTTTATTGCAATTTAGTGAATAATTGCTGCAAGGGCTGAATGATTGAGAGCCACGATTGATCTTCTCAGATCTCCAAAACAGATTTTTTTTGCGGTTCTCCCAACCCATTTTTTTGATTTTGTCAACTATTAACGTTAATGTTTCATGTAATCCTATAAGACAAGAAACATTAGACAGGGTGGAGAGAAGGATCAAAGCAAAGTGATGGAGAGGAGAGGAGACAAAGCTAAAGAGAAACTCCGCTGAAACATGAAAGCATCTTCTTAATAAATAGAGTACATTTAGAGAGAGTACATTTGAAATCATTTTGAACTTAATTAGTTTTGTCATTTTTGGTTTTAATGGTATGAAAACAATTCAAAATTTGCATAAGTGGCATTTGCTAGCTTGCATGCTATTGTTATTATCTTCATAATCACAAGTGTTATTTATGATCTGTCAGATTTTTAATCTGAGGAGTATGGTTGGAATTTAGCTCTTTATTTATATGACACTGCATGCGTCACCAAGTCTTCGTTTTTATGCACTGTCATTGTCAAGAAAGTAAGAGTAAGATGACTTCGGTCATGAACTGAGATCATCTTGATTGCATCCTAGAAATCTAAGATATTGCTGAAATTTATTTGACACTCAGTTTTATGAGCATTTAAAAATTCTGCATTTTATCAGTAGGGTCAATCTGAAAAATATTTTTAACATTCTTTCTTTGCTTTTTCCCCCCTGTACTTGTTCAGACCCGGAAATTACTCAAATCTAATTCTATACTGCGTAGGACCCCTGATGAATTAGTATGTAAATGAAGCCAGTATCTGTGTCATGCTTCTTTCTACCTTGACATGGATCTGGTTGCGCAGCACGGCAGCTCGGAGGATCATGGCTTTGGCTCGTCTCTGGAACTCTTTGCCCATGTGCAGCGATTTCTCAAACGTGGTGCTCCTCTGATCCACGTCCCTCGCATACAGAATCTGTCGTCAACACACAGGAGCAGCAACAGTTTGGATTTATCCAAACGAGACACGAGTCATTTCACTAACATTTTTTCATGCGTGTTTTTTTTTTGGGCACCTTGCTGTGAGAGTCTATGCGTGCGTTGATGAGCCCCTCCAGGATGAGCTGCGTGAGCTCATCTTCCAGAGCTGCTACTGTGGTGTTGAAGGCCTGAGCCATCTTAGTCATGTCTGCTGACACATAAGGGCTGAAATACTGAACACAGACAGACAGACAGAGATTGTCATTTATTGTTTGTATACGAGAAGATGTTGTACAAACGGTGACAAAATTAACATTTAATCAAACTATTCAATATTTTAAATATTAAATAACATATTTACAAATATTAGACATTTTCATAATAAATTATAAGTATGAACATTATAATAATATTGTCCTAGAAAATTACATGCTGTCAGAGGAAAGAAAAGTTCCTCAGTGATCATGATCATACAATGAAAAGAATGAAAGTTTTAGAGTAGGGAGAATATGTTTTTCACTACACAGTATTTAAATAGACTGATATTTATGATCATCATAATAACGTGGACCTGTAAAAGCATCAAACAATGTGAGGTGGAAAATGAATTAAACATCTTTCTGCATCTTTCCATCCAGAAAATGATGGAACACCAGCTGATGAACCCGTTTCTTTCACTG
This sequence comes from Eupleurogrammus muticus, assembly GCA_036785175.1. Classification (NCBI taxonomy): domain Eukaryota; kingdom Metazoa; phylum Chordata; class Actinopteri; order Scombriformes; family Trichiuridae; genus Eupleurogrammus; species Eupleurogrammus muticus. The sequence goes on along the minus strand of JAYKQN010000011.1, from coordinate 21,948,150 downwards.
TGTGGCATGGAGGCGGTTACAGGTCCTTTTTCCCAAAGCTGGGAAATTCCCTTTCGTTTGCCAAACAGAGCAACAATGAATGCCACACCAACATCATTTCTGCCCTAATAAAGTTATTTGTGGCATCACATAACACCCACCAGCCTGCAAACTGAGGAACTTGATACTCAGCCATCCCTGATATGACTCACCACTAACAAAACCTAGGCAGCTGACTTCCTGACACAGACAGAGACAGAGACAGAGAGAGACAGAGAGAGAGACAGAGACAGAGAGAGAGACGACTGGCAACAGAAAGCAGACCACAGCTCTCTCCTGGCATCTACTTCCCAACCTCTGCAGATGACCCAACGAATGACACATCTGGTTCCTCATTCAGGTCTATGTAAGGCACCTTGTACAACTACCACAGGGTTCAACGTCACCAGCAAGACTCTTCTTCTCTGTAGTGACATGTTGGGGACGTGAGTTATCAAACCCCACTTGATCCATAGTCCCTCTCAAAAAAGGCTAGTTATAATTACTAGTACCAAAAAGTAACTGAGTTACTCAGCTATAAAAGCAACTAATTACCAGCGAAAATAACTAAGCAAATAAAGCAGCAGTGGAGAAATCTGTAAATCTAATTTTAAAAATGCTTAAGGCATCATATAACTGCAGAAAGTCTTACAGTATTATATCATGCTGTTTTAGAGTGATCACTGTCCACGGGACAATGACAAAACCGTCATATTGTGTAGCCAACACAAAATCATGATTTTTAAAAAACAAATGGACTTTTAAATGACAAGAAACCAATGTGAGCACAGAGTGGGAGTCACCTGGATGAGCGCTCTGTTCCTGATCTGGCTGTACAGTGTCTTGACATGCGGGGCCAGGTACATGTCCAACAGGAGGTTATCCTGGAGGAGACACCACAGTCAGCATCAAGATGATCACATAAACTCTGCTCGCAGACTCTGGCTCAGACTTCTGAGTTACATCCCAGCAACTCTACAGGCGTTTACTCAGCTCTCACCTTCATTTCATCCAGCAGCTTGAGACAAGACGCGTACTTTGACTCATAGAACTTAAAGATGATGTCACGGATCTGAGGTTCCAACTCTAGAAATAACTTAAAGGAGCTAAGGACAGGAAAAAAGATTAGAATTATAGATTTTCACTTAAGTAATGTACAAATGTACAGCTCCTACCTGCTGGAGATGACGTTGCGTTGGAGTTCTTGTCTATCAAAAGTGGCCAAAGCACACAATCCTCCATACACTGCTACATTACTGGGTGACAGGAGCTGCAGAAACACACCCACAGATGATCATTAAGACTTCCGGTCAGTTCATGTTACTGAACAAACTACAGCTTTAAACAAAGGTAAAATCAAATAATATTTTTCTTTATAATACTAGTAGGAATTTTAAGTATCACAATAGAAAACTTTTATGGAAACTAGAATTAGACAAAAAAAGTCCTCAATTTTACTAACAAAGTTTTTAAGTTCCTTTAGCGAAAATGAGTTAATGCACTCAATACGAGATGTTAACATCTTTGTGGGATAAATTTATTTGCTCCCAACCAGTTGAAAGAAATTCTTTCTTCAGACTTTTGTTTTTTGAGGGATTCAATAAGTTTCCTGAACTCTGCTTGACAAGTCTAGGTATAAATGCAGTAATGAGAGAAGTGAACCACAGCAACTCACCTCTGGACAGTCACAGTGGTCGAAGGAGGCCTGCAGGAAGCACTTGGCAGCTGGTTTGTATTTGCGAGAGGCCAACTCTGCCAGGCCTGAAACACCAAGCAAGTGGATTAAACTACTTTACAACTCCTCAGTGTTGGGAGTACTGTGCTACAAAGTTAAAATGCACAAAGTAATGAATTACTGCAATACGTTGCTTTTTGCTGTACAGTAATGTAATTACAGAGAGAAAAACATTATATTTTTATAGGTAAAAATGTCAGCAACATGCATTACAATGCATTTTTTAAACCTGGATTCAAGTGGTAGGTTTTTTGTTTTTCCTAATACAAATTTGCTAATAATCACGGTGAGATCAGCAACTTTCAAACCTCTACGCAAAATGTTTCACTCCCTTTTCCTTTTGGCTCGTCAGCTTTTGAGTTGCTTCACGTTTGTAAAAAAAATAGATTTGCAGAACATCACAGTCAAATCCACTTTGTTGCTAAACCTAAAAAACTGTCCACTTCCTGAATCAGCAGCAAGAATTTAACTGAACATTAGAAAGTTAGGGGCCTTTAAACCAGAAAGGACCGCCAGGGCCACCTTTTGTCACTAATTCTGTTCATAGCCTTTATGGACAGAATTTTTCTGTACAACCAGAGCATATCAGGTATTTTACTGCATGGTTGGAACAAAAGCCCTCATCCACACCGGCCCTTTAGGACCTGAGTTTGACACTCCTACTCTCGAGGTAAGGAGACTGGTGTTGGTGGATATTGTTGAAGATATAAAAAAAAGTTTCAACTGGAATCACCAGCTTTTACAAAACTAGTCAGCGAAGATCCCTGTCAACAACAATGACAAGGTCATTTACACTTATTTTGGTGAGAATAACTTAAAAGTAATGTAATGGTGTATTGCCTAACATGGTAAATACAGTTATTTGACAAAATACTTTGAAATGACAGTAATAAGTAACAAGTAATAAATAACAGTACAGTTTAAAAGTAATTTGCCCAACAATTTTTTCTCATGACGGTATGAATGATTCCATCAGTTCAGATTCATCCACACTGAGGAGACATCATCTCCTAAACTGAGTAATAATGGCCTGATCTAGTGTCAGGTTGTGACCTTGCCTTACCTGCAGCACACTTTAATTTGGTGAGGACTGCTTGATTTTGGCTATCTCGCTCTCCTCTTTGCTGCAAGCAAAAAAAAAAAAAAAAAAAAAAAAAAAAAAAACAGTAAAAGGTATTTTTACATCAGTTTGTTGTTTTAATCATCAAGATGTTGCTTACTTCAAGTTCATGAAACAACACTAAAGATCGACTATTGACTAAAAAGTTGATTGTTGTTGTCTTCAAGGCCTAAAATCAAAGTCCACCTGCATTCTCCAGAGCCTGGAGAATGAGTGGAGGATGTGAAGCCTGTGGTGAGAGGGTGGTGCTCACCTCTGCGATCTCTGGCGTGGATTCTGCCTTGTTGACGTAACTCAGTACATGGGACCAGTTCTGGAGGTAAACACTAACCTGTGGGCACACAGAAGAGGATTTACTCCGTCATTCACAGGTCAACTTGTTGGAACATGACTTTCCGGTTCCTGCCCCAAGCTGCTTTACATGTCATGTCGCATAGACCATACAGAGTTATATTTTAGCCATAGCAACATACAAGAGAGTAAATAAAATACAAGCAAGGAAATATTCAGGAGAGATCGTCATTAACAAACCTAAAGCCAAATCAGAGTCATAAGTCCTGGAAGCCAACAAGGGGGGGCGACAGATGTAATGTATAAAAAATAAGAACAAATCCTCCCCTCCTGAAGAATATGACAATCAAATAAGATGTGAAATGACTGCTCTCTTTAAAAATAAAGAGGACACCTGCTTAATGAAAGTGGTAAAGCAAAACTATCCCAACTCTGACCACTAGTTATTAACACATTTTAACGTTTTATACTGTCAGATGGCATGGCCTCCATCCTGCTCTACCTTGATGACATTCAGACACATGTTGATAACATGTTTAGCACTGGTGCAGTAGTCTCTGGCTCGGGAGTAGCACTTGAGGGCGTTACTGAGGTCACCACAGTCCAGGTAATGGTCCCCCAGGTCATCGTGGCCTCTCCTGGAGAGTAAGAACAGGAAGAATGGAAGGAAGGTGAGGGGGGGATAAAGTAGCAGCAAACACAGTAGGAACTTTAATACCGTATTTTCACGACTATAAGGCGCATATAAACGTCTTAGATTTTTTTCCAAATGTGCAGCGCCCTATCGTCCAGAGCGCCCTATCTGTGTGCGGACGTAGTTGAGAACCATGATGCTGCGGACGTGATAGAGAACATGGTTGCGTTAAAAGGAGCAGGACGACGGTAGCGCAGCAGCGTCCGGCGGATTATTGTGAGAAGCTGGCGAACTTCCGCTCTTTCTGCAGCAGACATCGCCGACAAAAACATCCAGCCGAGCCACATCACCAACACGGACGAGGTGCCGCTGACGTTCGACATCCCGGTGAGTCACACGGTGGAAAAGAAGGGAACCAGCACGGTAGCGATACGCACAACGGGGTACTAAAAGGCTTCGTTTACCGTTGTGCTCGGCTGCCATGCTAACGGACAGAAACTGCCGCCGATGGTGATTTTTAAGAGAAAGACTCTGCCTAAAGAGACGTTTCCAGCAGGCGTCATTATTAAGGCAAACGAAAAGGGCTGGATGGACGAGGAAATGATGAAGGATTGGCTGAGGCAGGTGTATGTACGGAGACCGGGTGGTTTTTTCCACACATCACAATCGCTGCTGGTTTGTGATTCCATGCGTGCCCATCTCACCGCCGACGTCAAAAAGCAAGTGAAGCAGATGAACGCTACGCTTGCTGTGATTCCGGGAGGTCTGACGAAGGAACTCCAACCGCTGGACATCGGCATGAACCGGCCGTTCAAAGTGAGGCTGCGAGCGGCGTGGGAGCGGTGGATGACCGAAGGAGACCACAGTTCCACAAAGACTGGAAGGCAGCGCCGGGCGAGTTGCGCCATAGTTTGTGACTGGATTGTAGCTGCTTGGGCTAACGTGTCTGCTGGCACTGTTGTTCGAGCTTTTGCTAAAGCCGGCATCATTTCTGGGGAGCCGCACGGCAGGGACTCTGACTCTGACAGTGAGGAACGTGAACCTGCCATGTGTGATTTAGCGCAGCTGTTCAATTCCGATACAGAGGATGAAGACTTCAATGGGTTTGAGTGACTGTTACCGGTAATGTGCTTGTTTTAGTGTTGTTGTAATTAATACTTAAATAAAGCACAACCAAACTCAGTTTTGCTCCCGATCTATTTTTAAATATGCATGTGTGTTGCAGGCGGGCATACGTAGTATATGAATACACACAGGGGCGGACATGTATATAAAACGTGTATATAAAACCCGCGCCCTAACCTCAGATGCGCCTTATCTGTGTGTTAAATACAATAATTGCACACATAACTGAGACTGCACCTTTTCGTACAGTGCGCCTTTTCGTCGTGAAAATACGGTAACCAAGATTTTCACGAACCTTCATGTTGAAAATGTGCTGTTTCTACTCTCACTTTACAGGTGAGCAAGTTCTACAGGTTTTTTGATGTGAAAACCCTTCCATACCTAATGCTTTCTTTAATTGAGTTTCCCTTGTAGTTCTTGAGATCCGTATCCAGTTTCTCCAATTTAAGCAGAGCCTTTTTCCTGGTGGACTCAGCCCAGGCCGAATCCAGAGGAGGAGGAACAGCCCCACCTTCAGGTACCGTGTCTGGCACACCCTGCACTTCCCTGGAGGTTAAAAAATAACATGGTTTATTAATGCTGACAAATGCATTTGTAAGACCAAAAAAGCAAAGGCATAAGATGATATACTGCATACTGCAGCACCTCCAGGTGGTCTCTTATGGTATATTACAGGAGATTACTGTTGAGTCCAATTTCAGTATAGAGTTGCACTATTTCAGATCTAAAATGCCAGGAAGTCAGTGTAGTACCGTGTAGCCTCTGTGAGTTTGCGATGGATCTCTTCATAAGTGTCGACATTGAAGGTCCTCTGGACAAAGGTGAGGGCCATCTTCAAGGCCTCCACCCTAAGCTGAGGACAATGCTCAGCAATGAACTGGAGTCTCTCTATACGCATTAATCCACTGTAGCTGGTTGCATACTGCTCCAGATCCTAAACACAGGGAGAGAGAGGTAAAATATGAATTTGTGTGGTTCTCAATGTCAAAATGTCCAATACACAACCATTGGAAAAAGGGTGTGTCACACTGTGCTCTGTTCCTATGAGTATTTAATAAATTTACTGGCTTTTGGGATTTGTGGTGGCATTAAAGGAAAAGTGTAAAATACTTCCTGCCAACGATCCAGATTATTCTGCTAACGCTTACATGTATTTAGTTGAATACTTAATCACTCCACTCAACAAGGGTTAGCATGAATTAAAAAATGTATCAGGTCAGTACCAGTGTTGGATTTTCCACTATGTAGTTGGTGTCTGGTGCATTCTGCTGGTCCTCCTGCGGGTCAGCATCGATCTGCATGGGCTCCACAGACCCCTGAGAGAAATGAAGAGGTCAGCAGGCATTACAACAAGGACACAATCCATATCATTGCTGAATAACAGGAGAGACGCTGCAAATCAACTGCTATTTATATCAAGCCATGTTCTAATGTGGCTGTATGGTGATAAACAAGGAAAAATAGCTGTGTTAGAGTTTTGAACAGAATTCTATTTCTACATTGCCTTTTTAAAAATATAGAAACAGGCTGGTGAAGTGGAAATGATACACAACTTAAATTTATGTCACTGAAATAACACTAATTTTGGGGTAGATGAAAACAGACAATAAACCTTAAAATGAATCAATTTTGTGTCAGTTGCAATACTCCATTAAAGTCAAAAACCTGAATTCAAAATGTTACTTAAATAAAACTATTATAGGCAAAATGTACTTTAAGTATGAGTGTTATATTATTTGAGTTGTTTTCATTTATGAGAGCATTTCAATGTGTTTTTCTAACATTATAAAGTAGAAATCTATTTTGCAGATTAATAATACAGTTGTAATACATACCATTAGGCCTATACAAATCTAATATCTCTCTCAATATATATATATATATATATATACATATACATATATACATATACATATATACACACAATGTAATGGAGAAGAAAGTACAAAATAACCTAACATGTATTAAAGTATAAAAATAACATCAAATAAAAATACTCAACTAAAGTACACGTACCTCAAAATTGTACCGTACTGCAATTGTGTAGTAAATGTATCTCGTTACTCTCCACCGCTGCCTTAAAGTTACTTGTGGGACCGTTAGCTTGTCTGGAGCTAACGTGACGCACTGCTAATAACAGGAAGTTAGCCCGGCAATGCTAACGCTGGTTAGCTGCCGGCTACACTGATAAACCAAACGTTCCTTAGTCTGCGTTATGCGTTGATGTAGAATTAAACTTTATGAATCAGTAACAAACAGTTGCTGGTCTTACGTTATTATAAACAGTTGTTATTGTTGTTGTTTACGTTGTTTATGCCGTTAGCCAATGAGGCCTTCAAACAGGTTATTAGCCTCCTCTTCAAAACTCCATTGAACAAACCTGTCAGTGTCAACAGCTTTGACTTTTCCGGCAAACACACCTTCTTTTCGCGCATGTTATCACATTTAAAGGCTCATTCTGTAATTCGGCCCAATTCACAGAAGAAAGCGGTGACTTTATGAGCAGGTTCATTAGTTAACATTAGCTGACGTTAAGATGCTAGAGGGAAAACTCTTTAGCAAGGTATTACAATTTTTTTTAAGGAATAACACGTTGTTAAATAACGTATCAATATGCATAATACATAAAATAAACTAGTGCTGTTGAATTATGATCTTTAACATTGAATGAGCTGCAGTTAAATGTGAACGTGAAACAACGTTTCCGAAGATAATCAGCGATCTGTGCCGGTCGCTAATGACAAAAACAGGAACAGTTCAGACTCACCTGAAAGTTAAAGACCTGCACAGGCAAAGGCATCCTATTGTATTCTGAAGTCTATGTTGTTGTAGTCAGGGGAAATGAGCAACATATAGCGAGTATGTGCAGCACGGTTGAACTATGCAGCTCCGTTCTTCTTCTCCTTCAGTTTTAAGTGTAGTCTGATTCCGCGTTACTGCCCCCTACTGGACAGAGTTAACCACTACAGTGTCTTTTTTAAAATATAAACTTCACTCCTACCTTTTTTGTTGCCCTGATTAAACTTTATTTATTTTCATGTCTGATATATATTTAATTATCATCTATTTATGTTACCCTGCTTTACTTCTTGGTACATAGTGTATGTAATCACAGAATTACTTGGGGCAATGCCAAAACGGTCATGCTATCAACTAGTTTTTATAATTGAGGTAGTTTAAATATTTAACATTTTTCATTCTTTTTTGAAAATCTTGATGTTTGTGAGATTTTTTTTTACAAATGGACTTTAAATGACAATAAACCAACTTGAACACAACTTGTACATTTTGAGAGACCTAATGAATGATTCTTAAAACTGTATTTTAAAAATCTTTGGATTAATTATCTTGCCAAAAATGATTTGTCAATGCCCCATTTGCAGATATGATCAATATGGTCACTGGAACCCTTTTTGCAAATTTGACTTCTGTGAATTATTCTGATATCTATCTATTACATTATATCAAGATATTAGACGTTTCTAATATACCTACATTTAATTACTAGATTTTGTTAGAACAAGAAATAACAACACAGGAGTTTATGTGTCCCACATTACCCAATGTCCCAGATAAACTTAATTCACTACTTAGATCAAGAAGGCCTTAAAGCAGAAGTACAGTAGGCAATTGATGTTGTTTCCCCCTCCACAAAATTCACGAGTATCATTGAAGCTTTCATATTGGTTCTGATTCATCTAATTGTGAGTATTGTATATACTATATATATATATATATCTATATATATATATATAGTATTGTGAGAATTGTGAAAGCAAAGGAACATGTCTGTAATTTAAAAGTATTGGTTTATCACTAGTCGTATGACTTTGGGTTATTTTGCCCAGGAATAGACCAGTTTTCAGAGTTTTGTTGCATATACAATATGTGTAATAGGTTTAAGGTCATCTATTGTTTTAACCACAGACATTTCAGTAACATCCCAGTCTGTTGATTTCTCTCTCTTATATTCTTTTATAATATCAACAATTTATTTTTCATATTTTATTTAAAAACATATGATTATTTTACATTTAGATCTTTATTTTATATTCTAATATCTTGACTATATGTATAACTATGTTGAGATTGATTTTTTTCTTTAAATCATACACATATCTTGTCAGGGATGTCTTAACTTAAACTAAAACCCAGGAAATGTTTCCTTTACACCATAAATAATATTATGTACTTACAGATAAGCAAATTTTGTCCAAAACCTTACATTATTTGATATGGATGTGTAAACACAATTTGCTCATAATTACTTCAGAAATGCAAAGGAAATGTCGATGAAGATGAGTTTTAGCATTTGTGATTCACAGAACAGAGTTTTGCACCTCCAATTATATAGTATTTGAAAAAGTGTGATTGTGATTTGGAAAATCACTAATTCACCCAAACTAGAAATTCCATTGTTAAAGTGGCTGACTTGTTAAACACCAAGAACTTCTTGGTGAATGGAAGTGTAGCTTCTTCACCAAATAAACCTGCATGTTCTAAAAGGTTTTTGTTGTGATGACTAGTTATTGGACATGTTGTGAGGGAACAGTGACTCTGATCTCTGCTTTTTTACAGACCCACTTGCTGTTGCATGTTGTCTCTGAGTAAATATTCTAAAATGTAACCGTGTGTTGAAGTTGTTAAGACATCAGTATAGATCCGTGCGACACACTGACCGTTTTAAATCTCTCCTTCGCTCTGTCTGATCCTGTAGGTGCTGACCAGGCACCTCAGTATCCGGTGCTGCTTGTCAAAATCCCAATTAGTGCTGCTAATAATAGCCAATAAGCTATCAATGGTTTATTTTACTCAGACTAAGATTCAGAGGAGCACAAACCTCAACAGACACAGCCTCAATAGGCTCAGGGTTTGACAATCTCACAAATTTTGTTCTACCTTTTAGAATGTGCTGGTGTGTGTGAAAGCATAAGCTTGCTCAGTTGATAGTTGTGCATGCATTTTGAAACATATGGGCCTTCATAGTGTCTGTATGTGTGTGTGTGTGTATTGCTTGGTGAACCCTTGTCTTATATAAATAGGAAATTTGTTCCCCAAGATGGAATTGCCTTATATTGGTTATATGTTGTCTCCTGTGTGTGTGAGCAGGGCTTCAGGTCACTGTGACCTTTGAACTCAATAGACATTTCTGATTGATTTTGGATTTTTATTTACCTATCACACCCACTGTATATTGTTAGTAGCTCAAAATATTTTAACTGAGCATGATATTTGTCCTTCTTTATTATCACCATCCCTGACCCTGCTGGATAACTGTCGCGTGCGAATCGCTGCGAGCGTGCGTGCAGGACGCAGATCCGCTATCGCGTGATGCAGCAGCAGCACCGGCGGCGGCGCGCGGCGTCACGGAGAGCGAGAGGCTGGATTAACGTCGGTGTCGCTGCTTCGGTCGTTCAGTCCTGGTGTTCGTTTGAGATTTTTGGACATTTCGGAGCGAACGCTAAGAGACCGGCGCGAGTTTCACCCGCGGAGGGTTGCGTTAGCGTCACGTTTTTCGCGCGCGCACAGATGCGCCCGCACCACTGTGTTAGAGACTGCGGTAAAACCGCAGCGATGAGCCCCTCTTGAGACGAAAACTTTAACGCATCTGATTGAGTTGGTGAGGTAGGTAAGTGACACCGGGGATTTAGAGTCGTTGTTCCTCCATCCATCCATCCATCCATCCCCGCCGCCGGGATGGAGTGAGGCGGCGCTACGGTTCCCACGGTGTTATGCCCGGCTGTGACGTTGAAGCCCGGCGTCCCCTCTCTTCCACATGGGCGAAGACGAGCAGCGGTCCGGCACCCGGACTCGCCGCGGAGCACGCGAGGAGAGCGGGGAGCGCGGCTCGTCCCCGGACCCCGACCGGGAGCGAAGATATGCCCAGCTGTTCGAGCAGCTGGACCTGAATAAAGATGGTAGGGTGGACCTCGGCGAGCTGAGGACCGGGCTGGCGGCCCGGGGGCTCCACCACGGAGAGGCTGAGGAGGTGAGGCAGAGCCCGGGTTTATTTCTAACGATGCACACGCTGCGGGAAAATCTGGGTATTTATAACAGAGACACGGGCAAGTGCTGGAGTTATACTGGGCTGAGAATTATTATTTATTTATTTATTTATGTTTTTATCAAAGTAATAATTTAAAGATCCCATAATTTACAGTTTTCCTGTTTTTTTTACTTATAGTTACAAGAAATATTTGTGGTTTTAAGAATAGCTGCATCCATTAATCCATTAGTTGCCATCTATCACATTAATAGTCAACTATTCCTAACATCTATTATTATGGAATGTCTAATTTCTCTGGTTCCAGCTTCTCAAATCGTATTATTTCCTGGTTCCTTTAGTCTTTTATGATAATAAACTGATAATATTTAAGTTGTTGACTGTTAGGCAGGACAAAAAAGACATTTTTGGGTGAATCTTTAGCTTTGGAAACAGAAATAGACATTTTACACGATTTTATGAAACTAATTGATTAATTGCCCCAGTTTTAAAATCCGAAATAAGCTTAATATAGTTTACTTGTACTTATTTAAGGTGCTCTCTGCTGCTCTAAAAGAACAGGCTGTGTTTGTCTGAGTAGTATAAATGTCCTGTTCTGATCCTCTGATTGGCTGATTTGAATTAGGGGGTGTGGGGGGTGACTGGATAGTTGTGACATCACAAGAGGCTCAGTTTCTGAATATGGGTTGTGTGTTTCTTTCTGTGGATGGTGTGTTTTGAGATAGTATTTTTAGAACATCAGCTCTTCTTATAATCCAAAAGATATAGAATTTCACTTTCTACAGCATGGGACCTTTAACCTACAGCTTGACAGGTTTTTATCCAGTACCTGCAAAGTATATCTTGAAAGTGCTGCCTTTTTCCAGTTTCCGAAGACAATTTCTCAGATGTTTTTGTCAGGTGAAACGTCTTTGGCTGTGAGAATGAAAACAGATCAAATATGATATTTGAGAAAACATAATAAGTTCATCAACTTTTTTATTTTTAGGTGCCAGGAAACAACGTTACCACGAGTTTAACCATGAACCTCCAATGCACATTTGAAAAACAGTTTGATTTAACATAAGTATTTAAATAATATGTTGACATAGAATCAAAGTCAAGATAATATGACATATATAAATGACATTTATCATTAGTTAAAAGTGTATCATGGGATCATAGAGACCTTAGTCTTTTAATAATATAACAATATTAACATAGAAATTATTTAATGAGAATATTTTGAAGTAAATTGCATGTTTGGTTTTCATTGATTATAGGAATTGTGAACTCCTAATAAAAGGAAGGTCAATTTTTAGATTTAGCTATACAATTTTGCTTTATGCTTAAAAACTAATTTCTCGCGTTATCATAGGTTTTACAAATTAATTCATTTCTTAAATATATTTTTCAGTGCTTGTAAATTAAGCTCTTTTCATATTATCAACAAGAGCAGCTTTATAGTAACTCGTGTAATATTATGGGATGGCAGGACTCAGTCAGTCAGGAATGTTGTGAGGTTTGAAATTCTGGAGCAAATATTGTCTGGCTGAAAACAACTTTCTTTTCTTCTTCTGTGTTCCTAGACTTTATGGCAGGAGAGAAGAAGCACAGCAGGTCATCCTTCTTCACTCCCTGAACCTTCCTAATTACATTAAAAGACTTATTCACTCCATCCACCTCAGTAGGAACGCTGCTCAGTCAATGTTAAAGTGCTGAAAGCAGCATGTGGGGTCACACGTTTGTTCTCTCCCTAACAACCACAGGCTGAAAGAAAAAACATATTCCATCACAGTCTTTCAATAGTTCAAACTTTCTGACCAAGGGTTTCGAAGTTCTCAGTTCACACACTCTACCATGATAGTCACTTGTCTGGGTGTATCCTGCATCTGACCTGTAATGTGCTGGGATTGGCTCCAGCAGACCCCTGAGACCCTAAAGAGGAATAAGTTGGTCTTACTTAACTATATAGTTTTAACTCAATAATGCATGGATTTTTAACAGAAATGTATTCCTTAACTTAACATATAGGGGAATACATTTAATTAATGTATTCTTATTAGCTGAGTACAGGCTCAGACATGTGGTATTGTCCAATATTAATATAATATGACATAATATGTGATATATTGTGGAGGATGCGAGTTAGCACAACACAGTCTGCTAACTCTGCAGCCTGCTGAGTAATATCTGAGTAGAATATCATTTTTGGTGAAATTTTTCAGATGGATAGTCAAACCATCATTATCATATTCATATCATTAACATTTGAAGTCCTGTAGGTGGTCTGTGGTGGTGTAGGGGGTAGTGTTCTTGTCTCATAAACATCAAACCTGTGTTTGAGTCCTAGCTGAAGCGAAAAAAAACAACCCATACACTTACGTGCTGCTGTCTTTCTTCTTTCTGTAACCTATGCTAAAACTCCAAGACAACGTGTCACAGACCCTCAGGAAGTCCCAACATTATTGTTTTATGGATAGGTAGATAGATAAGTTGTTGTGAATAATAAAACAAAAGATATAATATCACTTCAGCATTTACTACACATACTGGGGTTATAAGAGCAGTGTGTGGGACATGAAAAAGTTACCTACATCCGATCTATTTACTTAGAATATAGGAATACATGTTTTCTATAGTTCTATTCAGTAGACTGACAGTAGATAGTAGTAGTGGGTAAACAAAGGTTTTACTAATGATAGTAGTTACAGTTTCAGGTAGCTGATGTTAAAAGTCTCTGCTACACTCACATGAACAGAACCTTAACTAGTACATTGGTAATACCCATGTTTATCTTCTATATCACAACAATATCACTGCCGTGAAAAGGTTTATAGTCCCAGTCCCATGACAATGTGTCAGTGAACCACTATTAACGACACCACAACATAGCAATGATCCTTATCTTCCTATGAGTAATAATCCTTCATTATATTCATGTAAACAGACAAATACACCCAAATATTAGTACATTCAGCAGTATTATTGTATAGAAACAATGTTGAGAAATGATAAAGCTTTAGAATGTCTTTAAATAGTAAAAGCACCATAAAACAGTGTGGTCTAGTCCTTTGGGTGAGACTATCATTTCATGCTATTAATCAGGTCAAAAACTAATTTGTGTGTCCTAGTTACAAGACCGTATTAAGACAACCTGGCCCACTTTGCAGAGGAATCCAACCGTTTGTGGATAAATATTTTAACAGTAACACAAACCTGACATCCTGGACGTTGGCTGACACCTGATTTCTCAGTTTGGCTGTAGCATCTTTACTATGATCTACGGATTTCTGCACATGAGCCTAAAGCAGACAGTTATTTTAATGGATAAAAGGAAGCCTGCATGGCACCATCCTGGTCATGATAAATACTGTATAATGCAGCATCAGTACCTTGGAAGTAGAACAGGTTTTAAAACTTTGCTGGTTGTCACAAGTTTACAAGACAATTACAAAAAAACATATCAATTTTGAGGCTTCTAATATTCAAGGGTGATCAGGATTTCTGAGCTTCATCTATAGAGTATGTTTGTACAGGTTAAGAAAGTCAAAACATCCAATAAAGCTACAGTGTGTAGGATTTAGGGGTATCTAGAAAACAAATGTGGCAGAAATGGAACATAATATTATAATATAAAGTTGAATGAGTCTATGATTTAATCAAAAAAGAGTTGTTCTTTTTATTACCTTCAATTGTGGTGTTTTTGTCTATGACAATGACAAAACTGTGACGTAATCCTAAAAATCCTATCTTGTACCAGAGAATTTAACTCTTTTATAAAACTAGTTTTATATTCTAGGTGAAATGAACATGAACAACAAATTTATCATCATTTTTTGGTTACACCATTTAAATGACAAAAAACCAACATGAACACAAATGTACCTTTTAAAATGCCCGATGAATGCTCCTTAAAATTGTATTTAAAAAAGCGTTTTCCCATTTTGCCAAACATGATTTATCACTGACCCATCTACATGTGGATTGGGTCTGCCACTGCATGTCTCGCCATGTTTCCATAGTAACCCAAAATAGACGAACCAAACGGTTCAAAAGACGTCCTTTCACTCATTTTGCATTTCTTTTTGTTTGTGTACTCAGTCAATTGCAGTCTGCACTCTCGACATATTGAACCAAGTCGTGCTGAGTCATGTCTTTTGTGGAGAAACGCTCAAAATACACTGGTTACATGATAAACGATACAAATATATGTGACCGATTTTTTATGAACTAAAAACAAGAATCCATAAAATGTGATCATTAATACATCACAATTGTTGAATACCTGTCTCACAGTGTTAGAAATTCCTTTGAAAATAAATGAAGATCTGCACCAAAACCAGACAGCTTGTGTGTGGAAGCTTCTGCCAGAGTTCTGTAATGCATGTTGACAGGTTTTTGAGGTATCCTAGTAACAAGAACAGACAAAAAAACATGTGACTGAAAACATGGAACTGTGCCCGTTTCCTCTGGTTCAGACAGAAGCTACACACAAATCAGAGAAATCACAGAATAATCATCATAGATGTAAGATTTGTGTCTTTGTACACACAGTGGTGGAAGAAGAATAAAGATCCTGTACTTAGCTAAAAGTAGTCTAGTCTAAATTAACTTTTACAAGTTAAAGTCCTGAAAAATGCATGTAATGCGTTGTTTATTTTATTACTAACAAAATTTAGCATTTTATTCTTTCAATTGTCAATTATTATTTTATAATAATAACAATATTATATCACAAAGCACAAAATATCAAATTCAATATATATATATATATATATATATATATATATATATATATATATATATATATATATATATATATATATATATATATATATATATACACACACACACATACAGTACATATTTAGGGTTAGTTTAAAGAAACATTTATCAGGTCCCTCAAAATGCATACATACATTTTGTCTTGATTTCAGTTGTCATTTACAAGTCCATTAGTTGCAGTTTTGGCATTGCCCCTCATATGTCCTTATATTTCTCGTGTACAAAAAAGAAAAGTAGTTATAGGAAGAGATGAAATAAAAAAATACTCCCTATTTAAAAAAGTAAAGTGTGTGTGTTTCTCCACCTTCTGTGTAGAAGAACAGATATTTTTCTCTCTTTTTGTGTCTGTCCTGATGAACAGAGGAGAAGTAGTGGCCTGAGGTAAGCTGTGGTTTACACGTTAGCTTCCACCACAAGGAGCACGGAGACCTCCATCCTGTCCTCCTTTCTCCTCACTCTCCTCACACGCCCCTCCTCCTCCTGTCTCCTCCATCACTGTCTCCTACATCTTCATGCCATTGTCACGTGTGTGTGTGTCTGTGTGTGCATCCCGCTGAGTGATGGCGTCTCCCTCTGCCCGCAGATCGTCCTGGAGAGCGACATCAACCATGACGGCCTGCTGGACTTCACCGAGTTCTCCCAGTACATGCAGGCCCAGGAGAAGAGGCTGTGGCTCATGTTCCACAACCTAGATCACAACAAGGATGGTAGGGACATGTTGAACACACACACACACACACACACACACACACACACACACACACACACACACACACACAGCAGTTCTCCCTGCCAGCTCCTTGTAAAATAAAGTGAAAAAATAAAAGAATTTCTGCATTGTTTTATAGGGAGAATCGATGTGGGAGAGATTCAACACTCACTGCACAAGCTTGGAGTGGAGGTCACCATGGAGCAGGCCTCCAAAATACTGCAAAGGTACGCTCTGTTTGTGTGTTTGTGTGTTTTTGTGTGTGTGTGAGACAGACAAGTAGGGACACAGCTACACTTCCTCACCTCATGTCCAAAATTCCAAACATTAAGAAAATACATTTTATCCTAAATGTGAAACTCAACCATTCAGAAACTCCTCCATTTACTGGGAGAAATGTGCAAATGTGTAGCGATTGCAGCAAAATCCATCTCTTCATATGATAACCTGGGAACTCTGATGTAAATACAGAATGAATACTCATATTTGCAGTATATGTTGGAGGTATATTAGTGATTAAAGTGTTTATTATTATTATTTATACTAATTATTTTTTTATTATTTATATAAATATCATTATTGTTTGTTGTCTTATGATTTTTTAATGTATATTTTTTATACAATGCAATGTGAGATAATATCATGCCAGTAAAGCACTTAAATTGAACTGATTTGGGTAGAGTATAAGACATGATTCTGAACTGCTGACATGCTTCAGAAGGAGAATTCCTGGGAATTGTTGATGTCCAGTGTTGATCCAGCAGATGAAACAACAAAAAACCCCAACAAAACGTAATTGTTGGGGTTTTTAAATCAGGAAGCTGTAGGTGATTGGCGGTGAGGCCTCTGTACAGCATGTGTTCTGATGTTTTTCTGGAACTTTCTCTCCCAGTATGGACAGAGATGGCACTATGACCATTGACTGGAAGGAATGGCGAGATCACTTCCAGTACAACCCTTTCCACAACATGGAAGACATCGTCCACCACTGGAAACACTCTCATGTGAGTCATTTATCAGTAATAGTCAGTAATAATCAGTGATAATCATTAATAAACAGTAACAATCAGTGATAATCAGAAATAATCAGAAATAATCAGTAATAATCAGTAGTAATCAGTAATAATCAGTTATAATCAGTAATAATTAGAAATAATCAGGAATAATCAGTAAAAATCTGTAATAATCATTAATAATCAGTGATAATCAGTAATAAATCAGTAATAATTTACCTATGAAGTAAGGAGTGTCTGGCATCTCTTTGACTGTTTGACAGTTATCAGAGCAGTGTGTGGGACATGAAAAAATCACATACATCCCATCAATCTACTTTTCTATAGGAATACACACTTTCTACAGACACTGCACTAGTTGCAGTAAATAATAATGATAATTACCTCACATCTATTACATCTCTGGGAGACTTTTCCTTAGAGAAATGTGCATATTTTCACAAAAAAAGGCCTAATAGTGCCTGTTCCTGTGCTGCTGTTTGACAGATGTTTGACATCGGGGAACACCTGACGGTTCCAGATGAGTTTTCAGAGAAGGAGCGGCGTTCAGGTGTGGTGTGGCGGCAGCTGGTCGCCGGGGCGATGGCAGGGGCAGTGTCCCGGACAGGAACGGCTCCTCTGGACCGCCTCAAAGTCTTCCTACAGGTGGGTCATGAATGATCTCATTAAACGAACATAAATACATCTTAGGCATGAAGTAGCAGAAGGCTCCCAGCTGTAAATTATATTTTGTCTGGATTTCCTTCAGAGTTTCTAATTCCTGTATAAATGTTACACAGTCAACTTACTGCTGGACACTTATATAACAGCCGGGCCGGTTGTGGATCCCCTGTTGGATGATGTGATGTTTTGGCAACATCAGCTGAATTCTGGAGCCCCCGCTGTCCTTCAAATGTTCACTGACATTTACAGAGGACGCTGTGGGTAGTTCAGGTGGGCAGGTGGAGGATTTTCTGCAGTAACACAGCACAGGTTTGCCTCTGTTTGTTTGGCTATTTCAGTCACTGTAGCAACTGAAGAACCGTCCACTCATTGTCTAAAATGATAAATTAACTATGTGTAGTTTTGTATATGAGAATTATTTTACTGTAAACATGGTTTAATTGAGTTGAAGCAGGGTTGAAAGACCAATGATCAAGTGGTATGATACATGACTTAATGGATTCTCTATGTAGGTTCCATTGGTTTCCCTGGGATTTCCACCTATGATTTAAAGTATTAAAGTGACTGTAATCAATATTGTTGGAATAACGGTACAGAGTTTTAGTTGTATTCAGAAACAATTAGCAGGATCCAAGCACTTGGTTAAACTAGACAGATGTTGCATAAATGTTGAGCTTGTGAAGTGCAGTGTGCAGATAACATCATCACCACAGAGCTCCTTCATCACACCTGCAGCAGCATCTCTGACTTAGGCTAAAAAAACACAACTGACCTGTCATGGTTTGTGTGTCCAGGTCCATGGGTCCACATCCCGGAACAATCTATGGATGGGGCTGAGCGGGATGGTGAAGGAGGGCGGCGTGGCCTCACTCTGGAGGGGAAACGGCATCAATGTCCTCAAGATCGCCCCCGAGTCGGCCATTAAGTTTATGGCCTATGAGCAGGTCAGTGAAAGTAATCAGTCAGTGATGAAGTGGGACTCATTGTTGAAATATAGATAAAAATGAATGGTTCCTCTGTGGTAAATTTTGAGGAAATTTCAGTTGCATTTTCCCTCATGTTGGTTCATTTCACTATCGAACAATCTTCTCCCCTAACTTCACTCCTCTCCCTGTAGATCAAGCGGCTGATTCGAGGCAGTAAAGAAGGAGGCACCTTAAGGGTTCAGGAGAGATTCATCGCCGGCTCGCTGGCAGGAGTCACTGCTCAGACCATCATCTACCCCATGGAGGTCAGTCACCATCAAACTGCCGCTCATTTATCAGTTATTCTCCTTCCAATGTGAGGTTTACTCCATATAAAATGTTTTACTTCGATTATGTGGATCTTTAAAGATGAACAAAGATGGGGCTGAAAGTCTTAAGTTCATTAATCACTGCTCCACTCATGCAAATCCATTTCTGAAACAAACTCCTGATGTGAAAATACAAGCACAAATGTAGTTTTATGTCCGCTATAAAACTAACTAGATGTTTCACATTATTGAATATTTGCAATAAAACTCACTAGATGTATCACATAAGAATATAAAGATAGAGAATCTGATGGATAGATAAAAATGTATGCTGTTGCATTAATGTAAATGTATATACAATAATATGGTATAAATAATCTGACGAAAAACAGAATTATTTTTATAAAACACTTTTTATCTGCAATTTAGTTTTTTTTTGTCTTTTTTGAAAAAGAGATGATCACTGGAAACACACCTGATTTGCATTTTCTTTTTTGCAAGGTTTAACTGCTGAAGTCTGCTTAAAATTTGCTTGACATGTAGATGGAAACTGAACCATTGACCAGTGAACCTGAGTCTTTCAATGAGTGGGACACTGGCTGAGCAGCCTAATGATGAAACAAAAAACGCAAAATCCCAACTCCACAGGTGCATCCACATGCTGTGAAAGCTGGATCGCTGCAATGTTGTATTAACCTGACATGGACAGATGGTTTGTTGCACGGAACCGTCTGGGAAATCGTCCATGAAGACTGTTTGGAAAAGAGTCGTCACTTATACTTGGCAGAACCATCTGTCAGTGGCGGGTCCAAACACAACGTCATCACGAGACTATGAGAGACCCTGACTGGTCTGAACCAATGCAACTTAACACACAAGACTTTCTTCAGATCAATTCATCTTCCTCTGCAGCACCAGCATAAGAAGCAACACTGGAAGAAAAAGTGTTGCAGTGAAATACATCAGGATTGTTGACAGGAGACTCACATTACAAGTAGAGGTAGCCCTCAGCCCACCTTGGAGAAGACCCCCAGGGAAAAACCAGCACACGCTGAAGGGAATATATGTAAACGACTCTAGATTTCCCTGAAGAAGCTGGTGATCGTGGTTAGAAGTTGAAAAAAAAATGTCTGAGCTACTTTATCGTCCTGCTGCTGCTGCTGCAGATAGGCTGCAGGAAATGGATGGAAGGAAAACGTCCATGTTGTTACACTTCTGCGTTCAGACTGGGTTTCATCTACTTTCTTTTCCCTGTCTTGTGTCGTGTAGGTGCTGAAGACTCGTCTCACGCTGAGAAAGACGGGTCAGTACTCAGGTATGGCCGACTGTGCCAGACAGATCCTGAAGATGGAGGGGGTCCGGGCTTTCTACAGGGGCTACCTTCCCAACACTCTGGGCATCATCCCCTACGCTGGCATCGACCTGGCTGTGTATGAGGTGTGTGAGCCTGTGTGGAAACGATTGATGGACATTTTGTTTTCTAGTAGACTGGTTACAAACCTTTTTTCGCCCTGGGATTAAAGCAAAGTCGACCTGGGACCCCTCGTCACATGTCGCATTACCAACATGTTAAGTGATAACTGTTTCAAATTCATCTGTTAATTATTTTGTCCATTAAATGTCAGAAATAGTGAAATACTATATATATATATATATATATATATATATATATATATCGCTTTTGTGTATCTGAAACTCTCTTGGAGGTAAACGATGGAAATGTGTGTTTTAACACTTCTGAACAGTAGTGTATTTCTTCCCTTTTCGCTATTTTCTGACCTCCTGTCAGACCCTGAAGAACGCCTGGCTGCAGAGGTACTGCGTGGACACGGCAGACCCGGGCGTCCTGGTCCTGCTGGGCTGCGGCACTGTCTCCAGCACCTGTGGCCAGCTGGCGTCCTACCCCCTCGCTCTCATCCGGACACGCATGCAGGCACAAGGTGAGATACACTGGGATTCGCGGTGAACACTAACCCGGTGGTAAATGTGCTTCTTCTTCTCGGAGCCTCTGTGACGTCTCTTCTCCTCCTCCTCAGCCTCAGTCGACGGTAAACCCAAGCTGACCATGGTGGGCCAGTTTAAATACATCATATCGCATGAAGGCGTCCCGGGCCTGTACCGTGGCATCACACCCAACTTCCTCAAGGTCATCCCTGCTGTCAGCATCTCCTACGTGGTGTACGAGCACATGAAGAAAGTCCTGGGGGTGGGCTTCTACTAGACCAACACCACTGGGATGGACCCGTGGACGGGCTACATAAAGACTCGCATTGGAAGAAGAAGCCGTGGAGACGGATGCAGGTCATCAGACCTTCAAGGACATCAAAGAAAAGGAAAGAGAAGAAAACATCCATCTCACAGATGGGATCATTTCTAGAGCAGCTCTCAAAAACAAGGACATTTAAAGTGCGCTCCCAGTGTATTTGACGAACCTTCACTCATTTTCATGTCAACACATGTTCAGACAGTATTATTATGTACAACTCTCCTCCTGAAAAGGTGTCTTTGATGTCTGGTATAAACAGGGTTTACTGGTTTGTGGCTTTTGGATGGATATTTCTATCCTTTTTAGTGTTATTTTTCAGATGGATAGTCAAAACAAGCCCTGTAGGTGCACTGTGGTGGTGTAGGGGGTAGTGTTCTTGCCTCATAAACATCAAGACCTAGCTGAAGCATCTTTGCCACAAAATACAAATATTTACAAAAAAAAAGTTCAAACCCATACACCACTATATCACACCACTATCCAGCAGCAGCTCTTGAGTTTCAGTGTTACAGCTCTGTATCACTATGATTACATCCCACCAATTTCTTACTATTCAAACCTCCGTTGTCTTCCTGCTCCGATCGTGCGCCAACGTCGTAAAAGTAAGTTTCCTGGTTTATCTGCTACTTTATTTCTCACTAACACAGGCTACTGTGGCTGTACCCAATGACAAAACTACAAACTTGATGTACCTTCTTCTAAATGATACATAAACTACGCTAAAACTCTAAAAACGCGTTCACAGACCCTCAGGAAATCCTACTATCGTTTTGTGGATGGAAATATGGTCAATGTGAATTCTAAAACACATGAATGTAAGAACACATTATTTATTATAATTTCATCATTTACTGTACATAATGTGGTTATTAGAGCAGTGGAACATGAAAAAATCACATCCAATCTAACTACTTTTCTATAAAAATATACACTTTCTACAGGGTAAGCATTCAGACAGAAAGTGGCACAGCAATAAAAATACAAGGCTGGAGTGAGTAACACATCCAGAAGCTCACCTAAACCTCTGAAATAGAAAATATTTGCGTATTTATTGACTGAATTTTTAATCAGTAATTGTAAGTTTACAAGACAATTACATATTATTATTCATATTCACATTCATAAATATTTTGTATTTGTTTATAATACATATAAATATATACAATATATATACATATACAATATAAAACATTGAAATAACTGCGCTATGAAACCCCTTTCAGATAAATTCAGAAAGTTATTTAACAAATCAAACCACTTCCTAAATAGATTTTGAGTTAGGGATACTAGGGAAGGCTTTTATGAATAAAAAGAAACTCTTATCGTGGCAAGATGAAATACTTCCTGAGTATGTCCTCAGGTATATTATACTTTCTCCTACTGGTTCAATGTGTTTTTTGAATTTCTACCTAGTTCTCAGTAGGATTGACTCCCTTTAAATGACAACAAAATCATGACGCTCATGACAGTCCTAAAAAAAAACACAAGTGCATCAACTCAGTGGATTTTCTAGGCTAACTACATATCTTGCCGACTGACTTTTTTATGCGGTGAAGACATTTTAGCCATAACGGGAGATTTTACAGAACAAACAACTCATGTGAGCTCATGACCGTGCCTGCAGTGGAAACAGGAGCAGAATGTTTACCCAGACTGAGAGCAGCACATCAGCAGACCAGTCTGTGTCAACACAGGAGACCCACAAATGAACAAGATAGTATAAGTATAAGCCATGTGCATATAGTGCATGTGAACAGGTGGCAGCACACCTTTAATGATTCAAATAGGATTGATCTGACACAAGCCAGACCCTGTAAAGCAGCATTACTGTGCTACTGATAAATCCAAGGAATGTGAATTATTACACGTAGTATTACAACACAAGTATTTGAGCAGTGCTAAAGGCTGAGGATGAGGACACACATGCTGTCAAACACTCAGGGGAAGAGATCACTGATTGTTTCTCATCATGCGTCATGTAAGAGGATCCATGGCGGTGTGTGCAAAGCTGGCAGCATGGAAATGTGGAGCTAATTGAAAATAATGTTCTGGTTGTCCTTCTGTCTTTCCTCAGCTCCTGATATCATGAAACAGATTGAAGTAGAGTCATTAAACACACATCACAGATCTATTGCATAGCTTTGCCATATGACAACAATTAATTTGGTTTAATATTACTAAAAAGCAGTAATATAAAATCCATGTTTTACAGTTTAGTTGTACAAATCAAGTCCTTTACGTACTTTGGAGGAAGAAAAAATAACATTATATGACCAGGAAATATTGTTTTCACTTCCATTTTACATTGAGTGACAAAAATGAATGCTTCTGAACCTCCAGGGCACATTTGCTACAGAGAACCTGAATATTGCAGTGCATTCTGGGCCAAAATCAGAAATTCAACGAAATTTGCATGGTGATCCTATATGGCAACACCATGCAATGTATGCAATAGAGGGTTAAAGACAGCTTCTAAGAAATGCAGTGGCTTAGAGTAAATGTCACAGTAAATTGTCACAGTTTAAAATAAATTGGGTAAGTTCTTTGCTGAAATCTCACAGTTTGAGGTGAAATGAAGAAGATTCAGTCCGATTTGCCACAATCAATTTTGCACAGTCCCCAAAAAGCTTATTTTGTTCAAACGAGTATTTATAAGGCCAAGAAAAAACTTTCACGCTAACATTGGCTTATTTTTAAAGGTCACATATTTTATACTTTTTCTGTTCTTTGACATTCTGATAGTAGATATATTTATGATTTTATGAACAAAAACAGTGTCTCCTGAATAATAATAATGTGCCTCTGGGTGACAAGACGAACAAACTTTTTTATAATCAAAAATATATTAAAATCCCACTTTCTATAATATGGGACTTGGGACTGAATTCTGAAATATAACAGATTTGTATTTAAAAAGACAGTGTGTTGTCTGGTCTGCAAGTGTCAGGTGATGTATATTCACAGCTAAACCAACCAATGCAAACAGGAGATCAAATCCATCCGTTTACTGCCACGAAAACTAAAAGCCAGTTTGTTCAAGTTGCTTCATGTGATGTTCAGAGGCGGATGATAACTTTTAACATATTTTATAAGTCATATCAAACTATCAAACTATTTTCTGTACTGTGTTCCCTTCACTGTAGCTTCAGCCCAAAATAACTTAGCTGGGAGTGTCAGAAAAATAAGGCTGCATGTTTTATAAAAAGAGGGAAACAGGAGATTGTGTATGGAATGCATGAATGCAGGAAAAAATAAATCATGCACTATAACATTCTGCAGTAGTTTACCTGAAGCAGCTGCATGGAAAGAAGTAGTGATACTCTCCCATAGACTTTGAATGTACTTACTTGTAAAAAAAAGCATACATCATCTATATTATTATGCTTAATAATTTCTAAAGGGTTGTTTTCAATATTTCTCCCTTGCAAGCATACTTGGAATGATGGAATGCTCATTCCCCTGCGGCATGACGTTAAGGAATTGATGCATGTTTCAAGCGTTTTGTGAGATTTTGGATTGTTAGCTTCATTGTGAGGACTGTTTTGCCTTTCTGTTACGATTATATTCAAACCCCCCAAAAAAGCAGTTGTAGTGTGAGTTTGATAGCGGATGCTACAAAAAGAGCTTTCTAGTTTTGATAAATCATCAAATGAATGTGTATCTGCACTTTACATAGGTGTGACACTGTATGAACAAGAGATGACAATATTTAATCATGTGTAAACATAAAGAAACTGCTGTAGAGTGAACTACACACAACATTTTATTACATATTGTGATGTGGAATACATATTTGTTTCAGTTCGTTTTCCCATATAGAAATTTACAGAAAAATTTCTCCCATACTTGAATTTTTTTTATTCCAGTCATTGTAATGATTTTAACCTTCAGTTCTTAAAACACTGTCTACCTAAAATCTCTCTGAAAAGTGAAATATTTTTGTAAGGAGCAGATTTTTCACCCAGATTCATACATTATTGTCTTCAAAAGAGGTCTACATTTTATTTTAAATACTTTTTTTTTAAGTGACAAAGTGGAAGGGGGTGCTGCTAGCTGTTAATTATGTGCCAGAATGTGTACACAATGGTACAAGTAAATACTGAGATTTGCTGTATGAAGTGTATTTTGAATTTTTGGAGAATACTAGGTCTAGTTTAAGGTACAGTGGGCGAGATTCTTTGATATTTAGAAGCGTCTAGTGGATCCGACTGTTCAGATATGGAATATAATATTCTTCTGTTTTAATTCGTCTACAATGGACAAACCAAATAATGATTTGAGAGACTTTCACATTTCCCCAAGTGTGTAGAAAAGGTGGAGGGGCAACCCTGGTCCTAGAGAGCTGCTGTGGCTGCAAGTTTTTGCTCCAGCAGTAACACACCTGATTCGACTAATGAAGGTCCATAGCAACGGCTCTGGTAGTTTATTAGTAGAATCAGGTGTGTTACTGCTGTTTGGAACAAAAACCTGCGCCCACGCCAACACTCCAGGATCAGGATTGTTCACTCCTGGTGTAGAAGAACGAATGCTTCACATACTCAGTTAGTTGCAATCTGCAACTTTGCCACTAGATGCCACTAGAAACTAGGAACTGTACCTCTAATTTACTCCCACTGGTAAACAAGCGTAACTTTTATACTAAACAATACAATTTGACCTGAACAGAATTTGAGGTGACTGTGAATTAAAAATACATTTATGTTTGAGTATTTTTTTTCTCCATATTGTGCTTTCACTGCTTTTAATAAAAGTTACATTTTGGATTGCACTGCATCAAAAAAGGTGAATTGACTGCTGTGTGTATACATATTGTACAATCCTTCTGAATTTGAACATACACATTCCTCTTCCTGTGTTTAATAATCAGACTCGAAGTATTTATTGTCATTATAAGTACTTCGCACAAAATATATTCAATAGATAAATTATATAAACACTAAAATATAAACTGTAATATTTCGCCAATGTTGATTAAGTAATTATATGCAGCAACATGAAACATGAGCGGACAGGAAGAGAGTGAAGATTATGCTCAGTGATAACTGCCTCTGGAAGGTTCTGTAGAGTAACCCTTGCAACTATAATACATAAGAAGTTCTTTATCCTACCTTTAATCAATATTCTTAACTCAAACATGCAATGTTTTAAATGGTTAATGAAATTATGTCTTTTGTCTGTTTTTATTCTCCTTTGCATGCTGCTGCTTGCAGAGCTTAAGATAAATTTCCACCCCAGTGAACAAAAAAGATTCAATTCAAAGAACATTCAATTTAGAGTACGGTTTGTACAGTAATGATGTAAGGATACTTTAGTATTAAATTGCTTAAATTAAACTTTTTTTAAGGTTTACAACTTTTGAATTTCTATTTATAGATCTAAAGGAAAGTAACGTTCAGATTGCACAACCAACTTCACTATAGCCTCAGCAAATGTTTGCTCATCTCACTTACTGCATATTGTCATATGCAGGACGTGTCTCCAGATGCTGCTCCACTGACTTGTTTGTTCAGAGTCACCTGCTGGGCTGGGAGTCCAGCCACAGTCAACATGAGCTTGTTTATGAGTGTATGTGTGTGTATGTGTGTTTGGGTTAGGACCAGCAGACAGACAGATTCATGTGTGTGTAGTGGCCTTTCTTAGAATGGAGATTTGGTTGCTCTGGTGAATTCAGTCAAATGACTCTGTGAAAACTCATTTAAAAAGAACAAATCATCCATGACTAAGCCTGTCTACTTTCACTTGACTTCATGTTTTCTGCCATTCATTCTGGGCCAATATTAGCCTGCAAAATACTGCAGTATTCCTGACAGAAGCATTCACTACAAATATCTCACCCAGGTGGCATGAAGGAGTAACTCTTGTCTTTATATGATTCCTGCTTGTTTGCAAGAAACTGGAGCACAATGACTATATACAAATAAAATTATTTTATGGTCTTATAATAAATAAATGATTAATATTATATTATTATAAAAATATTTATATATTATTGATATTCAGGTGTCCTGTGTGTCCACCTTTTATAAAACTTATCTCTCTCATGTCATTTCCTGCTTATTTAAATTTATTTGCATGCAACAGAGAGATTTTTTTATTATTAGAAAATATTCAAGATAATACTGCATACAAAAACAGAAAAAACAGAGCGAGCTACAATGATAAACAAAGAGACATTACTCAACAGAAATATATATATATATATAACAGTAAAACAACAATAAAAAACTAAAAAACTAAAATAAATAACAATAGTTATAATACTTAGTTATACTTCTTAGTTATTGAATTGAATTATTTTAATATTTATTGTATTATCTACTGTAGATATTTAGTATGAAATAGTTAAAAAATATTTATGTATATGAAATATTTTGCTTATATAATTAAATTATTGTTAGTACTAGTGATATTAGTGACATTTATAATTCAATTTATAATTCATATTTATATACACCTGTATATATCTGTATATATCTGTATATTGTTTTTTAATTTATTTTTTAATTTTTTTTCCTTTTTTAAATTAAAAAAAAAACATTTTTGTAACTTTTCTAACTGCTGCTGTAGCACTGTAAATTTCCCCACTGTGGGACAATAAAGGAGCTATCTAATCTAATCTAATCTAATCTATTAAAATATGATATAGTTGTATATAATAAAATTTTTAACTGAATAATATTCATTAATTCATTACTATTCCTGTGTTAAAATCGAAATACTTTGATATTAATATAGAAATCAATTGCGTCTCCAGTCTAGTAGGTAGCGGTATTGCATCTATAAATCTTAGTTTGCCAGCCGCCATTAAAACCGTAGAAGAAGAAGTAGGGACGCAGAGCGTGATGTCCAGGACTCTGTGACGTCGCGCTGCCAGCGTGGAACGTACGTCGCGAGTCAGTGCAGGAAGTAAACTGTCAGGTCCGGTTCAGTCTGCGAAACCGAGTAAGAAGAGCGGCGGACATTTACCGATATTCACGGGTTCGACACATTGTCCCGAAACCGTCTGACGGGACACCGCGGCGGGTCGTTGCCACGGCGACTGGGGCGAAGCTGAGAAGTCGGCGTGCGGCGAAGGTAAGCGGGAGATAAGCGCTGCGTCTCGGCTGTGTGACACGGCAGAGAGCACCTTGCCGCGGCTGCTCTCGCTGCGGTGCCGTGCGGGGCGCTGCGTGTGTTTACCAGTGTAACACGGCGGCTGCTTTCCTGTATCGGTAATTAAAAGACATTGCGGGGCCGCCAGTGTCACTGCGGTGCTTTAACGGTCAGTGGCGCAACACCTGTCAGAGTCACGCACAGCAACGTCACACGGGTATCAGGTGTACGCTGATAGAGCTGAGACAACACGAAATCAAATATCGCGATATGTTCATGTCATACCTGTCATGTAACTTTTTTTGCGATAAACGACATTATTATCATCTTACGACCGTTTAACGCCACTGGTATAATAATTATAATATATAAAAGCATAATAAAGCAAAAGGCTGCAACGATTAGTCAATTAATCAATTTGTTGCCATCTATTACATTAATCAAGAACTATTTTGATGAACGATTTGAGTAATATTTAAGAAGAAAATGACCAAATTCTCTGGTTCCAGCTTCTCAAATCTGATTATTTTCTGGTTTCTTTCTTCTCCTATAATAGTAAACTGGTGGTAAAAAAAAAAGTCATTTTTATTGGACAATACATTGTTTTGTCATATATTGAACTTTAATTGGATACAGTATATATTTGTGTAAATACCATAATATTGTGAAAGTATTGTAGAGATTTTTGATAAATAATGTAGATCAGTAATGAAGATGTAATACTGAGTGGGTACAAGCTAGATTTGCAAAAAAAAAGTTTAGATGTTCTGTTAAAACATATTATTGTAGTTTGTAAATTGTATTTAAAAACAACTTTCTTTGTTGTATGAGTATTCTGGAGCCATGTTGTCTTGTGCATTACATATAATTTAATAAAATATATTATTATTTGTAATAAATTGAGGATCCTTGTGGCCTGAGGTGGGAGCCTCCCTTGTGTGATCAGCTGATTGAATCCCGGCCTTGCAGTCCTGCTCCGTGCGGTTTCCATCCGTCAGTGATTTTCACTGATGACTTGTCAGCTTGACGCTGCATAAATAGAAATGCCTCAGTATTTGGGAGGATACACAGAATTCCCTAAAGTGTCTGAAGGTAAAACAGTCTTTGCCTCACTTTTCCTATCAGTGAGTCAACTTGTAGCCTCCAGGTTAGGACTGAAATCTGTCCACCTCTCCACTGAGGTTTCATCAATGTTAATAGGCCAGTCTGGTAAATAAAACCATATCACTATATATACCGTCATTATCCACATCATCAATACAATAAGAAAATAGTTCTGTAGTCCTCAAGGTTTCAGTAAAAAAGAACAGTGCTACTACTTGGCTTCTAAACATCATATTTTTATTGATAATAGATCAAAAATTTAATCAAAAAGTTATTAATTTATCAGACAAACCACAAGTGAACTTTAATATGTAGTGGGTACATTTAGCCCTTTTTCTCCTGGTCCTTATTTAAAAATATAAAATAAAAAATTGTCAATATTCATCAATATGAACTATTTTTATCACTATAAGCTCATCAACTCCTGCTTTTCATGCTTAATGCATTCATGCATTTTCACATTCCGTGCATGCGATGTTCACAACACACTCCACATGTGAGCCCTAGTAAACATGGCTGCAATGTGATAACTTTTTTTATTACAAAGCACTGAGCACCATCTTTGCGTTGAGGCATCAAATGCCATAATATGTCAAACCAGACTTGCTGGATCATCTTTCATTATCTCATCCCTTTAAACATCACACCCACAGCAACACTTGGATTGTTTTACACATGACTGAGCAGGACATTCAGTCGGATGCAGCTGAGGAGTTCCTGTATGTTTCTAAATAACCAGGGTTGGATTAACACTTCATTATTGTCATTATTCTCAACCAGTGCAGTGCCGTAGAAAGTGTGTATTCTGATATATTGGATGAAGGTGATTTTTTTTCATGTAGTGTTGGGAATTCCTGAGCGTCTGTGAATGCGTCTTGGCGTTTCAGCGTACTTTATAGAAAGAAGAACAGCACATGAGCTTTTCTTATGAAGTTTGTTGTTTTGTGGTTGGCTACCTCCAATCACAAAACAACAAGTGAGAAGGAGAACAAAGGTTTGAATGGTAATAAAATGATGGCATGCAATAGTAGTGATACAGAGCTGTTACACTGGAACAAATGAGCTGCTGCAGGATAGTGGTGTAATGAATGGGTATGTTGTTGTTTTTTTGGGGGGGGGGGTAAAAAATCTTTTTTGGCATAGATGCAAAGTGCCTCAGCTAGAATTGAAACACACTTCTGCTGCTTTTGAGGCAAGAACACTACCCCCTACATCACCGCAGAACACCTACAGGTGTTATAATATAATAATGTTATGACTATCCATCTGAAAAATTTCCCAAAAAGGGTACCCCATTGTGCCATGCACAAACTATATCTTAAGTTGAGGTTAGCCTTGCTTAATGGGTCGTTGTGTTCCAGGGTTCACTGCAGTATTTTATAGTCCAGGCAGTCTGCCACTTCAACAATTGCCTTGCCCACATCCCTCCGCGGGGGGATGCATAGTATTGTAATGTCTCTCAAAACCTATATGGTAACACATTAGTGGTTTAGATGCTACTTTATTCCTCAATAACGCAGGCTACTGTGGCCCTAGCCACTAACAAAATAACCAACTTTGTAAGAAAAGTTCACTAGTTCTGCGTCTTTTCTTCTTTTAGAGGAGAATCACTCACTACATGCTCACTGCAGTGTCTCCAAAACGTGTTCAAAGATCCTTAGAAACCCTTCGAACTATCACCCAACAGAACAGATTCAGAGCACACATGATGGCGACAGCTGGAAAATAAGAATTTTAATGTTCTTTTCTTCTGCTTAGATTAAGATGTAGCTCCTAAATAGTTTCATTTTTATTGCCTTGCACTTTGTGTAAAGCTTTTGCAACCATATCAATAATTGGCTATATTGTTGTCACCATCTTGCTTTACACATTTTCTGCAGGAACCCCTTTGTTCCCTGAAAAGGTGTCAAACACTGCTAGTTCAAGCAGACTCAAATAAGTTTTGTGTGCTGATGCCTCAGGATGGATAAATATGTCAGTTGGGTTGTCAGTTTATGTGTTAGTTTAAACTTATAACTCATTTTAATAATTGATAAATCTATTGATAAATAAAACTTAACAAAAGCTCAAGATTCAATATAAATTATCTTTTCTTGTCCAAACTAACCGTCAACAACCCAAACATCATGAGTTTACTATCATAGAAGACTAAAGAAAGCAGAAAATAATCAGAGAAGGGGAGGTGGACCCAGAGAATTTGGACATTTTCTACTTCAAAACCACTCAAATAGTTTAATCATTTATCAAAATAGTTGGCAATTAATGTAACGGTTGACAACTATTTGAATAATCATGGAAGCTCTAATTTGAATATCTTCTGTAAGTATAACTATTCATGATTTTTATACTAACACATTTGACTTTGTACAGCAGCGTTGCAAAGTAGACACATGGTTAATGTGCAAATGATGTGTCATAACTGTTAAGTCTTCTACTTTATTCAATCCTTGAGGCCAGAAGTCACAGTCTGTCAAGTTGGGAAACCGTTTCAGGTTCTATGAAGCATGAAATGTAATTGAGTAATGTTGGTAATTGTGAGAAAATGGTTCACTAATTACTAGCCAAAGCTAAACTGTCATTTGGCATTCAGGTGATCAGGTTTAGTTTGTTGAAAACAGGTGAGGCCGAGGGGCTGAAAAGGACCTCCTATCCTCCTGTTTCTTCCCACAGGCTGATTTAGAAATCATTATGATATGAGCAAGCAAAGAACATAACTGTGGAATTAGTGAGAAATTCCTAAAAGAAGAAGAAAGCTATGAGTGATTGATCAAAAATCAGAAAAATCACTCCCAGGAGTGAGAGGCACATGTGAGACATTTAGGGGATATCTGTAATTTGTAGCTACTGAAAAAACCTTTAGTTACATATGTATTTGTGTTTTTTAACCAACTTTGCAGTCTGAGCTGCCGTACATGTCAATTGTATCAGTGCAGCACTTTTTTTTGTATTAACTTAATTTTACTCATGTATATTTAATGAGGAAAAATTAAAGTGTATAAGCAGTATACAATTTGCACATTCACTTCATTTCATTGACTCACATATTTTGCTGGCAGCTACACATAGCTTCACTTGATGCATATTTGCACTAGTTGTCTTTTAGTTGTAAATTATTAGTAACTAATTTTGTATTGTAGTGTTATTGCTAAATCTACTTATTGTATATTAGAATTCATTGTGTGTAGCAAGTAAAAGTTTCACAGGGAACTCGTTTCTTTGTGTGCACATAAAAAGAATAATCCTAATACCATTGATTACTTTATATCTTAACTATCTTAATGATTTTTTTAAGGAATAAACAAATCTAGTTTGAGCTCTGACGGTTAGGGTTAGTGCGAATTTATATGATTAATCATATGATCACTTGAAGGTTTCTCCTAAACTTCACTGTCAGTAGTAACTGTTTTATACATACTTTGGATTTTTAAGAGCATGTGCAAGTGTGCTCCCTAGTAGTTGTGACATGAGACTTTTCTTCTTTCAAACTTCTTTCACACACTTCTTTCTTGTGTGTTTTTCAGATGTTTCAGACGTTTACTTTTAACATTACAAAAAGAATTCCTATTGTCTTTCTGTTTAGACAGAGCCTTGAAAAGATTGTTACACCAACTACCTATAATATTTTGTGTTCTGCAGCTTGCTGGTTGCTGCACTTGCCTCGATAACAAAGTACAACTTAATGGATTCATTTTAGCCGGAACAGAAAGACGGGAGGGACTTGGAATGGTGTGAATCACCAGTGTGACGTGTTTGCTGAAAATGAGGAAATACTCAGCCTTTTCAAACAGACCAGGCCCTTGGGTGGTGCTCTGAATAGATACCTACAGCTACAAAATGGTCTTTATGGCTCTCATTGTATGCAGCTCATAGACCGGCACATAAGCCAAAACATGTCGGAAACAATGGGGATAGTATTTCACCATAACAGACACTTATTGTTTCTGTTTTTACACTTGTGGAGATATTGGGCACATAAAACCAATGTGTTTATTTGTAAATGTGTCAATTCTACAGCACTCTTCCAAACACACACAAAGTGTTCATTTTTTCAGTGTTCATAAAAGTGATTATCCTAATATTATCTACCCTCTTTTCCAGCACACACACACACACACACACACACACAGACACACACAGGCTTCAGACGATGGTGGACGTCACGCTGGCTCAAGTGGGGAAGAATCTGAGTGAAGCCATGAAGATCTTGGAAGACGGGCAGAGGTCAGATTACAACCTGTTCCAAGTCCTCATTCTTGTTAGCGAAACTGGCAGTAAAAAATCTATGTATCTATGTAGTTGGGAAAATGATCATAAGGTAAAATTCTGACCCCCTGAGGATCCATTGATCAGATCTTTGAGCTCTGTTTTAGACACTTCTCTCTCTGTTAGTTGAATATCTCTCCTATTCTGAACATACAACAAATAAGCACACGTAAAGTATCCATGTCAGTGTTTGGTGTGAATTCATGCCAAGAAGTACTTGAATTCAACATTATACAACATATCAGCCTGAAGCATCCTGAGGTCACTGTGTGTTTGTGTAGCGAGCAGGAGGCAGGACCAGCAACACGCCGCTTCAGTAGAAGCAGCATTCCTGGACCCCTGCAGGGAGAGTAAGATACACACACAGCTATTAACAGTCCAGGCTGGAGGTTTAACGCTTTCTAATCTAATCTTTGCCTTGCTTGCATGTTTTGTGTGTTTTGCATGTTCTGCGCAGTGGTCAGGATGTTGCCACTATACTGCACCTAGTCCACAACCTCATTCATGAAGAGGATGAAGACGAGGACAAACCCAGCCAACAGTGAGTCTGATTATTAATGACAAAATTTTGACACTTTGAATTTCCTATTTTAGATCATATAGTAGCAAGTACAAAAGTATTATGAGCAAGATGTTTATAAAGCATTGCAGTAAAAGTATATACACACTGCTTTTTATAACACATCCATTTTAAAAACTTGCTATATTATTCAATGTGTCAAATCTGCATCTTAAAATAATCAAAGCTGCCAAAAATGTAGTGGAATGAAAGTATGAAGTGCCATCCAAAACAACCTCAAAGTGCTTTTTTATGAGTGAGGAAGATGTACTTTCTATTATTTGTTGCAGTGTAGCAGGGTATAAAGTCAACAGGGAGGAAATTGAGTAATGTTTGTTTAATAAGGAACTTCTTATTATAAAAAAACAATTTTATAATACTGTGGACTGACAAAGCTGCTGTTTGGTGTCTCCAGTAGGATGCAGAATGTGGGTGAACAGGGTCACATGGCGCTGCTGGGTCACAGCCTGGCAGCCTACATCTCCGTGCTGGACAGGGAGCGACTTCGGAAGCTGACCACTCGGATTCTGTCTGACACAACGCTGTGGCTCTGCAGACTGTTCAGGTACTCCTGTAGCTACAGAAAATACTGTTTTGCATGATGACGAGGTAGAACATTTCACACATGCAGCTCAGTGAACTCTATTTTCAGTCTGTGAGTCATTGTGGTACTTTAAACTGTGAAGGAGTTCCTGAAAATCATCTTCTTTACTAGTGAAAACACAACGTTCGGCTGTGAAGTAAGGCCTCTCTTTCTCTTACCGGTGTTGAAGGGACAGGCATCATAGTGATTACAATTTGACTGGTATTTTGGTTCAAATCAAATAAATTACAATTATAATACAAATTTTATTTAATTACAAATAAACTGAAATGTGTACTTTTGATTATAAAAACATCAAAGTGAGAAGCAAGTTGTCCCTTGGATAAAAACACACTGCATAGTTCAGACATTTAACAGAATGTTCAAAATAATAATAGAGACAGATATTTAAATTTAAGCGTTTGATATCTCACCATGATAAATCAATTTTCTTATTATGTAGATAGAATGTAATGATACAGTGTCATCACTGTGTGTTTATGTACGTGTGTGTGTGTGTGTGTGTGTGTGTGTGTGTGTGTGATGTATAATGTGCTGTAGTAATCATATACTGTATTATATAGTTTTATATTATACATTATATAAAGTAGGTTAATAAGATTTGTATCTAGTTTTTACCATTTGTTATAATCATCATTATCATTGGGATCATTATGTGTGTTTTTTAGTAATTATAATTATCAAATACTGCATCATTTCTCAGACACACGAATGTAATCTGTCATTTAGGTTTGAGAGCGGCTCAGCCTACTTCCATGAAGATGACCGGGACGGCCTGGTCAAAGTGTGTCGGCTGGTCATCAATGCTCGCTATGAAGAATACGCCTCTGAGGGCTATTCCGTCCTCAGTGCTAAACAGCCAGTCATCTACCAGAGCGCCTCCTGCAGGCCTGGTCTGGGACAGCACCTGTGTAGCCAGGTAGGATGTAGAACCATAGACTATGTACAGCCCGACCCATAGAGCTGCACGGACAAATAAGGTGCTCTTCCGGTTCACTTGTCTTGACGTTGATATTTTTCATGGTTTAGATTCCTAAGGTCTGTTATTAAAGCAAGATCAAGGAATTTTCAAAAAAAATTGCCCTTTAAGACATAAAATAAGTCAGTAAATACTCTTACTGGTGAATTTCAAAGATTTTATGTCATCATGTTGAAGCTTGGGGTCAAATTCCAAGTTCGAAGTTGAGTGGTAGAGACACTGAAGTCATGTGACTGTAGTTTTATAGACTAGTGTTTGCTTTTTACTTTTACTTTACACTTTGAAAATCATAAAAGATGTGTTCCATTGAGAAGCTTATCTCAATGTCCAAAACCTTTATCATAAACTTGTTTGCCACAGATCTTATTTTCTGCAATAATCCAAAATCCAATAAAAATCCAATTGGCTGTTTGTGAAAGGCGACTGATTTTTATATCCCTCTCTGTCTTTAGCTGGGCCTGCCTCTCTCTAGTTTGTGCACAGTCCCGTGCAACACCATCTTTGGATCTCAGCATCAAATGGTAAAGTCCAAACAACGAACACACATGGCTTTCAGTTATATAAGATGACAATGATTTTTACTTATAACTTTCGCTGTCAGGACGTCGCTCTTTTGGACAAACTCATCAGAGAGGATGTAGAAGCTGGGAAAGTTCCTCTGCTGCTGATCGCCAACGCAGGTGAATCCTCTTTAAACAATCATTGTCTGCACAATTTATATCTTAATATGAGAGTAGATCTGGACTTTGAACTTTTTCTTTTGGTAGGTACCCCCGGGGCGGGTCACACAGACAAGCTGGGTCGTCTGAAGGACCTGTGTGATCAGTACAACATGTGGTTCCATGTGGAGGGGTGAGTCACTCCTCTTACACTCTGTAATAGATGTTTTTAATGTACACACAGCATGTTCAACATTAGTTTATTAATAAGTTGAGACACTCTTATAATGTATATGTGGTTGCAAATAAATGTTTTGGGTGCAAATATCACATTGACATGCTGTGTTTTCCTCTATGCCTTCTTGAACCATAAGTATCAGTGTTTGATTTTGAAAAAGCCTCCTCTTTAAATATCTGTTTAAAACAGCCTGAATTAGGGGTAGGACGGTTCACAAATTCCATGGTTTGTTCACGTTTTTTTGGTCACAGTTTGGTTCGTTATATATTGATTATTGGAAAAATCAATCACGTCTTCGTCTGCAACTTAAAACAGTCAGGTTAAAAGTAGATGAGAGTCTGGCTGCAAGAGAGGAGACATTGATAGTTTTTACATGTTTCATGTATTTGGCAAACAAAGTTCCCCTTAACAAAGAAGCATATGCTCTATCAGCACTAGACTCTATATCCATATGTCTGAATTTATGTCTCTTTATACAGTTTAGGATTTACAATGCAGCTCTTAATTACAAACACAACGGAACACATAACCGAACCGAAACAGTCAAACTGAACAGTTCCAACCAGTGTCATAAACCCTTCCATCCCTAGCCTGTACAAAACAATACAATGTACAAATGAGTCAAGGCTGCAGTTAATCTTTGCACCAATATCACTAATACCATAAAGTGGATGTGGTACATTTTCAATGATTTATTTAAGATAAACATGCAGCCTGACCTCATTGTGATAATTATTACTTATGAGTCCAATTTAATTTTTGAAGGCATTCAGAATGTGCCAATTACTTGGCTCTAGTTGTTGAGGTCATGCCTGTTTAAAACTGCAGTCTTTCTTAAAAAAAAATGCTTATCTGGGTACTTCATACTCAATACTGCACTCTGTTGGGTCCTCAGCAATAAACCAGACAAGCATAAGAAGCATACGGGAGGATAGATGGAAATTCCTGGAATTAAATGAGTTGTCTCTGCTTCCTTTACTGTAATGTTGATACTAATGCTCTCTCTCTGCAATCCTCTGATCTCTTTTTCCAGAGTCAACCTGGCAACTCTGGCACTGGGTCAGGCCACCTCTGCTGTCATGGTATTTTTACATAAAAATGTTTTCACCCACTTATCCTTCTGAGGATTCTTATCATGAAAGTTTTCAGATCAACATACAGCTTGGGAACCAAAGGGTCCACATCATCAATCTAAAGGGTTGTGAGATTAAAAAAAGAGAAAAATAGAAAATTATTTGTTCTTGTTTGTGAGTTGTTTAAAAGTTTTTAAAAAACGTTTCTCCTGCAGAATATCAGTGTGTATTTTACCCCTTATTCTAATGGTCAGTCCCATAGCTATTATTTTTACAGATAGTTAAAACCAGCAATGTCACAAATTCCATGTCTGAAAAGACATATAATCAGCTGTCGACAGTGTATTAGAGAAAAGCAGGATTTGAATCCCTACTCTCCACAACTGCCAACTCTGAATATTATTGTCTCATGTCTCTTTGACTAAAGAAGCCAGACATTCTGGAAATCCCATGTTCTAATGACCTGCTGTTGTGACTTGTGTGTGTCTGCTTACGCTGCTCTTTCCCCCCAGGCAGCTACCAGAAGTGACAGTATGACGCTAACACCAGGTCTGTGGCTGGGACTTCCTGCAGTAACTGCCGTCACCCTCTACAGACATGAAGACCCAGCACTGGTGGGCTCACCTAGAGAACACTTCCTAAACAATTGATCCAGTCAGTGCCTGAATGTATTTAGTGAATGATTGTTCATGAACTCATTCATACATTGGGTGAACATGAACTGTACTTATTTGTTTGATGTACATTAGAGTGAACATGTTCATCCTGGCAGCTGTGAATGGTGCTCTCTCATAGAAGAACTTTGTTCAAGAGTGTATCAGATTTCATTAGATTCTTCCAGGTGGAAACCAGCTAAAACTCATGATAAACCAGCTGATCTGGCAGCAGCTGTCATACCTGTCACACTAACAAATACGTCATAAAACACAGAGCAACAGCCAGGAGCATGGAGGAAGGCAACACCACAGCTATGACAATTACCACAATTTGTAGAAAACAAACTTTTCACTGTCATTCTCTAAACGACTCTCTTCTTTCTCTCTCTGTGTTTGTCTCAGTCTCTGGCAGCAGGTTTAACCTCCAGCCAGCCGGTGGAGAAGCTGCGAGCGCTGCCTCTCTGGCTCTCTCTGCAGTACCTCGGTCACAACGGAATTGTCCAGAAAATCCGACATGCCACTGCTCTGGTGAGTGTAACTACACTGAAGCTTACAGCTGATAGTGATTTGTAGCAAGGCCATTTGAAATATGACACTCAACATTTATGAAAAAACTAATTTTTGTAAGCTTGATAACAAAGTTTTGGTATACATACAGATGATACAAAAAAGTTGAATGTCATTGGATGACATATTCTTTGCTTTCTGATATATGGGGAAAAACAGGCATTTCATCTTTATCTCTCTTTTATAGAGCCAACAACTGCTGCAGAAGCTAAAAACTCTGACCTCCATCAAAACATCGGTAGGTGATCACTTTATGTTCTGCTATAGATATTAACATAATAGCTAACCCATAAACTGGTGAACAGGATGTCAGATAGTTTGTTAGAGGTTCATATGTGATATCTTGATTAAATATATAAAGAAACAACACAAACAAGAAGCAGGTGGACAGTAGATGGGACCTAGAGACACTGTGCAGATACTGGAACATACCAATCTGTGCCGGCATTGTTATAACTAAAAGAAGCATATTGTTTGAAAACTTAGAGCCCAAATATTTGTGCCATT
This sequence comes from Eupleurogrammus muticus, assembly GCA_036785175.1. Classification (NCBI taxonomy): domain Eukaryota; kingdom Metazoa; phylum Chordata; class Actinopteri; order Scombriformes; family Trichiuridae; genus Eupleurogrammus; species Eupleurogrammus muticus. The sequence continues at coordinate 21,908,270 of JAYKQN010000011.1, read as the reverse complement.
GCTGCAGGTGCCTGCTGCAGACTACACACCTGGGATGATAAATAATATAAATTTCCAACAAACAATCATTTTGAAATTACAGACATCATAACAAGTCACTCTCCAGGTATTACTGAAATCTGACTTCAGCCTGTAATTTGACAGCAGTGAAGTGGCAATAGCGGCTGATAATGGTGGGTGTGTTGATACTGATGTGGCTGCTGAGCCCTGACTGAACTTTGAATCAGTTAGAAGCTGCGTCTGGTCTTATTCTATGTTTCTTATTCTCATAAAAAGACCAAAAACCAGCAAGCAAGTATTAGTTTGTCTCTCAATACTTTAAAATGTTCCTACAGTTTCGAACCTATTGGTTCCTACTGAACACATAGATCTGCAAAAACAACACATCATTTATGTCATTTAGTTTCTAAAAATACAAGGCTCAGAAGTGATTGAAAACACTACTTACTGTTACTGTTACAGATTGTTCTAGTAAACTAGATTGAGTTTGTGATAATTAATGAACATGTAATATGACTCATTGATGTGTTTTTAATAGTGAAACTAGAATGGCAGACTTTGATACGCACATAATACTTGTTAATAATTCAGTTTATTGTTTGTTTTTGGATTGTATGTTATCATTCTCTTTTAAATAATGCAGTAGACACATTTCCTTATTCTCTATAATTGAGGGAGTGTTTCACCCGAATTCTGTCAGCGGCTGAAGGTTTGTTAGTTTGTTTGGAGACTGATGGATTTCAGTTTTGAACTGACATTTAACAGATAAACTGCTGAACTGTGAAGTGGTTCATGATATCAGTAACTGAGATAATGACATAGCTCCACTTTTCAGTCTGATTATTGCCAGACTTTGCCAGAATTTTTCCAATTATGTGAATGCCTTTGTATTTGTGTCCTGACAGCATGAACATAGTCAACACAAGCTGGCATTAAAGAACTATTACAATATGCCCAACTGAAACAAATAAATGAAGAGAGAACCTTCTCTTGTTAATGATTGTTTTAGTTACTGATTCACAACCTCTAATTCCTCTACTCTGTTTATTATAGCCATGAATATATTTCTTTTGCAAAATTTCTAAAATTTGCTGTTGGTGGAAACAGAGCTACGGTCTGAGTAGAAATTTTCTCAACAAAGAAGTAGAGTATGAGATAAATACAATGATCTGGTTATATTTTGAGACAACTTGCCCCACAGATTATTATATTCTAACACAATTTTGTTGAGCACTTGCTGATTGGTCAGTTATAGCATTCTATGGCCTATTATTTCTGAATAGCAGATCACTATTATGAAAAACTGACCATTGTTATGGATGCATAGATTCTAGAGGAAGCAATAATTTTTAAATCAGTAAACTCATTATTCAAATCAATATGAACATTGAGATTTTTTTAGTAAGTAGTCTTGTGCACCATGTTATGGCTTATTGCTCAATTTTGAACTACCTGCTGCTCCTTTACTTATCACCAACTGTGTGAAACCCATGTTGAGATAGAAAAATGGGCTAATATGTCATAAGAATGGGATAATGCATAATATAAAACCCTGGACTCCATTGTGTTTGTTGTGAGGAGGTTTCCAGAAGCACAAAGGATCAGAAGCTGTCTGTGTCGATTATTAACAGGAAGAACTTGTAATTTATGAAGAAATCACCTTCAGCTGTTCAAAGACAAAACACATTTCTGTTTATAGGATGTGCTTGAGACTGAGATCACGCTCGTCGAGGCTTTGAGCATGGTAACCTCAGATATGTTGATAATAAAACAGCCCAGGCTGCACACTTGACTTTAGGCTTGTTCACTGACATCCACTAATAAACTGGCATGTAATTGGATGTGAATTCAACCTAGTGAGTATCTAGGATTAGGAGAATTCTACATTAACGATGCTGTAATCCAGATGCAGTGAACAATCAGTTTTTGGGATCTGAATCATCACACAGTGGCACTAAAACATTGAGGTTTTATTACCACTGTGTTGGTAAGATGTGTATGTGCCAGCAGGTGCATGAGGGAGTGTTTTCTGTATTTGTGCGTGTGTGTGTGTGTGTGCGTGTGTGCGTGTGTGTGTGTAGCAGTAGTTCATAGTCAGTGTGGGTTACCTTGGTTCCAGGGTGTGGTGTCGCCGATCCCGCCCATCTCCGGGGCTTCACTGCGGGACGTTCTGGGCTCTCTCATGCTCTCTATTGTAGGTGGGACCAAGCCTCTGCCTGTCTCCCTCACAGCCCCCCTCCCCCTCGCCCCTCTGTCTTCCCTTTTTCTCCCTTTTCTTTCTTCCTGCCTTTCACTCCTGACCATTTTCCTTTAACCACATCAGCTCAGCGATATTTGGGTCTCCATTGGCTGATGGACTGTTCACTTCTTCCTAATTGTTTAGGATGTGGACCACTCAGGCATGTTCTTTGAGGTACTTCAGGGAATGCCTCGCCACGCTCATTATGTTTTTGTTGTCTTTGGAATAAATTGAAGGGTCATGAATAATTGATGAATGTGTCATGTGCTATTGCAGCTCATCATAATAATAACTACAAGTTACAAAGTGCTTGTCAGATAATCCAAGCAAATTAAACCAAGAAAATCCAATAAGAACAAGATCTGAAATTTAAAGTTATGACGATTTCCCACCGCATCACAGAATATTCGACAGGTAAGAGATGAACTATTAAAACTCATCGCTTCCTTTAGTTTTCAAAAAAATGTAGGTGCACAGAACGACATTCATCCTCCTAAGAGGAATTGTTTCAAATACCAAAGCCATGGATTTACTTAGCTTTACAGCTAAGCTTTACAACTCAGCCTTCGTCCACTCACATCCATCTATCCATCCATCCTCTTCTGCTGACCATCCCGGACCTGGTGAGAAAGAAGTTCCAAACCTCACACATTTTCCCTTCATAACACACCTGGCCAATCTCTACACAAACATGGTGTAGAGCAATTTTGGCATAGTAAAGAGGCTTTTGGGCCTGGTTTGAGTTCAGTAATAATTTGTGTGTAAAACAAATTGGAATAAAGTTGTTGGTTGTTGACAACCACACATGCCTGTGGATTATTCATGACCCTCACATCAATGATCCAGAAACACTAGTCTTCATTTCAGCCCCACCCAGGCATGACGCTTGCCTCAACCTTTCACTTGGATGTCATCAATGATGGGCTTCACTAGGGGCTTCATTTCCTGTCGTAGGTGTTCAAAAGATGAAGAAATGAACCACAACTCACTGCACTAAGATCAGTGGTTTGCTAAATTTGATTCTGGCTAAATTTGATGCAGATATTAATGCCGAAACTGAACAAGAGACACCAACCCTGGGTGATATACTCAATACTGGCCGCATCAATAACCCGGCTGCATGGTTCATAGACTTGCTTTAGAAATATTTTGATAATGGAGTAATTGAAGTGCCCAATGCCAAATGTTGTTTAGCTTGCAGTGAAAATAAAATGATGCACCATTGATTCATCTATCCAGTCAAATCCTCTAAACTGGAGCTGAAGCTTTGGTCTCTGAGAGCCACTTCCATACAGATCAATCTGATATTTGACTCAAAATGTGCGACATACAAGCTACAATTACTATGATATAGTAGCTTCGGTAGGCATGGACACAAAGCAAAGTCTTAAATCCATGTTTACATCACACCCCTTAAACTAATGGTAATTATTTTGCATGCCATGAGAAAGATCATTTGATAAGTGTGATTTTAATAATCGCTGAATCTCAGTTGTCTGATCTCTGCCTTTGTGTGTCCAACAGGTGGAGGATGAGCTCAATTCTCCTGTGGTGCTATTCAAGTTCTCCCAGGAAATGAGTGCTGGTAAGCACTGAACTCCCTGGACATAATGGATATGATTGAGCCAACTTTAATAAAATACATCATAATTATTCAAGTTACAAATGTACACAATTCCCTGTTGTCAAGACCAATAATGAACCACCAAATAGAAGCAGTACAGTGAAGTTTTTTCATTATTGCAATTTTCTTTTTTTTATATATATATAACGTTAGCATCCAGTGGAGGTTCAGTGGAGGGTTATTGTGCTGGGGAGAAAGAGGTGCTTGATACCTTCAACAGATGGGTGAGTATTTTCCCCTCTTTAACATACAGTATTTATGTTTTATTTATTTATTTATTTATAGAATCACAGAGGAGTCTATGTAATATGAAGAGTGTTTCTTGGAGACAACTCTTTAGTTCTTTTAGCTTCTTTAAGATCTTTGTTTTAGTCTCTCAATCTCTCACTTATAAAACCAGTTTTATCTTCTCTGTGGTTTAAATATATAAAATTCATCATTCTTTTGGTTACACTACATTTCATGTCAAAAATCATGATAAAATGGTACAGATGGACAAAAAAAACAACAAAAACATGTACTTTTTAAGATATCTAATGTATGCTTCATAAAACTGCATTTATTTATTTATTTTTTAATTTTTGACTTTCTTATCTTGACAAACTTCTTCTTCTTCTGTAAATATGCTGTTCCTGGTTGTAGCTGGGAGAGCAGCTGGCCCAGCTGGTTCCCACCAGTGGGATAGATGTGGTGGAGCTTGAAGATGAGGGGACCTGTGTTCGTTTCAGTCCACTCCTGACGGCTGCAGGTAATAGGAACACACACACATGATATTCTAACGTATGTTTTATTCAGTGATGGGAATTACGGCAATAAGGTAAATGCGGAGAAAAGGTAGAGAGAAGGTAGAGAGAGATCAGTTCTGATCTTTATCTGGTTTATCTGCTACTTTATTCCTCATGAACACAGGCTACTGTGGCCATAGCCAACCACAAAACTACAAACTTTCTAAGAAAAGTTCATTATTGCTCCTTTTTTTTTTTTTGCTTTTAACACACGCGGGCAGCAGTCTGACTCCAAGACACCTTCACAGACCCTCAAGAAATCCCAGTACATTTTTAAACTTAAAAAAGTACCCCACAATAATAACTTTCCCTGGTAAATACTTACTCTTATAGTGGAGCACCTCAGTTACAAACTCAGTTACTTTTTGTTTTGGCTAAGTGAAAAGTAACTAATAACTTTTATAAGTAACATGCACAACACTGTAACATGCACAACATTGGTTTATTGAATATTGGTGGTATATTGCATAGTGCCAGTAAAGATTAAACATCACCGGTATCAGTGTCCTGATCCGTGACCGTGACATTCTCCCTCCATCCAGTCCTGGGGACCCAGCAGGAGGATGTAGAGGAGCTGGTGGAGAAGCTGTCGGAGCTGGTGCCTGTGATGAGCTCCACCATGTGCCTGAGGCAGGACTTCAGAGAGGAGACGCACCGGCACGTGCCCTTCCTGCGATATGTCGAGCAGCTCAGCTGGCCTGGCCTGGGTGTCGTCCAGTAAGGCTTTCATACGATCAGTGGCAGAGAGATGTCATTTTGCTTTGATTCAATGTGTACTTTGCTTTTAGATACGTGTTGTTGTTGTTGCAGTTCTTTTCTCTGCAACCTGGACATAGACGAAGTTGCCCTATAATTGTAAAGCATAAAAACACTGCTTCTCCATAAAGTTTTATAATACCACACACCAGGGACATTGTAGAGTAAGCAAAACAGTGAAACTTAAGATCAGCAGGCTACACTGCACAAAACTGTCAAATTTTTTTAAAAGTCAAGAAAATTGTATAAATGTATATCAGAAATTGTCCCAAGTCAAGTGTCAAATTGGTATTTGTGAACTATTTTCTAGCACTGTCAGCAAAAGATTTATTATATACCTCAGTTTATTAAATTACTGAAGCAGGAAGTACATATAGATAGCATATAAGGACTGGTTGGGATGTCTCAGTGACAAAAATGTGAAGTGTATAAATCATTATGTGGGTCATATAATGTATCTTCATGCAAACTTTGCAGTTTTGTTTAGTCATGTTAGAATAGGGGTTCAGACTGCTGTTGGCAGCTGGATGGTGGGGGTATGAATAATAAAAGCCATCACGTTAATACAGAGATGAAATCAGTGTCGTTGCTATGTTTCCTTAAAACGCTGTGTTCTTCAGTGAATTCTGTGGTCACCAGCCTGTGTTGTGTTGATGTTCAGGTACGAGCCACAGACGGAAGGAATGGATGAGAGCAGAACAAAGCAAGAGCTGAAGAAAATCAACACAGAGCTGCTCAAGAAACTACAAGACCTTGACACGGACATCATCTTTTCTACTGGTTAGTACGTCTGAACATGTGAGAGGCTTCTGAAGAACAAGACCAGCTCAAAGCTACGTATATTGCTGCAGTGTGTATGAAACACAAAGTAGCATTTAATTTGAAAGAGACAGATATTTATTCATAGTTTATACAGGTGGCCCCACTAGTGCAGTCCAACCACTTTTTTTTTTACATTTTGAAGTATTTGTCTTTCTAAGATGTGCTGTTGCTGTTGTTCTTGTTTTTGTTCATCTGTTCTCCTCTCAGGTCCTGAGTTTGGAACAGAGGAGGACTGCATTTTTGTGAGCTTGGTGACTGAGGACGTTGATGTTTCAGAACTCGTGAATACAATAGCCTCACTGGGGAGGGACATAGAGGAGAGTGGAAGGGTAACCGCTTTGTTTCATATTATATTTCCTGAAGCTTGTCACAGTCTCAGAAATAATAAACATAAATAATAATATCTATTTATGCACAGGTACGAAACCTTTATTCTAACGAGGCAGCATAGAGAAACAAAATAATACTACTCATACTATCTTTCCTTTTATCCTTTTTTCTGGTTAACCTCTGTCAGGCAGAAGAGAAGTGCATTTTCTCATCAGATTCATGATTTATTTTTGTTTTACAGAAAATTCTGTATGTTAACATGTCAACAGACAGATGACATATTCTCTTTTGTATTTTGAGCATTACATTTATAATCATGACATGTTTTTTACTGTCTAGCTATTGGAGAACATGACAGAGGTAGTGAGGAAAGGAATTCTGGAGGCAGAGCAGCAGCTGCTTAAAGCCAATGAGGAGAAACTCATAGAAGAGGTATGTGGGCTTCTTGCATTGTTGTGTGAATTTATTTAGAATCTCTTACTTTACTAGCGATGACATGTTGGCTGATCTTCACCTCTTAAATGAGTTTTGGCTTGATTCAGGAGCAAAGGTGGATTTGTATTTGAAATGTGTTTTAAGCTTTAAGGGTTTTAGGGACAAATGTAGTAAACAGGTTTCTCATCATAATGAGACTCGCCCATGATTCCTTTGTCTTTTGTCTATATCTTTCAGGGCATGCTGAGACAGCTTCCTCTGGTTGGCTCTGTTTTAAACTGGTTCTCTCCTGTGGAAAGCTCCATAAAGGGTAGAACCTTCAACCTGGCTGCAGGTAGAGTCTATACGTTTCGATCAACTATTTCAATGAGCCTTTTGACATATTTCCTTAGAAAGCATTTGGCGGAAACAGCTGTTGCTGTCTTGCTGGATATTTTCATAATATCCATTCTCTGTATTCGTGTCCTGAAGACACATGATGAATAGTAGTTGACATAAAGTAACTCTTGCAATTTGCCAAACTGAAACAACTTCCTGAAAATCTCCATTTTCCTCTCATAGTGCTGGTTTTATTTCTGGATTCAGAACCTCTTCTTCTACTTTTTATTACAACCCTGCATAATGTAGCCTGCCATCTTCTGGTAAAACTAGGCTTTGCATGATTGTGTCTGTAAACATTTTCTTCTGTGAGATTTCAGAAAATTTGTTTGGAATTAACTTGAGAAGCCAATGGAAAAATAACTCTAAAGCACCACACAACTAAAATCTGGGTTTGTGGTCTAAAATGCAATGTCCGAAATCACATCAGTGCCACTGCCTTATTTCAAACCCCAGCCAGGACTGTTTTGTTGTGTAATCTAATGAGGGTGGAGATTTTGATTAGATCTCTAGGATTATTTTAGAATGAGTTGTTTTTGCTGTTCGTAAAGCAGCAGCAGGACAGAAGAGAGGAAAATGATACTGCTCTGCGTCAGAAGTGGTTTAACACATCCTCGTTCATTTCCCCTAGGGGGGAAATACGCGTCAGCATAAGTGATTCCAGCACTCTCGAAATCCACCAGACTCTGGAATTAGCCCACTGAGCGCTGATGGATGCTGAACAGTTTATAACAGCAGGAAGGGCATGCTGATACCCAGCATTATTTTATATGCTGTGTTTTGTTACTATACTTAAAACCACATTTTCATTACTGACAACCTCAACACATACTGCAAACATTCACTGTTTCCCCACTTACATTAATATGAATGTGAGCAAACAGATGTATAATGATTCATCACTCAATAGTATTTGTGGAATCTCCTCTGTTGTTGAGTGGCCATTTGCCGGATGTCTCATGTTACATAAAATCAGGTGCATTAAGTTGAATGAGTCAAGTCAGTTTTATTTGTTCAGTCCAAAATCACAAAGCACTAGCCTGAGTGTACCCATCCTTTCTTGCTTGAAATTCACTCTTGAATAAAACCTAATTCTGAATAAGGTCAAAGCACAATTTTAATAATGCATTGTTGCTTCTTTCTTTTTTTTTAATCAACTTAAGTTCTTATGAATAGAGCTGCAATGATTAATCAATTGGTTGCCAATTATAACATTGAACGCCAACTATTTTGGTAATCAATTCATTCAGTTCATTCCAGCTTCTCAAATCTGATTATTTTCTGTTTTTTTTGGTCTTCAATAATAGTAAACTGATGATCTTTGGGAAAAAGTGATCAACATTTTACACCATTTTATGAACCAAACTGCTAATGAATTAAATGTTTTAATAATCCTTAGAATAATCCAATATTAAAATTTTCATTTGTCCAACCCAGGATTACAAAGCACTGACTTAGTGATTTTAAACACTTACATTGTGCAAGAAAATGACCTTCTAGAGGGAAAAGAGAAAGAACTGTTTAACAGAGGAGGATACCTTCTCTTCCAGAACAACCAGGCTGTGATAGTTGATGTGTGCAGCCACCAGCAGGCCCAGTGAATCTCTAAGCGCTTCCTCACAGCTTTTGGTGCTTAATCCAGTGGAAAAGATTATATATATTTTTTTTAAACCTTCATTACAGAACCAGTCTATATTCTATAGCTTCATACTGGGGTGGTGAGATGCAGAAGTTTTGCACTTGTAAACACCAGTCAACAAGCTAACAAGTTTCTGGTCCTGGGTTAAAAGTTGCACGGACCATTTGTCCTCAGCAAATGTTGCTGAGGACATTTTCAATATTTTGAAAAGCTTGTTCTGTGATACAAATGATTTGTTATATCTCAACCTTGTTAAAAAAATTTACAGCAACATAGACAGGTCATGTCTTTATAAAATAGGATCACTTGGTAATGTTCTCACTCCAGTACACCAGCACCATTAGTTATGACTTCAATAATAAACTGAAAGTAGAACCATCAACAAAAACTGAAAATATAAAAGCTTCATAAACCTATAATTTATGGTGGCTGTTGATTTGCACCAGATTACCAGTGGTTGGCATGTTATTTCGAAAAAGTAATTAGTTACTAGTTACTTCTCCCAAAAAGTAACCGAGTTAGTCTACTATAAAAGTAAAGTAAAGTAGCAGATAAACCAGATAAAGATTAGAAAATAATTCCACCGTTACCTCTGGTAAGTCTCTGCTTTAAACTCCTCTGACCCTGACCTGTTGTCATGTGTTTGATGCTGTGATTGTAATAACCTTTCTCCCTCAACTTTTAGAAAAACTTTTAGCTTGGCAGTGGGCCACTAAAAAGTAGTAACAGTGTTCCACTGGTAGAAAAAAGTAATTGGTTAGATTACCTGTTACTGAAAAGAGTAACACTGTTAGTATCTTTTACTGCTGTTAGTACCTTTTACTGCATTTATTCCCATCATTGCAGATTACATAGGGTTACCTCTTAAGTGCTTAATCACACTTTTGACTGTTAATGTATGTTGATGAGCTCCTATAGAGCTGTAAAGGCTGCAGATGCGTGTATGCATTGTGTTTAACCTACATACACATGGAAACGTCCACAGGATCCCTGGACTCCACAGAGGCGACATACTCCACTAAGGCTCAGACAGGCCGGCCATCCCTGCAGGACTCACCCATGTCCTCATCAGGGAAGCTGCCAGGTAGCATCATTCACATCTGTCTCTGACTACTGGAGGCATCTGAAATAACAGCTGCTCTTCAAATAATGGTCTATTCTACCTTAATAGCAGACAGCAGCCAATGTTTTATAACAGTAAATAAATATACACACTGCAAAAATGTATCTTAACAAGTGAAAATATCTTGTTTGACACAATTAGTCCAATACAATGTGTTTTATTTTGAATTATCACATTCTATAGGCTGATCCTTTAACTTAATGTAAGTATTAAGATACTATTCTTATTTCTTTATTTTTATTTAATATTTGCCTTTTTATGCACATTTTTGACATTACATATCATATTCTTGAATTTTGATCTCATATTTTTTATTTTATTTTTTCATATATTGACTTGTTAGTTCATGTTTTTGATTTTTAAAAGTAAAAAAAAGATTAAATTGACAAGAAATACGGTCATCCAATGGAATAAGGTAATTAAAGATAACTCTACTTAGTATTGGAGTAATTGTACCAAAAATAAGTTTTTACTTAATAAGGTTTCACTTTATAAAAGGTTTAAATTATAATAATGAAATATAAAAAGTGATGCAACATAGAAAAATAAGTATAGTGTCGGGAAAAAAATGTAAAGTTATGACAAGGATCTTTTAAAAAGGTTATCAGCAGATCTGAAACATTTAGTTAAATAATTGATTAGTTGATGTATAATAGAAGATAAAGTAATTCCCCCACTACTCTGGTTTTAGCTAGTCTTCTATAGTATACTGATAGTAAACTAGTACTAATAGTAAACTGATGATCTTTGGGTTGTGGACTGTGGTCTAGACAAAAAGACATTTTAGGTTGAATCTTCAGCTTTGGAAAACAGTGAATAACATTTTGTCCAGCACTATCTATGAAACAGTCTCATTATTTCATTGATACTCTATTTGAGCATTGTAGTCATCTTGTGTCTTGCACTTTGTGCCTTTAAAGGTCAGAGGTTGTTCCGGCGTTCCGGCGCAGGCTCGGACTCCTTCAGCGAAACCAGCTCAGTCGGACAAGCTGAGGAGGTAACCAGGGAGGAGAGCGGTGGTGGTGTTTTCCCCCCCTCCACTCCCTCTGTACCTGAGGAGGACTCGCAGATCACATGTGACGTTGTATCCGAGGACACTCAGGAGTCGTGCGTGCAGGAGCAGACGCAGGCGGAGGCCGCAGAGGCGACCAGCCCCGACGGCCCGGAGGTGGAGCAGAGCGGAGGATAGGACCGGCCTCTCTGCAGGCGCCCTCCAGCCGTCCTCCGATCGGTACCAGCCTAACACATGCTAAAAATAAATGTTATTACGTCGTGAATCTAATTCTTCCGGTTTTGCAGAGGAAACTGACAGAGCTGCTCGTTCTCTTAGTCGGATGTCAAAGTTAACGGAAACATTCCCCCCTGGATACTCTCATACTGCGATGCCTGATTCAGTGCATTCTAGTGATTTGAAGAATTCTGCGTTTTAATCACCGACTCCCACAAAGAGATAGGGGCTGTCTAGGCTCCTGTCAGTGGAGTTAGAAGGTCATACATGCCTCTGTTGGGGGAACATCGCCCTGTATGACAGCTTGATGTTCTGCTGTCAATCTCCTTCAGGGCTGCACTAATATTTTGATAGAACTTCATGTCATATCTGATTTCTAAAGAGAACACAGTAAACCACAGAATGTAAAAGAGCCAGGAGTCTAATCAACATGCCAAAAGCGGTGATGAGGTGTTTAAGGGTGGATTCTTCCTTTAAAGCACAGCGACATCTAGCCCTGCTATGTGTCTCCACACTTTTAACACTCAGTTGGTGACTTCAGAATGTTGTGGTGACAGAGCAGAGGAGCCATAGTGCAGATTTCTTTTAGCTTTAAAGAGAAACAGGTTTGATTCAGGACCAGAGTTTCCATTTAATTCACTTCATCTCTGACCTGGAATTTAAAAAAAAAAATGGCTCACTGTGAAAGCTGTGAGTCAACAATGAAAAGGTTTAGATTGCACCTCACTGTAAATAGATGATATTCATTTACTTGCCCAGTTATTTACCATGATAATTTATGCTAAAACAAATCTGTAAAAGAAGAAGTCGACATGGCGCAAATCCTAATCTATTTAATGCCTAATGCTACTGATTATACCAGTTGCCTGCGTACGAGCTTCATGTGTGCACCGCCTCACGATACCAGACCACTGCTGGGGAGAAAATGTTGCAATGCCATTAGGGGAAAAGTTATGACAGTAAAGTCAATTTATCAGAAAAAAATACAAGAATAAAGCTGTAAAATATATATATATATATATATATATATATATATATATATATATATATATATATATATATATATATATATATATATATATATATATATATATATATATATATCATCAGTAATTTGATGGTATTACAAGATTAAAGGTCCCAAGTTGTCATGTCACTAATAAGATGTATTTGTGGTGTTAAATGCTTAAAATCATCTGAATACAGTTTTACACTTCCTCTCACTCTTTTTTGGGAAAAATATTGTTCTATTTGGAGAACAACAAAATGTACATTTGGATTTATAGAAATGTTCACCTCTAGTTAACATTTAATCTGTGAAATGGGATTCAAAGTGTTTTTGACTGCAGTGATTTTCTTCCATCTGCTCAGCTGTCAAAATGAAGTTGGTGAGAAACCAGCAGAGCAATAATACTGCACATCACCTGGAACCATTTCATTCCAATGTCCTAAAATACATAAAAATTCCAGCTTTGTTCCCATTGATTCATATCAGCTGTAATGTCGTGACTTTGTTTTGAATGTTTCCACTAACTTCTCTAAATCTCAGCAGTGGCTCTGGTCTTCTGTCATGCAATAGAAAATTAAAAAAAAAAAACACAGCCCAACACATTTATAAGTGCACATGCCGCTGAGGACAGAGTAATATATACATATTTTAACCTTTTTTTTTAATGTAAATCTATTTTTATTTTGTCAAGAATACAACTTGAGCAAGACTTCTGCCACAGAGGAGCGATGCTTTGCTTTGGTATTTACTGTATGAGGAATATATTTTTTTTTCTTTGCCAAAATCATCCTGCCAGACCTGGATCAAAGTACTGTGCTTTGTGAATTACCCTTTAAACGTTTTACAAGTGCAATATCAGAGGGCCAATTGGGTGCTTTTTTTTAATTCGGTTGGGACCATTCAATTGATTCTGCGAGTTTAAAAAAATGACACCCAGATATCGCTCGGTAGAAATAATCTCAGTAAGCACACGCTGGTAATTATGACCATGTGTGCACTTTATTACTGTTGGTTTAAAGGATTTTTGTGTATAAAACAGTTATGCCTCAGGACCACCAATGTGCTAAAGTGCTCATTGAAGCGTTCAAGAAACACTGGGCCTCATGTTAGAACATTTCCATGTCATAAATCTCCTTAACTTTTCTGTGAGGTTGCTTGGATTCAACAAACTCTCATAACTGCCCAAACTTGTCACAAATTGCTCATTTGATGAAAGCCACCTGCTCATTAAGCATAATTGATGTCTGTAAACTGTTGTATGAGGTGCCTGATTCTCTGTGTGGCAATTTTCATTCACAAAAAAGAATACACTCAGGAGTTAAGTAAGTTTAAAAAAAAAAAACGTTTTTCTGAGAATAGAAAAATTAAAATTCAGGATTAATTCATCCATGGCATCAGAATATCAAAGTATCAGGATATTTTCACCATATTGTAATATTTTATAATGATGTTTGATTAAGTTATGTTGTGCTTGAGCCCAAGTTTCTTTTCACTGCTTTGGTCACTCCACATTGCGCCTGCTGTTTGTAAGTATGAGACTTTATGGAGAAGCATTGTTCAGTTTTACGCTTCATGAGTGTAGAACAAATTCTTTTAAATCAAGGCTGCAGAGAAAATAACTGAAACATAAAATTGCAACAATAGAATGGGTATATCGTCCTTTTTTCTTGCAGGAGGCCTATTTTACATGACTGTAAAAGATACGTTGTTAAGAGTCTGTGTGCAGGTCTGTCCCATGACAGGTTGAGTTCATATAAAGGTTACAGACATCAAATATTTTGGAAAAGGGAGTTATCAGTATCTGCTGTATCAAACAATCTGTAACCTGCAAACTTCTGCAGTCTGATGTACAGCAATTTTAATACAACTTCACATGATCAATATCATTAGTGAAGCTTTCTTCTTCTTAAATTCAGACCTGTTTTCTATGCCATTTGGAATTTAATGGCAGTAAATGAGCCTCAATAGCTTTGGCAACCATTCACTCTAATGTTGGTGCCTGAATGTAAAAACTGAAAATGCCTAAAAATGAAAGGAAAAGAAAAAAAACACACACACTTATAGGCAAATGTGTTGTAGTGTTTAGTACTTTGAGCCAGGTACTGGTTTAATATTTATTGTAAAGAGTAATAAAATGTGGTGATAGTACAATGGTTAGGAAAGGAATTACCCAATGAGAATGAAGATTATAAAAAAATTGGGAGTTCAGCTTTATTGCACTTGTTCTGTTAATTACTTTACTACTGGTCTTTGTTTGATTTCTTATATAATGTAAATGAAGCGAAATTATCTTGATCATTATTTCTGTTGTGTGATTGTAATGCAGGGCTAAATTAATAACTTTATAACCTTCCAAGAACATCTTTGATGATGATTTTTTTTTATTTGATACAAAAAAATGTACTGGGTCCGTCCTACCTGTCGCTGTCTGTCTGACTGATTGTATTTAATAAGCAGAATCTTTTCTCTTGAATGTTTTCTACCTTACGTTTATAGCACAGACACACTTATATGACACATATTACCTATAAACTCAGTCTCTCAACAGATTCAATTCTTAGTTTTATAGTTGTAACTTCATACCACAGCCTTTTGTGTCATTTTAGTCTTTCTTTATACTGTTGTGAGTTTTTACGGCTCAGTTCTTCCATCTACGTGTTAAAATCCACTTGTAAATGTATGTGAGTCCCACATGTCGACATACGGAGCAATAAATGAAAGACGACGACATCAGGCATTAAAACCTCAATGTGTTGCTGACACCATGAAAAACAATACTTGCTCACTTTCAAGATTATTTGCACCTGATAAGATATTTTTTCACTTTAGAAAAGTGGTTCTCAACCTGGGGTTCATCCTCAAAGGTCCCTCAATTAATCAAAGGGGTCACAGGATGATAGGACAGGATAAAGAAAAATACATCTTGATACAAAATTGTAATTTTTTTTTCTTTTATTTTCCACTTTAAAATTTTTTTTCTCATGGATGGATGTATTTTACCTCCTTTCAACATCTAAAACCTAATCCGATAAAATCTACTTGAAATTAAAATGCAAAGAGCTGCTAAAATAAAAAATCGGTTAATTTAAGCTTCTCAGATGTGATGATTTATTGCTTCTGTATGTGGAACATAATGATAACTGAATAAACAGACTTAAGAAGGTATAACTTTGGGAACTTTAACTGATATTAGTATTTTAATCACATTTTATGGAAAAAAAGGTTAAACTGTTGAATCAACAGTTGCTTGACTGGCAGCCAATTCTACAGGTGGGCCCAGGTAAACTTAGCTTTATTTTAGGTGGGACTGCTGGTCTAGATGATGATTATACCACCATATTACCCCAATTAACAAAATGCTCAAAATCACATAACTTTCTCCTTATTTCACTGAATGTCTGTACAGCTTTATGAAAACTCTTTATATGGGGTAATTAATTGTTGCCTTACATTTAATCTAATAGGCCATAAATTAACACTCTATTGCATGAAATATTACTTAAACATTGTGCAAAATGTTTTGAATGTTTCAATTATTTAAAATGGCCTAAAAAATATTTTGAAAATGTACAGTATACAAAAAAGTTGTAAATATAGCGAAGTCAATATGACTCTAATAGGTTGTTGCACTACTAAATTTCCATATTTGCATATTGTTGCCCTGTGACAAAACAAATATATTTTAGCATATTAGAATAATTAAAAACAACATAAATATTATGTCCTTCAAAATAAAAGCCCCCCCCTTTTACACCTAACTCAAAAACGTATAAAAAGTAATTGTTGCTATATGGTAGCACTATGCAGTAGGGGGTTAATGACAGTTTTGGGGTTGCCAGGTTGTGGGGCAGCACATCATTTTCATTTCTGTGGTTCAGGACGACCCACCAGTGGACTAGAAAAGAGCTACAGGACATCCATGTCACAATCTGTTTAGAAACCACTTATTCACATTTACAACTGTAGAATGAATGACTTTCTAATGAGCCATCAGATCTGCTGATATAGACCCCAGTCAGTCGGTATTAAAGGCTCTGGGGATTCTCAGTTTTTAATTAGTCTTTAAATAAGGTTTTTTTAAGATCATTTAGTCTTCTGTCAAGTGCAGTTTGATGACCGATACTGATTAGTAGCTTAGTCACTGATAATCACTGATCTAAACCTGTTAACGCAGCAACTTGAACCTTCTTCTCATGAGAAAAGTTGGTGTTTCATAATAACGGGATACATAAAGAGGACGTTTTTAAAACAATCTTATTAAAAGAAAGAACTTCATGTTATGAATTGAAACTTGGAATGAAAACCGAGAAAATACATTTAAACAAAAGTGTTAAGAATCTAATTAATTAGACTTAACTTTACTAAAACACTTTAGTACACTTTAGGCAACTAAACAAAATTCAACATGGTAAGTGATTTGTTAAAAAGGTGTATTATACATTTTCATACACAACAAAACAAAAATATACATACATTGCATTTTATATGTATATATATATATATATATATATATATATATATATATATATATATATATATAATCAATGCAGTGTGAGTGGACAGAATTACAATATACAGTGTTATTTTGTCCACATCTCCTCTGCAAATGTGTTAAATGGTGCATATTATTTATTGCATTTATATGATATGGATGAGTGAGTAACTGTAGTCACATAACATTTTTATGGATAGGTCATTTTATGGTTGGACTGTTTATATGCTTGAGGACATATTAACCATGAAATATTCTGTAATGACTCATATCATGGGCATACACAAAACCAAAATGTGTTTCAGTTTATTTCATCAGACATTGTTTTTGCCGTAAAACTTTCTCCAGGTGAGAAATGGTTACAAAAAAAGTTAGATTAACATCATTAAACTAATATAATATTCTGTTTTTCATTTGTTCAGGTTCCCTATGTGTAGTTTCCAAAACCTGTGATACACCTCCTGTGCCCAAAGATGATCAAAATGGATGAAATGAAAAAGGGAATTGGGAAAGGGAACTGAATCACTTCAGATAATTAACAGCAATTGGGACTGGGGGGATGCAATAGCAAACATTTGAATTAAATCTTGATTCCAGGTATATGCTGTGGTATTGTCATAATTGTCCTAGTTTATTATCTTAACAACCTTATTATTGTTGATACAGGTTCTAAAAAACATTCTCAGCCAATGGCAGAAACATCTTACAAATCACAATATGTAAAATATTATACTAAGGTCAACAATATATTTAATATTAATATTATTAGTGATATATTGTGTGATACTTATAAAGCTCAAAATATCCATATTTTTAAATACATTAGTTTTGCAACTAAGGATTAATTTTATTATCTATTAATATGTTGTTTATTTTCTCTATTAGTCATTAGTTGTTTGTTCTATAAAATATCTGAAAATGGTTTAAAAAAAAAAAACAAAAAACAATCTAGATGACATCCTCAAATATTTTGGCCTGTTCATTTGAAAACCAGAAAATAAGACATTTGAAAAGAGACTTTGGTCATTTTTTTTCTTTAAAATGACTCAAAAATAATTAATTATCCCAAAAGTTTGTAATTCATTTAAATTTAAAGTTGTAAACTATGAGATTAATTGTTGCAGTTTGTTGACAAACTTAAACCACTTTCACACATTATTTACCAGGTACAGATAGTGATCTTTAATATTTACACATGCAACTCTGCAATATGTTCACATATAAAGCATTGGAACAACTAAAACAATTATTAAAAAACTAATTACCAGAGAAAGGGAGTCCCATCAAACATACACATACAGCTCTTTAAATATCTTTTCCAGTGATGTCACTAGGTCTTTAGCTGTAAAATTCCAAGAGCAGATTTCCACTCTGGCTTGGATTCAAACATTAACCCTACCAGGAAAATAGTGGAACATTTATGGTTGCATGTGTGAATGTTTTTTTTTTTTTATATATAATATTGCAGTATGACAATATTACTATCAATTTACCCAAAGTATCCAAAATTCTTCATATTGATAATCAACAACAATAATATAAATATTTGTAATTATTTATTATAATGATATTACTCTGAAAGGAGTTGCATAACAAGTGCTTTTGTTTTAACATACATTTTTGGATTGAACATCTGTGCTTTAAGAAAAAAAATCTGAATATACTTATATTGAGTATATTTAGATTCTAGTATTTCAACTTTCTTCCACCAGTGAAGTTTAAACACTAATCATATAAATATCATTCTCCATTTGCTACAGTAAACCTGAGTCGAATCTGCGGTTCCTGAAAAGTTCAGAAAATACTGACGTAAATACTTTTTTTACGAGTCCACGGGGAATGTAGTTTTCCTGCGCGCAGCGAGTCTTTTTAAAACTGTGTTCCGCTTCTGAATGAGACTCCGTTTCCCAGAGGTCACCGCGGGTAGCACGTCGGCTGAGGGGACGCGTTAGCTCAGGCGGACTGTCTCTGGGAGTGCTGAGTCGAACATTTCTCTCTGGCGTCTCCGCCGACAGACACCGGCTGCCTCTTTTCACCGGGACCGGAGACTGAACATCACACTTCCAGCTGGGACGCTCTCAATCGGTCCAAGAGGTGACCTTTAGCACCGAGGCTCGGACGGACGCTGACGTAGAACCGAGAACTGCGCAGCTCAAATCTCACAGTGGTGAAAACCCAAAAAAGAACCACGATGGACCCGAGAGACACTGCCCCTGATTCCTGGGAACAAGAGGACGATGTGGAGGCCACACTCGACGGACAACTTGAATCCGCTTTCACGAACCTGAATGTGAACGCGAAACCGTTTGTGCCCAATGTAAACGCCGCCGAATTCGTCCCGACTTTTGCCGTGAAGGCACACTCGGAAGACCTCGACTCTGCGGGTGAGTTCAGGCACGCTACTTAGCCGTTAGCTCGCCGCTAGCTGCTAACTAGCCGCTCTTCAGACACGCGTTCCTTGCTGCGCGACGTGCTCGCTAGCCGCGGTGCTGCTCGGTGTGGCGGCGGCAGAGACGCCCGCCGCCGGGTAACCGTGTAACCACGGCATATTTATGACGTTTAAGTCGCTCCTCGCTATATTGTAGATTCCCAGCTTGTTGTCACAACTCTCCGGGAGAGTCATTAACCGAGCCGGTTGTAGCATGCTGCTTAGCCGCTGCGGCTTCACCAGCGTGCCGCCCCGCGTCGGCTAATGCGATTTAACCGAAAAACTCCGTTTATTCTGACGTTGCTCGGCGAGTCCAACCGAGCGGCAAGAAATGGTTACGGCGTCCTTGTTGTCATTTACCGAAGAGTCCCAGCTCAACCTAGTGGTTAAAGCTTTAGTCCGTTACTGGAGAAAAAAAGAGAAAGAAGTGGGACTGAGTGTTTGGTGTGACGTGGATATTCTGACGCACTGCTGGTCAACATTGAACCCGAAATGTGTCACAGAAAACCGCGTGAAGGCCGGCGGACGGAGCACCGTGGCTGGAAGCAGCGATAGCCCGACAGTCACCGTAGGAAATGTTTTAATTCCCAGCAGCGTGCCACATATCCACAGAACTCTCATAAGTTGTATGACTGACGCCGTGTTGCTCATATTCAGGATGTCAGAGGGCTCTACACCTCACATCTTTGTCCCCGGGAACAGAGATCAACTAAATATTAACAGACTGGCCGTTTGTTTTCCCCGAATGGAGGGTGCTCCTCATGACTAAACGTCAGGATGTGTAACCAGGTCCTGATGTTTTCCTCCAGCATAGATATGATTAAACATCAGAATGAGTAACAGTCCTCCACATGGTTGCCTCCAGCATTAGTTCCCCCCACTCATTTTAACATTATAAAAGGCAAAAAAAAATCTAAAATGTCTTTTAATCTAACTTGAGATGTTTTGTCTTTTTTTGAGTGGATGAAAACAATTTGGTTGAAAACATTTAACTTGCGTGAACAGCTTTTTCTGCTGTACATGTTCTTCTATTAGGACCCTGTCTGCCTTTTTCTGGATATTCTTTGTCTCTGGCTGCTCAATATTAATTTTCCAAGTTTTCCAGAAGATTTCTATTTTCTCTCATAGATGAGATGTGTTGTTGCCTTTACTTGTCTGATGGTTTATTATGGCTGTATGTAACATACATACATTCGTAGTTCTAGTTGATTCAGTTCATACCCACTTAATGAAACCGCACTAAAATACTTCTTTTTCAAGAGATCTCAAAAGTTTGCTAAAAGTTTTCCTGACAATAGATGGAAACAGGTGAGTAGGACCGCAACAAACATCTCTTGATAGTTAAATTATCTATTCAAATGATTATTTACTATTCAACCAAAAGTCCACAACCTGAAAATCATCAGTTTAGGATTACAGAAGACTAAAGAAACCAGAAAATGACCTGATTTAAGGAGCTTGAACAAGTGAATTCTGTAATTTTCTTCTTAAAAATCAATCAAATTGATTATCAAAAAAAAAGACAATATAATAGTTGGCAACTATTTGAATAATTGTTGCAGCTCTACTTCTAAAGGCTCTGTGAAATTGGCTTAATGTACATAAGAGAAATACACTTGTTTTCTATAATAGCCTCAGTCACTTGTGAAATTCCTCACAGTTTCTTAGTGAATTATGCCTGTAGTTAATGAAACAGGTTGGGTTCAAATTAACTTCAACACTAACTTTTCTTTTTTTTTTCATAGTTGCTGTTGAAAAAATATCCACCATGGAGGTGTCAGAAAGTGCTGGTATGTATGTGTGGAGGCAGTGTTTTGAGCGGGATTCCCTCTGCCATTAATCGTGTCACAAACGCGCTGTTACAACCCTCCTCATTGTCCTGACATGTGCACTCCCTGACTGAACAGATAGGATTAACACAGTCTATAGTGACAGTTACATCATGAGACCCAAATACAGAAGTTCACTTTTACCTGAGAGCTGCGTGCCCCTGATCTGTAGCTGCGTTAGTTTTGTGTACCCGCAGCACTCTGCACGGGCCAGGGGTGCCATTTTGCAGATCAAAACTAAAGTGACAGTGTTCACCACAAACTAACTGAATAATGGGGTTTGTTTAAGATATGCATCAGTTTGTCTCTTTGTTTTCTCTGCGTGTGTATATTCATTGAGGTCGTGTTTATCACTGTAAACAGACATGGCCTTATTTCAGTGGGAGTTAACACCACACGTGTACAGAGGCTTGAAATAAACCCACACTTTAAAATCTGTTAATGAATAGCCTTTGACTATAGTTTTGCTTCAGTTTTTTTGTATGATGTTGTGAATGCATTAAGTACTTTTCCCTATTTCAATATTACTTTGTAGGTAACAATACAGTTAAAAATACAATTCAAGTTTTCCATCAAGTCAAACAATAAATACAGCAGCTCTGTAGCCACACTCATAAAGATTGTAGAGGACTGTGATGCATTCAGGGCTTGTGATAGTTTTACAAACAAGATTGCATCATTCGAAGGAAAGGAAGTGCAAAAATCTGGTGTTGTCAACAATCAGTTAGGGCGTGTCCACCTTGTCTCAGGCATTAAGTCTTACTGGAAACATTCAGCAGGTTTCTGTTGTAGTTCACTTCTGTAGCAAAAAAAACATTTGTGGCATTGTAGTGGAAAGTATCTGATACAGGGAACCAGCCTCATGTCAGATTGTAAAATGCCAGTCTGCATGAGTCCATCTTAAACATAGTAAATCCATAAAGTATAGTGGAATAATAATGTATTTTAACATGGGAAGTGAGCTCCTGTGAGTAAACAAATTTTGCTTGTTAGGCAGCAGGGAAAATATTTGGTAAGAGCGAAATATCTCTAAAGTTAGTGGCATCGTACCTTCAGAGGTAGGAACTTATAATCTAAATTAATTGCAAGATGTGGAAAAAAGATTTTTCGCAGGGAAAACATTTTGGCTCCAAGTTTAATTTTTCATTTTTTTTTTTATCTGATTTTTTTTTTCAAGTGACAAGGCCACAGTTTGAGAAAATTACTGTGTAGGACTGAATAATCTTTAATAGCAGTTTAATGTACATTATATAACAAAAGAATACATCCAGATCCAGCAGTAACAATAATGGTTTACAGCAGCAAAGTCACTATGAGTTCAATAATATAGTGGGATTGCATCTTAAAAACTCAATAAATTAACATAATTCCTGACATGAAAATAGTGAGTAAAGTTTAGAAAGAACGATGCAGACATCCTCTGCTGCTGTATTTATTTTCTGTTCAGTCACCTTTGAGCTTCTTTGGGGGGAAAAAACAAAACAAAAAAACACTTGAGCGCTGCACCCACATGTTATAATGGAAGGTAAAACCATGACAGATGAGTGAAATGAATAGAAGTGCTCTGCTAATCTAAGGTCTTCTGCTCCATACATACAGTTAGGTTACACCTGGGGATTATGACCAGGCTGTAGCTCAGTTTTTTATTTCAACATTATTTCAAGCTCAGTAGCTCTACTATGTTGTAGACACAATTTGTCCTTTTTGAATAATCTTCAATATTAAACTTCCAGCTAGCTGTAAATTTGCAGGTTGTATTTTAGTTTCCAGTAACTGTACAGCAAATATGTTTATAGAAGACCTGCTGTCATGGTTCACAGGGTTTATATTTTAAAGTAAATGTATTTCTACGATGTGAGTGCTGTAACTTTGTGCACACATTCACCTACTTGATTTGAGTCAAAGATGCTCCTATAGGAAGAAGCACAACTCTGTTGTTGTTTAGTTCATCAGCGCTGTATAAACGGACAAGAGTTTATTCCATGAAACTGCGGAGTACAAAAACACACAGCGGAAAACCTAATTTTTCTCATAAGGAGTGCTGAAAAAACACTGAACCAGGATCTGTCCTCGACAGTATTACTGAGCTGTGTGGGAGGGTTTTATATCAGGTTCCTATTTAGTCTCCTTTGCTGCTAGCACAGCCTTTCAAATAGGGAGCTTAACACACTGTTACAAATAATGTGCTGCCTTCCCGCCGATTCATGTGAAAATCATTTTTTTTTTCAACTTTAATGATGCTATGCTATGGTGGCTATCACGGTTTTCTCCCCATGTAATGGCTATGTGAAGGCTAACTGTATAACAGGCTATTTTCAAACGGGAGCATGGAGCCAAACATAATTCAAGAATCAGTTCCTGGTTTTACAAAGATTGCATAAGCAGAAATGTGATGAGGCTGACACTGAGATCCTCTGCCAGCTGTTGAGCAGACGTTTGTGTGCTAATGAATGTTTATGTAAACTGTCACATGGAGCCAAACGCCACCTTAGGCTGCTCTGCTTTATTTCCTTTGCCATCAACAGTAAAGAACATTTGTTTCTCAACAAGTAGCTTAGTGTTCACTCATTGCAGTTGTCAAAATCATCCTGAGTGGTGAAAAATCACAGAACAGGGCAACACAAGGAAATGTAGTAAAATTAGTTAAATAATTACTTGTCTAAATAAATAAAAATTGTTTTAAATGTCTTCAGAGGTTTAATGTTTTTGCTTTTTGTTGTCTTCTGGCATTAGTTGATCTCTTTTTACTCAAGAATATTTAACACTTACTGTGTACATTTGTTTTGTGATATTTCATGTTTTGCGGTTAGTTCTAGATATTGTATAAATTATGTCTTGTTCAAAAATGCTTTAAAACCAGCCACAGGAACCAAGAAGTTATATCACGTCAAAACAGTCACCATCCACCCTATAGCTGAGGAGACTCCCATTAATATTTAAGAAGGACACAAAACACCCTGTTCTTTCAAGAGCTGCAGAGTGTACATGTTAAACTATATTAAGCAGATTTTTTTTTTTGGATTTTGAAACCACTAATACATCTTTTTGGGAGATCAGGACTTGAATAAAGTACAGGAAAGATGTCCCTATTGGGTTTTTAATAGGCATAAAATTTTCTTTCCTTTTGCAAGAAGGCACTAATCATTGTCCCCAAACAAAATCTTCTGTGGCATGAGAGGTGTACATTGTTTGTTGTACAAATTACAAAGTCCTGGGAGACACGTTTGTGATTTGGGGCAAAACAAGTAAAGTGAACTAATTAATTAATGACTCTCATTGTGTCTGGTAACTGCTTGTAGCTTGTTTCCTGAATGGTGAGGTCAATGTGTTTCCTGATAGGTGAGGTCAATGTGTTTGTCGCAGCTCCGGTGGAGAATGGCGACGCAGAGATGACCACAGAGGAGCCATGGGACCAAAAGGAGGCAGAGCCCAATGAGGAAGAGCCAGGAGGCGGGGATGGGGGACCAGACGTTGCAGCAACAACAGAGGAGTCAGCCCCAGAGATGATGGAGGAGGAAGAGGAAACGCCAGTGACCAAGGTTCCACTCACATGGGCAGACGCCCCTAGGAAGGAACACATCAACGTTGTGTTCATCGGACACGTAGGTCAGTGTGAATAAATACGTCTTTAAAGTCTATTTTACTTGATCCTGTTGCAGGTTGGCAAAATGGAGCGACAGCACGAGTCTGATTTAATGCAAAATGAACAATGTGATAGAGTGGGTAGGGGGGTTATGAGTACAAGGCTGAGAAAGTTTAATAATTTACATTTCTGTGCACATTAACAACAAGAACACTGTTTATACATAAATAAGGCCCAGAAACGTTGCTGTTGGGTGATAGTACTCCGATTTCCTCAGGGCCTGTAAACGTGTCTTGGAGTAGGACGCTGGTAACTTTTCTTACGTTTGTTGTTTTGGCGTTGGCTATGGCCAAATTTGCCTGTGTTAGCCTGAGGAATAAATGCTGATTTTCCCCCCCCATAAGGGATATCGTAGGCGATATTCTGTATTTATTGCCAGAAAATCCCATTAAAGATGTTTCCAAGTTTGAAATCGTACTGATACAGTCACTGGTGATTTCCTGCATCGGGTGGGAGAAGAGCTAGGTTGAAATAAAGACATTTAAAGTCAACAACTCTTATTTCTTGTTCAAGACAATTTTAATTCAGTTCATTTATTGTCGTAGATGTTGTTGCAAATGAATATATATGCATCATGTTTTATTATAAATTATATCTTGGAACAGCCTAAATTTCTCATCCACAAAATGCTTTGTCCTTTTTTATTGAAGCTTTTTTAAAATTACTATTATCTGTCAACATTTCAGCTTCAGGCTTGAAATGTGCTGAAAATACTCTGTCCTCCTTTTACCACTTGTAACTAAAATGATGTCCACACATTGAATAGCTGAGCAAATGCATGGAACAATAAGTTACTACCCTGGAAGCAACTAATGGGCATCCTAACAAATAAAATTCTATTTTTTCCTGCATGCTGCACAGGCCTCATTTCACCTGGCAGGAAGTTAAGCATTAGGAACAATGTAAAACAGGGGTTTCCAATCCTGGTCCTGGAGGGACACATCTGATTCTACTAAGCAAGGTCCATAGCAAGGGCTCTAGTGGTTGATTAGTAGAATCAGGTGTGTAACAAAAACCTGCACCCACACTATATCTGATTTCACCTTTATACTACACTACTCGCTCTGTTTAACATGTACTTATCACACACTTTACTGCATTTTGTCTACTTACCTGTATATCATGCACCCGAGTTCCTTTAAAAGAGTCAGCTACATTTTTCATTCGCCTGGTTCCTTGAGATGCTGAACTCCCTGCTGATCTGGACACACAGACCATGGTGTAACATGAGCATTTATTACGGTTTCATCTAACCTAAACCATCACTTTGCTTCTTCTCCAGATGCTGGCAAGTCCACCATTGGCGGACAAATCATGTGAGTAGGAGTTTATTTGGTTCAGTCACATTCACCACATCAAGCCTTTCATATCTTATGCATTTTTCTTTGTGTCTTCCTTAGGTATCTAACAGGCATGGTGGATAAGAGAACCTTAGAGAAGTATGAGAGGGAAGCCAAGGAAAAGAACCGGGAAACCTGGTGAGTAGCACTGCTGTGTTCTAGGTTTTTTCTCCTCAAACCTAGAACATATACGTCCTACAACTAAACTATACTGACTGTGTTTTTTGTCTGTGCTGCTGTTTGATTGCTGTTAGTGTGAAACATCTGCAGGGATTGTTGACCTTCATTAACCCTCCTGTTTTTAAATTGTACCAATTTACAAGTTTCCTGTTTGAATAATGTAGTTCTATGACTATATACATGGAGTGTCTGAGCACACAGAACATAAGTTTAATTCTTTTCAGTCAGTTTTGAATGACCAGTCATTAGAAATGAATTTTTGAGGCTAGAATTACTGTATAAAATTTAGACACAAGCTGCCCATTCATTATATATTTGTATGAAGCCTACAGGTCTAATAAGGCAATTAGTAACTCAAAACTTGTAATCTCAACTTGTGTTTTCAAGTAGGGCTGCAACTAACAACTGTTTTGATATTCAATTACTCCATCGGTTGAGCATAGAAATAAAACTGGACAATGTGCTCATGAATGTTCCCCTTGTCTACTTTGGCTTCTGAACTTGCAGATGAATTTCATGTTTTGTCATTAACAAACTTTCATAAAGCTTCTTCTTTTATTAGATTTCTGACCAGTAACCAAATCAATAATAGAAAACCTGTGTCCGTCTCCCAGGTATCTGTCTTGGGCTTTGGACACCAACCAAGAGGAGAGGGACAAAGGCAAGACGGTGGAGGTGGGCCGAGCGTACTTCGAGACAGACAAAAAGCACTTTACCATCCTAGACGCTCCAGGCCACAAGAGCTTTGTACCCAACATGATTGGTGGCGCGTCACAAGCAGACTTGGCTGTACTGGTGAGTACTAGTGAAAACAAGCCTATGAAAGACTTGACATTAAATTGTTTAAAGTTGAACATAAGTTCAAACCTATGTGGAAAAACTCCCTCAAATCCGCCATACTAGTGTGACTAGAACTATGAAAACTCCACACATTTAACAGAATCCAACACAGACTGAAAACAAAGTAAAATCTTACATCAGATCCGCGTCATAGCTGTTATTTAGATAGTAAATAGTAACATTTTAGTAAATCCTCCTGGGTCCTGATATTGATACTAGCAACAGCTTGTTGTCATGGTTACTTCTGATTCTTCCCTGGTCGCGGAGGTGGTGACTTATCTCAAGGCTGGAAGTACAGCCTGAGTTCTGAAACTGGGATTATGAGGGTGTTTCCACCACAGGAGCTGTCCCACAACCCTTACAGGAACTCCAGCACGAAAGGTCGATTTATGCTGCTGGCTTGAATCATCAAAGAGCTATAAAACAGTTCTAAGCCTGCATATGGAACAGAGAAACCAGCGGCTAAATTCAGTTCCTGTACGATAATCCTGACTCCTGTTCAGGGTGTACTTTTCGAAGGGTACAGGAAGTGTATGGGTGGAGCCGAGATGTCACTTATGAGTCAAATGTGGACACTGCAGCTGTGTCATAGTTCATTAAAAAAGTAGATCACTGTTATCATAGCAAGTGGTGGGCCATTTCATGTTCTATCAATTTTATAATAACTTAGAAATATGTTTGCTTCCAAAAAACAGTGCAAGACAGAAAGTGATGGCATTAAAAAAAACAGTGTTAAGAGAGTAAAGATAATGACAAAATAAAACATCTTCTAATCATCTCATGAAGGTTTTATTCTGAAGCAGAAATAAATGACCAGACGCTGAGCAGGTGGTTTACTGTGCAGACTATTGCTCTTGACTTTCAGTCACTCTTTCCTACGCCTGCATTTGTCCTTTACCACGCTGCACCGAAACATCAGTTGTGATGCATCAGTCAATACAAAGAACAGGAGAGTTCTGCCGTGTAGCTCTGTAGCTGCTGGAGGACGACTCCAGCACAAAAGCCGCAAGACATCAAAAGTTTCCCAATCAATGCTGTTCTGCTTTAAATGTTGGGTCAGATTTTCAGCGAGCCTGACCTGCAGCTAATGAAGGGCCCAGATTTACTTCACTTTGCCTTGTCATCACCTCAGTCAAAAGCCACACTGTTTACCTCTGGTTCTTCTTTCATACGCTGCTGCTGGGATGTAAGTGTTAGACACAAACCACTAACGGCAAGTTCATTAAAAAACATACTATTCATGTGGGAAATAATGTTAGGTTTAATGACAGATAGCCATGTCTTCATATGCATATCTATGTAGCTTTTGTTTTTTTTTCTTTCTTCATTCAATGACTTAGAATTTGTCTACAATGTGGGGAAAGGATGGAGTAAAAACTCTGTCAGCAACTAATACCTGAACCAATTTTCTTTATGGGTTCAGGATGGAATGACGTAAACCTTTTGGCATCAAAAGGGATTTTACAGTCATAGTTCCTCTAGTTTCATAGTTCCTCGGTTGATGAGGGCTGTAGATCGTGTGACCCTGCCCCTGTTTTTTTTGTCTGTGTTTATGTTACCATCACCTGCCAAGGGATCAAAGATAGCAATTAGCCACTAGCTATGAGCTTGAATATTTACATTTGCATGCAAATGTTTATTAAAATAAAATACAACTAAATCAAGATTAAACTATAACACTGACCAAATAAATGAATGTGTTGTCCCCAGGTGATCTCTGCCAGGAAGGGCGAGTTTGAAACTGGTTTTGAGAAGGGTGGCCAGACGCGGGAGCACGCAATGTTGGCCAAAACAGCTGGCGTAAAGCACCTGATTGTTCTGGTGAATAAAATGGACGACCCTACAGTCAACTGGAGCCTGGAGAGGTGGGTAGATAAGAATGGTCAGGGAGTGGGGGTGTAACAGCTCTCACAATTCAGCTCACACCAGAAGCGGCTTATAAAGAGACAAAGGAGATGATCACTATGCTTTAGTTTAATTACAGTCGAGTTAAAAGGAACATCCTGTGTTTCTTCATGGCTGAGCGGGGTCATATCCACAGCAACTAACATGGGTACTTTATGATTTCTGCTGAAATCGGAGTATTAATGTATACAAAAATAGTTTCCACAGTATGTAGAACATTCTTTTCTGTATTTGAGAAGCATTGTTTAATGTCAGTTTCCACTTTCTACAGCTGACCATTTGCCTGTAAGTGTCTTACTACTCATCAGATATTAAAAGTATTTTAGCTGGTATCACTAAAATGCAGTAAGCTTTGTTTTAATAGTAATGTCTGCTGACCTGCTACATCCATTCACAAATTTGAAAGTTGAGGGCTTACTATATTGTATCATGTCTCATTTCCGGTGTAACTTGTTTGCTTATGTAGTCATTCAGTTCAGAGGCCAAATCCAACTAGAAGTCAGATAGAATCTATGAAGTATTAAACCCTTGCTTGTCAGTATAACCTCAACAAGCTCTGTTTTTAGCTAGTAATCACAACATTATGTTTATGTAATTTTACTGCAGAACTGAGCTTATTACTATCACTGCAAACATTTTTGAACTTAAAGAAGTGCTTATGGTGTGTGATGAAACACAAACATTGTCATTGTTTAGTTATCATCCATGTCCAAGGCCTTCTGGAAAATCTTTAGTTGTGCTGCTTATCACTTCAGAGGACAGTAAGTCACCATTGTTAAATCTAATTAAAGATAGTGAGGATTTCTCAAGTGTTTAATTATTCTAAATTATTTCTAGGCCTGAGTACTTGTGGTATCTACAATTACATTCAATTTAATATGCACACTAACTAGAAGGCAGTTGCAGTCTCCCTTGTGAGGTGTGAAAACCTAATGTAACGAGCAGCACAAATTTTTCAGAAGCCCGTGGGCATGAAAGATCGATAACTAAACAATATTATTTTTTAGATTTTAATAGATTATTATAGATTTTTTAAAAATATATATTTCATATCACACCATTAGCATGGCTGAAACTAACATACCCTCAGTAAACCACAGGAATAGAAGGTTATAGGTGTTTTTTACCATAAGAAAAATTCACACCATCACAACCTTATTTTAAATGCAAGATAATATGTAGAATAGAGTTTGAGGACATGTCCTGTAAATATATCTTTGTCAGACTGAAATTAAAGATTTCGATGCTCCTCCTGTTCTCTTGAACCTGTAGGTATGAGGAGTGCAAGGAGAAACTAGTGCCATTTTTGAAGAAGGTGGGCTTCAACCCGAAGAAAGATATTCACTTCATGCCGTGCTCTGGGCTGACAGGAGCCAACCTGAAGGAGCCCACTGACATGTGCTCCTGGTACACGTAAGTCCTTCAGTCCCGGAGCTCACTGACATGGGCCTATTGTAGTTGGGCCCTGTCTCTCCTAACGGTTCATGTTTGTTGTTTTGCAGAGGTTTACCTTTCATTCCACACTTGGACAGTTTGCCAAATCTCAACAGATCAAGTGATGGCCCAGTCAGATTGCCCATTGTAGACAAATACAAGGTAAGAGTGTGTGTTATATTCACACTTGCTGTCTATTAAAGCTGTAAACTGTACCACAACTTATCTGCTGACCATGTGTGGCTGAGACACAGCAGATGGAGAGTCAATGGAAATATCTACTTTAGTGTCCAGTTTAGATACTGATTTGTTGCAGCCTCTTTCTGGACCACAGTTTTTGTTTTATGCATATTAAATATTTTCAAATAGCCAGTAGTTTATTTTTGCAGCTTTTCTTGGCTGCGGTGATGATATTGTAATATTATATCTGTAACTAATTCTCTCCAATCTGACAATTAACACACAGTGACCCACTCAGGTTATGCTTCTTTGGGCTGGGATCATTTTCTGTCATGTTTGAGTTCTTAGACTCTAAATCAGCATAAAGCCTCAGAACACAGGCCAGCTGAAACTCAGTGTGTGTGAACACGTTATGTTTGTCTAAAACGTGTGTTACCATGTCTCTTGCAGGACATGGGCACTGTGATTCTGGGCAAACTAGAGTCAGGTTCCATCAGTAAAGCACAGCAGCTCGTCATGATGCCAAACAGGGTAAGAGATCCTGCAATCTTGACTTCTTTCTCTCAGCGGTGAAGTGAAAACAAACTATATAGTATTTTCATTGTAAACAGTGTAAACTGTGTAAAATGCCTCTGAACAGTGTGTGGCTTAATATCATATTTACTGTTTACAGTAAATACCAGCAGTCATATGAAAACAAATGTGACTTCTTAAAATGAATCAGTTGACCTAATTACATCAAATTTATCTTCCCCGCCTTGTATTCATAAAAGATAAAGGACTTGTTCAATATGTTAGAAACAGTATTGTATCTGCTCCAATATGAAAGATTTTCTTCATTTAACTATCATGACTTTAGTGCAATTGTTTGCATTTTACACCATCAGGGACTTTCAACTCCACACATTCTTAGCATTGCTTCTCATTGCTTACCTCCTCACTCTGTTTCAACACATCATTTCTCCTCCTGCAGCACGTGGTGGAGCTGTTGAGCCTCTTGTCAGATGACGTGGAGACAGACGACGCCGGGCCGGGGGAAAACCTCAAGTTGCGGCTGAAGGGCATCGAGGAGGAGGAGATCCTGCCCGGTTTCATCCTGTGCAATGCCGAGAACCTCTGCCACTCGGGGCGCACCTTCGACGCCCAGGTCAGTGCTGGACCTCAGTTTAACACATTTCAACCCTAGCTCGGCTAGTACATAACAATGCAAGCACAACAAAACTGCTACTATCACTTTTTGTGATTAAAAATGTTAGTAATGTGAAATTATTACAGGTTGGTTATTACATGTTATGTAATCTGTTTGACCTTTTAAAAGTAAAAATTGTAAAGATGGAACCATAAAATGTGATCACAGGGTGTCTGCAGCGCCAAAATCCTATAAAGCCTTCAAAGACATAAATAGTCCTAAATTTAATTCATGGTAGTCTTGAAAACGGTCTTTCCTCCTGGAGACTGTAACATTATTTGTCTGTTGAGTTGGCCTGGAGCTGCAGCAAACACTTCTCATCACTACTGCAGCTTCTGGAACTAAAAGTAACTGTAATTCATTCACTACTATTATTATTGTAATTAGTTGTTGCAGCCATCAATTTTCTGGGTCTAAGTCACAGTTGATTAAAGATAGTATTAGAAAATGTTTGTGTTTACACGAATGCTTAAATTTTAGGGTCATCCAGAGAATTACATATTTTTTTTAATGATTTGTAAAATTAATAGCAAATATAGTCAGACATGATAAAATTGAAAATAGTGACAATGACATCATTTTGTTGTACCTTTGAGTTGTTTTTTTTTCTCTGCCAGCTTTATTTAAATGACCTGAGAGTTGCAGCAATCCCGCAGTTTACTGGTAGTTTGTTCCAGAAATGTGAAGCACGAAAAGTGATCTCTGCTTCTCCATAAAGTTTTATACCGCCACACACCAGGGTCTACAAACTGTAGAGCATGCAGAGAAGTGTAATAAAGCTCAAACATAGAGTAAAGCAGACTGTGCAAAACCAAAACATTATATAAATTTCTCGCTGAGTAGTCAGTGAAATTCTTTATTAAACTGACAAAATGTTTGTTTTGGATATGTCTTCTTACTTTCTTATATCCCTGTGATTTTCTCTTCACAGATTGTCATCATTGAACACAAATCCATTATCTGTCCAGGTTACCACGCAGTCCTTCACATTCACACCTGCATTGAAGAAGTGCAAATTACGGTACGGCCTGACACCAACTTCACTGTCAGCTTGTTAACATGCATTAGCCTCTGTAGATGTGTAGCATGATGCTCTCACCATGCTTTGTATTGTTGAATGTTTCTTTAGTTCAAATGGACACAATATACACTCACTGGCTACTTTATTAGGTACACCATGCTAGTAACGGGTTGGACCCCCTTTTGCCTTCAGAACTGCCTCAATTCTTCGTGGCATAGATTCAACAAGGTGCTGGGAGCATTCCTCAGAGAGTTTGGTCAATATTGTCATGATGGCATCACACAGTTGGCGCAGATTTTCGGCTGCACATCCATGATGCGAATCTCCTGTTCCACCACATCCCAAAGGTGCTCTATTGGATTGAGATCTGGTGACTGTGGAGGCCATTTGAGTACAGTGAACTCATTGTCGTGTTCAAGAAACCAGTCTGAGATGATCCTAGCTTTATGACATGGTGCATTATCCTGCTGAAAGTAGCCATCAGAAGTTGGGTACATTTTGGTCATAAAGGGATGGACATGGTCAGCAACAATACTCAGGTGGGCTGTTGCGTTGCATCGATGCTCAATTGGTACCAAGGGGCCCAAATAGTACCAAGAAAATATTCCCCACACCATTACACCACCACCATCAGCCTGAACCATTTATACAAGGCAGGATGCTTCCATGCTTTATGTTGTTGACGTCAAATTCTGACCCTACCATCCGAATGTTGCAGCAGTAATCGAGACTCATCAGACCAGGCAACGTTTTTCCAATCTTCTATTATCCAATTTCGATGAGCTTGTGCAAATTGTAGCCTCAGTTTCCTGTTCTTAGCTGAAAGGAGTGGCATCCAGCGTGGTCTTCTGCTGCTGTAGCCCATCTGCCTCAAAGTTCAACGTACTGTGCGTTCAGAGATGCTCTTCTGCCTACCTTGGTAGTAACGGGTGGTTATTTGAGTCACTGTTGCCTTTCTATCAGCTCGAACCAGTCTGGAAATTCTCCTCTGACCTCTAGCATCAACAAGGCATTTCCGCCCACAGAACTGCCCCTCACTGGATATTTTTTCTTTATCGGACCATTCTCTGTAAACCCTAGAGATGGTTGTGCATGAAAATCCCAGTAGATCAGCAGTTTCTGAAATACTCAGACCAGCCCTTTTGGCACCAACAACCATGCCACGTTCAAAGTCACTCAAATCACCTTTCTTCCCCATACTGATGGTCTGTTTGAACTGCAGGAGATTGTCTTGACCATGTCTACATGCCTAAATGCATGAGTTGCTGCCATGTGATTGGCTTATCAGAAATTAAGTGTTAACGAGCAGTTGAACAGGTGTACCTAATGAAGTGGCCAGTGAGTGTATAAATTCACTTTTTCCATTACCACCAACAGTTTTATACACCTGATATGTGTAAAGATGCAATAAACCTTCTACCTGCTCAGATGAAAACTGACAGGGTAATATTGTGTAATGTATGAGAACGCTGAAGTTTGACATTTGTAAGTATAAATGCTGTCCAAGTGATTGTCTTAATCTGTCTGATTCTCCCTAGGCCTTAATCTGTCTGGTAGACAAAAAGTCAGGAGAGAAGAGTAAGACACGACCACGATTTGTCAAACAGGACCAGGTCTGCATCGCCCGTCTGCGCACAGCAGGAACCATTTGCCTCGAGACCTTTAAAGACTTTCCTCAGATGGGACGGTTTACCTTACGAGACGAAGGTACAGCACAACACTGTGGCAGCATTTAGATTGCCCCTGTCTGTTAATTTAATAATAAAGTCTTGTAGTATACTATACTATTATAGTAGATGATTATATGATACAGAGTTCTCTCCTTGTGAACAAAGTATACTGATGAATTTCTTTTTTTTTCCCTAAGTCAATATTGTAATTTTATTGAATGCCTGTAAATGTTGACAGAATGGTATTATTTTAGTGCCATATATATTTGCACTTAAGATGTTCAATATTGATAGTAAAATAAATCTATACGCTAATTGCTTCTCCAAAGTGTTCCAATTCCCAAAAATGTACTATTATACCAGATGATTAAGGCTATAGATGAATCATAAAGCCTCAGTAGGTTTTAGAACTCGCAGAGCTGTTAATCACTGTGGTGAATTAACCTTGAATCTTCAAACCCTCTTTACTCAAATGGCCTTTCTCTGTCATGCTGGTGAACTGATGGGAATGTGTGTGTCTCTCTCAGGTAAGACCATCGCCATCGGTAAGGTGCTGAAGCTGGTGGCCGAGCGGGACTGAAGAGGACGGAGCTGCCTGAGTAGTCCTGGTGAGAAGGAACGTGCGGAGCTCGGTCATAACCCGCCCACACTGTTACCAGCAGCGACGGCGCCTCCCTCTCACGCCCCCTTCTGCGTGCCGAAGATCAGCTTCAGAAAAAAAAAACTTATGTGAAAAAGAAAAACCTGTTTTTAAGCAAATGAAAAACCAAGATGAAAGTCCACACGAGTCAGCTTTCTCATATTGAGAGCTCAGCTATGCCATTTCTGGGTTAGCCCTCCCTCCTCCTCTACCCACCTCCCTACTCTGGTCTACTCATGATTACATGATTTTTTTTTTTTTCTTCCAGTTTTTTTTTTTTCTTGCTTTCATCAATGACAATGACAAATGGCAGAAGTTATATCTGTAAACAGATGTGGACCAGGATTTTGCTTGGAATATAAAAAATGATTTTCAGAATTTAAATTGCGAAAGAAATTGTTTGAAAGAACTTCACCAGTTGAAACCAAAATGTTTATCTTGGGTGTACATGTCTCCCTTTGCTTTTACCCAGTTTTTGGTTTCTCATGTGGCGTTCTGGCCGTGTGCTTGAGCGTGTTCAAATGTTATTAAAGCAAAACAACTATGACAATAAAATATTAAATTGGGAAGAATGAAGCGTGTTCTTTTTCACAGCGAAATTCCAATAGCTGGCTTCATATTTCACAATTTATCTTTAAAGACTGAGTCTAGACACTGTTTTTTTTTTTTTTTTTTTTTTTAAACATTAGAAAAAGCAGTGAAACAGACTATTAAACAGACACTGAAACATACATTGACCGAAATTGGAATTTTCAGTTTAAAATAAATATGGAACACTGCTGTGAAGGCGCAGAATGATAAATATATATATATATATATATATATATATATATATATATATATAAAGCAAAGACTACACATTGAAGTGGGTTACTTGGTGAGCACCCTTGGTAATTTTTTGTTTTTCTAACAAGTAAATGAATGATTCACCATTCAACAAAGTCAAACGAGTGAAATGCCAAGTGAGAATGTATTTTTTAAATGTTTAAATTCAATAAAACTATACAAAAATTAGAAATTGAAAATACAAACTATAGAAAATAAACATAAAATTTAAAACATGGAAATCTTTCTGAAAATAATGGCTTATAATGCCTAGAAATGAAATAACAGTGATGAGATTAATGAAGCCATGACTCCTGTCATCAACATTCTCATTCAAGTGAAACAGGAAAGTTGCCTGTAAATTTAACCAATGACTAAAGTAGTGGATAATTTCAGTAAGTTTCTTTCCTCGGGTAAGAAGTGTTGAGAAAAATGTTGATCAGGCTGCATCTGGGTTGGATGTAACCTGATCCAGATGTGCAGGGTGGATGTCGTTGGCTGTAAAAGATTAGCCAGTGGTTTATTTTTGCAGCATTTTATTTACACTTTAAAAATGTTCGCAGTTTGTTGAATGCCAGGTATGTGATATTATCATAGCCTATTATGTGTAATATATATAATAAAAGATTAAGAGATTTATTTGGCACAATTTAAAAGGTCTATCACATACTGATCACAATACCCGGTTCAAAACTTTTGATACTTTCATGTTTTAAAGTTCTTAGGTGTCTTAGTGAGGAACCAAAAGCATTAGCATTGATCTTCTGGAACCATTATTCTAAAATCTTACATGTAATGCAGAGAAGTAGATTTTTATTAGAAACAGATCCTTGGTTTTAATCTGTTCCTCCCTGATTATATTTAGAAGTGAAAAACACGAATATATATCTTTAGGATATTAAAAAATCATTTGAAAAGGGGTTTTCTCTCACATTCATTTACCAAGAGGCATTTATGACCTTGTGGAAATTCTCAACTATTCAGTAATTTTTCCCTTCATCTGTGAACTAGTGGATGTCAGTGTTGAGTTTCTACCTGCAGAGGGCGGCACATACAAACCGGTTTAAAACATCTGCCTTAATCTTCATAAAACACAGCTACAGGTGAATAGGAGGAGGAAGAATAAAGCGCTCATCTTTGTGTTTTGGTTGAGTGAAGTTCTATGAACTCAAATTACTGCGATGTGTACTGTGTGTACTTATGTGTACAGTACATACTTTCAGGATCCTTATGTGTGTAGTGTGCCAAATCTCCAAGCTTCTTCAGTTTGTCAAAGAAACAGAAGTTCAGATCCTTCTGATGCAGTAGAAGCGCATAAATATTATAGAGTATGAGTAGATGTAGTAAAGCATTACAGCAATATGAATAGATGTAAAGTATTGCAGTCTCATGGGTAGATGTAGTAAAGTATTGGGGTATTCTGAGTAGATGTATGGTATTGTAGTATCACGAGTAGATGTAGTAAAGTACTGGAGTAAAGTGTTGGTTTGGACTGTTTCTCTGTGACATCATCAGATCATTAATATGTTGTAGCTGGAGGTGGAGCTACTTTAACTACTTTATATATACTTAACTAGTTTAGTCCCAACCTAAGGTTCAGGCCCCTCCAAAGGGTCAGCAGATACATGGGAGAGGTCCTGAGATGATTTATTGGAGAAGAAAGAAGGACAAAGTTCTGATTAATTTTGTTTTCACTTTTTGGACTTTTTCTTTAATATTGTGTCCTTGTTATTTGACCTACAGACCCACATTAAAGCGTGCGGTCTATGATCCAGGTAGATACTCTGGCTCTTCCCCCAGCGGAAACCCCGCCCCCTGCGCCAGTAGCAGCGCTCACCTGTCTCACCTCACCTGTCTCACCTGGCAGCCGCTGTAACTCGATGCCGCGGCGCCCAGGCACCGGGAAGTAGCCGCTAGACCGTCCGTCAGAGACCCGCGCGTCTCCCCGCGCCGCATGCCGACATGGATCCGGCGTACCGGGGCCTGGGTCGTTGCGCGTGCTGTTTCTGGCTCGCGGTGGCCTTTGACATCGTGGGGCTCCTCGTGCTCCTCGTTGGGGTGTTCGTGAGCGTGTTTTTTTACGACCTGCTGATCTACGCCGGCGCCATCGTCATCTTCCTGAGCCTGGTGTGGTGGGTGTTCTGGTACTCCGGGAACATCGAGGTCCCCCCCGCGGAGCTGGAGGATGATGTGGGGCTGCTGAAGAAGGACAAAGGAGGGCTGAGCGGGGCCGTGCGGCGCCTCTCCAGTCGCGTGGGCAGCGGCATCAGGAACTCCTTCCGCAGGAACGGAGCGCCGTCCGGATCCCGCACGGCCCGCACGCAGCGGGGCCCGGCGGCCGGGCGGAGCGCCGCGAAGCAGGGGGAGCAGGTGTCCGTTGCCATGGGAACGATGGCCCCGCGAGAGGATACCCCACGCACCGCCGTCTCCTCGGCGGCGGGCGGTGACGTGGAGATGCCGCACACAGCGACGGAGACGTCACCGACGTGATGCGTCAGGTGGGGACAGGTGAGGGTCCAGGAAGTCGTTCAATGGGATTTAATTCATGAGACAAAGCAGGCTTATTAATTCAGCATCGGGCATGTGTTCTATGGTTTTCCAATGTAAACTAACTAGAACTAGAAAACTAACATTTCCCAAATAAAATAATAAATAATAATAAAAAAATCGAAAGACGTTGGAGCATAATCTATATTTTGCATTAAGTATAAAAAAGCATAAAGTATTAAATAGTT
The DNA here is from genome assembly GCA_036785175.1 of Eupleurogrammus muticus. NCBI lineage: Eukaryota > Metazoa > Chordata > Actinopteri > Scombriformes > Trichiuridae > Eupleurogrammus > Eupleurogrammus muticus. The sequence continues at coordinate 21,869,551 of JAYKQN010000011.1, read as the reverse complement.
TTAAAAATGACAGAAAGCTCAATCACAGGCATATGAAGAGAAGAGATTTTAATATCTGTATTTTTAATTTTTTTTTTATAATTAATACATACTTTTAATTCATACATTTTTTTAATTTCCTGTAATAGTGATCTCACTCACAGGCAATTCCTTCTGTATGCTAAGGAATAGATCCATAAATGAATAAATTGAAGAACAATGTGGTGGTGTTTTAATATAGCCTACAGGATATATGTATTTATTTTCATCATGTATTTCAATTAAAATAGAATAGGCAAATTTACAGATCCTTAGTCTTAGAACAATTGTTTGCCCCATTGTTTGCCCGAATTTAAATAATAGTCATGACAATAAAGTCAAGTTTCTTATTAGTAATGGAGGTAAAAAAAACTAATGTGCCTGGCCCTGTCTGGGGAAAAAGTGATTGCCTCCTCTGTTAAAACACATTTTAATTGTAATCTATCAGTCATTCCTTAAGGGTTAGGGGTACAAAAGATCCCTCAACAACATCCAAAGAACTGCAGACATGACTTGCATCAGTTAAGGTCAGAGTTCATTACTCCAACATAAGAAAACCTTTGGGAAATTACTCTCTGGTCTTAGGAGCTGTCTGTCCCATTACATCTGGTGAAAAGCGCATTTCAGAAAAAGAACCTCATACTAACAGTAAAATCTGGTGGCGTCGTGGTCTGGGGCTGTTTTGGAGCCATGAATTCTACCAAACACCCGGAAGCAGAATGTCCTATTATCATCTATTGGTGACCTCAAACTGAAACCAGATTGGGTTCTGCGGCAGGAAAATGATCCAAAACAAAGCAGCAAGTCCACCAACGGCTGAAGAAAAACTAATTGAAAACTTTGGAGTGGCCTATAGTCAAATTCCTGACCTTAATGACCTTAAAAAAGGTGGTTCATGCTCAGAATCTTCCAATGTGGCTAATTTACCAAAAGTCTGCAAAGACCAAAACTCCTCCACGACTCTGTAAGAGATTCATTGACTTGAGTTATCACAAACACTTGATTTTAGTTGTTGCTGCTAAAGGTAAAAGCATTTATTAGGTTTAGGGGGAAATCACTTTTTCACACACAGTCATGTAGGGTTTTTTTCCCTTAATAACAAAAACCTTGATTTAAAAAAATTGCATTTTGTGTTCTCTTTGACAAATATTTAAATTAGTTTGATGCGGAAGATGTAAGTGTGACAAACACTTTTTCACACCACTGTGTAGGAGGAAGCACTTGTATCTGCCCATTGTGACTCAGCTTATCTTGAAGCACCAAATTCTCAGAATCATGAGAAGCTTGTGTCCTAGCTGAGGTCACTATTACTAAAGGAAAAAAAATGTTTTGATATATTCCAAAAATTAGAGTATTAGTATTAGATTAGCAGTCAAAAGTTACATTAAGTAAAACAAACAAATAAAGTGTATTTCGTGTGTTTGATGTTTAATTAACATGGAAACATAATAAATTAAACATGACTAAAAATAATGAAAGTAATTCATAGAGACTTATTTTAAATCAGTCAGTGTGAACAAGGTTAAAGGTCTTTTAATTGTAGGAGTGATATTTATTCTTAAAAACTAGAACCACTTGAAAGATCTTATTTACTTCTATACTTACTATACAGTTATAATAACATGTCCTTTAAGTTTGTATAGGGAACTTAAATGACTATTTGTGGCAAAGGCTGTTAACATCTCTTATCACTGGATAATTATTAACTAAAGTTTATGCTGCTCACTGAAAGACCAGCCCAGTTCAAACAGCAGCAACGGTTGGAATCCTCATCACCTAGAGATCCATGTTAAAGACTCATAAACAGCATCAAGTCACTTTATGACAATGATGGAAAGTAACTTAATACTTATGCTTTACTTGAGTATTTCCAAGTATTTTTCTAACATTACTGGTTAGAGAAAAGGAAGTAATACTCAGTTCTCTTTACTGACTTCATAACAAATAGCTTCCTCTTGGGGTGAAAGCATGTGTGTGCCTGTCTGTGTATATACATATAGATATTTAGATATTTGGCAGTTCATCATGAGCTCAGAACATTTAGACTATTCATAGCAGGGATCTCCCTTATTACTGCACATTCTTTACCCGTTTGTAAGATGATGTCCGTTCCCTTTATAGAAATACAGCCCAGAAGAAATTTTACTGCACTTGTTTAAAGTACCAAAGTCAAAAATAAATGTTTAGAGTGAATACCTTTTAATGGTATTTTTTTTTAACTGAACCTTGGTCATAATCACTGGTGGAAAATATTGAGGTATTTTACTTAAGCGTTTTCCATGTGATGCTACTTTAATCGTCACTCCACTATATTTCAGGTTAAATCAGATGCAGATTTGACTAAATGGATAATATAAGAAGCCTGTAAAATAAAACATAATTCAACTTTTAGTCTCTGACATCTTACAAACAGCAGTGTATTGTCACCTCACATTTCACATGTATACCAGTTGCTAACAGTTCCACCAAATAGAGATTGTTCCCTCTAAAAAACATATCTCCATGTTGAACAAGCCATAATAATATTGTTTCTACTCCACAGAACCTGAATTAGATCTTTGCAGCACTGACCAGATGTTTCCTGACCTGCAGAGTCTCCAGCTGACTCCAGTTGATGCTCCAATTTTCTTTATATTTTTTTACTCTGAGTGTTTAATGAAGACTTTTTCATAATTGATTGTCAAAGTGTTGTTGAGTCTTAATTAAGACTGTTAAAATTATATTTTCCTAATAAATATCATGTTGTCAATTATATAGCCTCATTACATTTATTTTACAGCTTTAGTTATTTACTTTAGATTAAAACACACATAAGATACTTACTGTATGTAGGAGCATAGTGATGAGTATTATTCACACACACAGTACACAATATATATATATATAGTCTTGTGCAGTTTTATATTTAACTATTGACTCCATATTTAGTAGGAAAAAAGGTGCAGCTGGAGCCACCACCTGTGGTGATAAGAAGCTGGTGTTTGTAACCTTTGGAACACGCTGTCTTTATTGTGCTGCCGTTTCCTCTCCCTGGAGCTGCCTCCACTTCACTGCCACTACTCTACTTCCTGCATGTGTGATCCATTTATGTCCACCATTTAAATATTCAATGTGACATTGTCAGAGGTGGGAAGCACACACACAAACTCTACAATAATCCATATATACAACCTATATAATTGTAATTTTGTAGGCAGGATTCTTTACTGATTTATGTTGTTGACAAGAGGCACTCAGTGTGTCACAGCAGATTAACGCATCATATCAAACCAGTTATCAACATAGTCAAACTATCAGTGTGCAGTCATGAGGACTCGCTGCATATTTTGATGAGCATGATGATGATGAAAAATGATGTGAATCGCACTGTGGTTTGTACAGTCACCAGACTGTCAACACTTCAACTCAACTTCATCACTTCTTTCCGAAGTGAAGGAATAAAACTTTGGTAAGACAGCTTTTAGCTTTTATTAATAACTGCTGAAACATTCTTATTGTAGTTGTGTTGGTATCTTTAAATATCAAATTATTGAACCTGCTTTAAATGCTTCCTAAAACTGTATTTTTAAAAAGTTTTTGACTTTCTCATCTTTTTCCCCTGTTATTGGTTTGTCCCTATTTAATTATTACTATTATTACTTTTGTTATAGCCTTTGATCATGGATTGTAGTCCCACAATGTCTCCCTCAACTGGAAAACGTCTCTTTGGCCACACCTAGTGGTAGCATCAGAGAGAGAGAAGCCAACAGAGATACAGACACAGCAGGAACCCGCTTTTATACATTAGACCGGGATCCTGCACATATTTAATCTGGGGCATCAACCTGGACCACGAATAGGAGATTATATGTTTATATGAAACATGGCAAACGAATGTTAAGTTAACAATTTGAAACTTTTTTGTTTATTATAAATAAACTTATAATAAAGTTTATAATAAATTAACGAGGAAAGCCATCATCTGCACTAAGGAAACCGCTAATTATTTTTTGGGATTAATTTGTATTGTATTGTATAATCTCCTGCTCAAAATACAACCGCTCATCAAACCAATGAAGAAGAATAGCGGAAGACTTTTACTGCTGCACCGGTGTTCACTTCCGTAAACAGTCAGCGTACTTCCTTCCTTGAAACAGGTCTCACACATGTTTTCTTTTCGGTATAGACATGTTTAAATCCTCCTCCTGATTGAAACTCGAAGGTAACTGCGTTCTCAACAATGAATCCCGCTCGCGCCTCCCTCCGTTAGCTAGGCTAGTGTTAGCCTCCTGCTTCGCTAATTTCCCTTCCGGCAGCGGCTCAACATGGAGGTGGACGGCCGCGACTTTCTCAACAGCCCCGTGATGAAGACGGTCCGGTTCGGGGGCAGCGTGGCGGAAACTTTAGCTAAAAAGAAGCAGGTGAGTTTTACTCGGTGTACAGAGTTGCTGTGCGGTTGAACACGGACAGTTTACCGAAGCTTGTTCGGCAGTTTTTCGGTGTCTTGACGTCCCTGTTTGTGTGTTTGAAGGGAGACTCCACTGACTACGAGCTGCTCAAACACCAGCTGGCCGACCCCGACATAAAAGTACAGTAAACGCACCATGAAGTACATGAACGCAACGCACGAGTTAAAGTACAGAGTAAAGACAGTAAACTAAAGACAATGCCAAAACTGCCATTTGATGTAACCCTAAAAACTCTAGATAGTACTAGATAGTTTACGCTACTAAAAAAGTTTTATAAAATCAAAACCAGATGCTATCATCTAGTTTACACTCTGTTTATATTAGTAATAATTATTACATGTATTGTTGTAACCAGTACAATATACATAAAGCATATAATGATTGAATACTCAAGTAAAGTACTTTTAAATTGAGACAATTACTTGTACATTCCACCTCTGGATCTGAGTAGTATCTGGACACATCTAGTCCTGTGTGTTGCTCAGTAAACCTTCATCCTCTCATAGGATGCTCAGATAATCAACTGGCTGCAGGAGTTTCGTTGCTGTGTGACCCAACTCAGCAAAGACCATGAACAGCTCATCTACACCGTGTTGGTGAGTAACAGCTCTGAGTAGACCTGCAAAACACTTGGAACCATCAGTCCGTTCAGCAACTTATCAATCAGCAACTATTTTATAGCTTCTTGTTGACATGTTTTTATAATTTAAAACATTTGCTGTGTTTAGATTCTGAGATGATGAATGATTTTTCGTCACTCAACAGACACCTCTAAGAGCAGATATTTCTCACATTTGAAGCATCACAGGTCTTTTAGAGTATCAGTTGAATAACCATTTGCTTTCCCACTTTTCGCTTGTTTTGTCTGAAACTGAATATGTGATTAAAGCGTGGACTCTCAGCTATCTGCTTATTGGTTTGTCAATTGATTTCCCAGAAGATTCATTACAGCACTACTGGTAGTAAAAGAAATCTAAGGTTTTTTTTTTTTTTTTTTAACTTTTTTTTTTATTGTATCTTGATGCTTTTTAATATTTTATGTAAAGCACTTTGTACTACCTTGTAGTTAATTTGTTCTATACAAATAAACATACCTTAGATCAGCTCCTCAGGCAGAATAAAGTTGCCTTTATTCTGCCTGAAGAGCTATATCTGCCTAAATATACAATACTGACACTAAACTACAGCAAAAACTTAAAACAAAAACTTAAAACATTTTTTTTATAGAAAAAAGTACTGTACAATACCTGTATTGTGATACTTTTCTAGTATCGTTACACCATGCAACACAAAGCTAGACTGACACTGACTCCCTAATGTTAAATCCAATTATTCATATATCTGTTTTCTGTATTTTCTGTCATTTTGTGTTGAAATATATTTTATTCCGTATATTGGGAGGAAAGAATAACACTTTCGAATGGTTAATGAAGGAAGAGAACAAAAGCTGATGTGTTTTTGTGTGTGTAGAGGCTTCCCTGGGTGGGTCGGAGCCAGGCTGTGGTAGAGGAGTACATGTCCTTCCTCAGTAACCTGGTGTCAGCACAGACCGTCTACCTGTGTTCCTGCCTCAAGATGGTGGTCTCCCACTTCACCCCCAGTAAGTTCCTCTGAGAAACAATCAAATCATCCCGAGAATCCTGAAAATGTTGTTCTGAGCATCACTGGTGATTTTGTCATAAATTTCTGTATGATGTCCGCTCACATTTAATGCCATTACTGAATCATTAATGAGGGACAATATCAAAAAATGGTTTATTTACAAGAAACCAACATGAATATCAAATGTACATCCCGAGAGACCTGATAAATGCTACTTATAACTGTGTTTTAAGAAGTTTTTGACTTCCTCATCTTACCAAATATTTTTTCTCACTGACCCATGAATAATGTGTGTTTTTCCAGAGCGAGTGGCCATCTGTGAAGGTGGAGTCGATTTCTCAGATTCCGATGATGAAGATGAGAGTAGGTGTCATCTTGCCTATTTTGTTGTGAAATCAGCATAAGTAAAAAAGTGGTTGTTTGACACAGTGGGTCTGGTGCTGGAGCATATAATCGTTGATTGGCTGAAGTTTGCCTTCATTTGTTCAGATCTGCCCAGGAGCTTCGACCGGTGTCACCAGGCGCTGCAGCTCATCGCCAAATATGTCCCATCGTGAGTCATCATTCACTCTCACACTTCTTTGTCTTCCTGGCTTGACTTATAGTTTTGATCATCTATTACAGTGCACCAGTGATATATATACAGTGGGGAAAATAAGTATTTGAACACCCTGCTATTTTGCTATTTCTCCCCCTTAGAAATCGTGGAGGGGTCTGAAATTTTCACCGTAGGTGCATGTCCACTGTGAGAGAGATAAACTAAAAAGAAAAATCCAGAAATCACAATGCATGATTTTTTAATGATTTATTTATGTGATATAGCGGCAAATAAGTATTTGAACACCTGTGTGTCATCTAGAATTCTGACCCTGAAGGACCTGTTAGTCCGCCCATTAGAAGTCCACCTGCACTCCATGTATCATCCTTAATCAGATGCACCTGTTTGAAGTCGTTAGCTGCATAAAGACACCTGTCCACCCCATACAATCAGCAAGACTTTAACTTGTAACATGGCGAAGACCAAAGAGCTGTCCAACGACACAAGAGAGAAAATTGTACACCTCCACAAGGCTGGAAAGGGCTACGGAGCAATTGCCAAGCAGCTTGGTGAAAAAAGGTCCACTGTTGGAGCAATCATTAGAAAATGGAAGAAGCTAAACATGACGGTCAATCTCAATCGGAGTGGAGCCCCATGCAAGATATCACCTCATGGGGTCTCAATGATTCTAAGAAAGGTGAGGAATCAGCCCAGAACTACACGACAGGAGTTGGTCAATGACCTGAAAAGAACTGGGACCAACGTTTCCAAGGTTACTGTAGGTAATACACTAAGACGTCATGATTTGAAATCATGCATGGCACGAAAGGTTCCCCTGCTTAAATCAGCACATGTCAAGGCCCGTCTTAAGTTTGCATATGACCATTTGGATGATACAGAGGAGTCATGGGAGAAAGTTTTGTGGTCAGATGAGACCAAAATAGAACTTTTTGGTCATAATTCCACTAAGCGTGTTTGGAGGGAGAAGAATGAAGAGTACAATCCGAAGAACACCATCCCTACTGTGAAGCATGGGGGTGGTAGCATCATGCTTTGGGGGTGTTTTTCTGCACATGGGACAGGACGAGTGCACTGCATTAAAGAGAGGATGACTGGGGCCGTGTATTGTGAGATTTTGGGGAACAACCTCCTTCCCTCAGTCAGAGCATTGAAGATGGGTCGTGGCTGGGTCTTCCAACACGACAATGACCCAAAGCACACAGCCAGGAAAACCAAGGACTGGCTCCGTAAGAAGCATATCAAGGTTCTAGCATGGCCCAGCCAGTCTCCAGACCTGGACCCAATCGAAAATCTTTGGAGGGAGCTCAAACTCCGTGTTTCTCAGCGACAGCCCAGAAACCTGACTGATCTAGAGAAGATCTGTGTGGAGGAGTGGGCCAGGATCCCTCCTGCAGTATGTGCAAACCTGGTGAAAAACTACAGGAAACGTATGACCTCTGTAATAGCAAACAAAGGCGACTGTACCAAATATTAACATTCATTTTCTCAGGTGTTCAAATACTTATTTGCCGCTATATCACACAAATAAATCATTAAAAAATAATGCATTGTGATTTCTGGATTTTTCTTTTTAGTTTATCTCTCTCACAGTGGACATGCACCTACGATGACAATTTCAGACCCCTCCATGATTTCTAGGTGGGAGAAATAGCAAAATAGCAGGGTGTTCAAATACTTATTTTCCCCACTGTATATAATATTCCACATGATCTATATTTAGAATGACTGAAGAGGATAAAACAGTTGAGGAGATGAAAGAAGAGGAGAGAATGGAGATGAGGAAAGAGGAAGAGAGGATTAAAGAAGAGAGTAGAAGCCTCTGTCTCATTTACGGTGCTTTCTGAGGAACAGAGCATGTTATACTCAGCCGTTCGACCTAGTTTCACACTGTCTCATTACAGAAAATGTTGGTCCTCCTTTCAGCACGAGTCGCTTCCTGGTGCCCATTCTGCAGGAGAACTTCCCCTTCATACAGAAATCCTCCAGGACCCTGGTGAGAGATGCCGATGGCTGCAGGCCTCAGGTCATGTTGTGAGGCCTCAGGCTGCAGCACATTCAATCAGCTAGTGTGTTTGGACTCATCAGAAGTTTGTATTATAGGACTGGAATGGATATGATGCTATAAGAAGTTGTTTTTCATTTTTTTATTTAATGGAAAACTATTAGCAGAACATCCTTCAGATCAATGTTCTGATCATAATAGTGATAAAAACTAATTATTATATTTTAAGAGGAAAATGCATGAACTATTTTTCTTACTCAACCGTTTTTTAATTATATTTTTTCTTTCTTCAGTTGTACTTTTCAAAACTACATCAGTGAAAACTTCAAACTTTATGCATGCATATAGTAGTTTGCAGCAGTAATAGTAATAGCGGACAGAAGGGATGAAGAGGAAGAGTGAGGTGATGAAGAGTAAGCTGTAAAAGTTCTGTTCCTGAAGACAAAATAAGAGTCAGTGACAAATCATGTTTTGGCAAGATGAGAAAGTAAAAACCTTTTTAAAATACAGTTTTAAGAAGCATTCATCAGTTGCCTAAAAATGTACCTTTTGAGTTCATGTTGGTTTCTTGTCATTTCTATCTATATTGTGTCCCCTTTTTTTTTTTAAACAATAATCATGATTTTGTACAGTTTTTTTTCTCAAAATGTGAAACATTCAATCCACATAAAATATACACTAGTTGATACCATGTGTTTCTAATTTTTTAAAAACCTTTTAGGACAAATATCCAAGTTTTTAGGGTTACACCACATGACAGTTTTGGTATGTCCCAAAAACTGACAAACATCAGCATCTGAAACCTGCTAAAATTAAGCTTAACAATGGTCAGGAGAAACAAACAAAAGATTCTTTTTACCTAATAAAAGTGTTTTGTTGCTCCCTGCAGGAATGTTACGTTCACAACCTGCTTAGAGTGACGGTCTACATGCCGTCTATCCGACGGGACGTTCTGGAGCTCATCATCGGAAAGATGCTCACACTGGACGTAAGTATCATCAGCGTACAGTAGATGTAACATGCAACATTTGTTTGATTTTATAATTAAAATCTTAAATTCTTGTAGTCACACACGAAATACTGATTTCAGGTGAGCGCGTCCCGCTCAGACATCGAGGAGGCGGAGGAGAACGCAGCACAGAGCCAGCAGACAGAGGAGCAGGCTGAGCACGGCCTGTTTGACATGGTAACACTGGCAGAAAGGATACAGATGCTATTAGTCAATCATTTCTTTATCATTTTTATTTTATGGATGGAAATGTCCCAGTGTTTTCAAGCTATGAAACTTTTTTGTGTTTTTGTTCCTTTTGATAAAGACATGATTCCTCCTGGTGAAGCTATGGTTAGTGACAAATCATGTATGGCAAGATGAGAAAGAGAAAAACCTTTAAAATGCAGTTTTAGGAAGCATTCATCAAAGCCCATTTGAATCATTTTTTCACAAAAATCACAATTACATGTGGTTTTTGTCACAAAATGTCAAATGGTGTGAAACCAAAAAGAATGATACATTTAAAATATTTAATCCACCTAGAAACTAAAACTAGTTGATGGCATGTGTTTTCCTTTTTTTTATATATAGTTTTTGTATGCATGTATATTATCCATTATAAACATGGTTAGCATCAAATAACACCACTGAAAAAGTGATGCGTGGTTGCATTAATATTTAAGAAAGTCAACATTAAATATATGATATATTTGAACAATAGATGCTAAATGATGTGAGGACTAAAGTTTATTCCCACACTGTAGAAACAGTGTTGTATTTGCATTACAGTTTGTGTGTGTGTCTGTCTGTGTATTAGGACGAGGACACAGACCTATCTCCTGATAATCCCTCCAGGACAGCTGTGATGTCACACCCGGTGGCTGAGAGGCTGGACACCCTCATGTCTGTGATGCTGGCATACATCAAGGACGTCTGCCATGTCAACGGTAGCTTTACTGTCACCAATAAAAACTACTGAAACACATAAAACATGTGAAACAAAGTGAAATGTCTTGGTTCATGTAGAAATCCTTGTTCTTTTATTCCTAACTTTTTTCCTCTTTCTCTCTCAGGCTCTTTTCACGTTGAAAAAACAAAGGAGCTGTACAGGGAGCTGCTGAGTGTGTTTGATAAACTCATTTTGCCAACTCATGCTTCCTGTCATGTCCAGTACACGCTGTTTTACCTCTGCAGCTTCAGACTGGTCAGTATCCCCCAAACCTTATTAATGATGTCACAACTTCTAATAAAACGCAGGAAAGTGTAAATTATTGGATCTATATATATCTATATATGATATACTTTAAAAATAAATAAAAATCAAACATTCTCCTTTAAGAACAAACCACCTCCTTTTTTCTGCTATATTTCGTTTTCAGTTTATTCAGTAACTTTTTTTTTCTCCTTTTATTTTATGTGTTAATTGAGCATCAAGTGGGTCCCAATGGAACACATTCTTTTCTTTTATAATAAAGCAACTGAGCAATAACTGGCTCGTTAAAATTAGGATGCATTTGGTCTCACGTTTTCATTAGTTTCTGGTTCTGCTGCAAGTAATAATATATTTGCGGAAGAAAAACTAGAGTGCTCACTCCTGTGTGTGTGTCAAAACCAGCAAACTATATCTGTTGCAGATAAATATTGATAAACATGAAACTGGTTCTCTATCTAGCATTTTGAGGTTAATCCTGTTTGGAACAATTCAAAATAAAAAATAAAAAAAATGGTGCTGAGTGAAAGTAATTCAGCATGTTGTGTGCCCCCAGGCCCTGGCTGAGGCATTCCTGGACCACCAGTGGAAGATCCTGCAGAGTCCCTCCCAGCCCGCCGTCCTGCGCCAGGCTGCTGCAGGCTACATGGGAAGCTTCCTGGCCCGAGCCAGTTTCATCCCTGTGCTGTGAGTCCCTCTCAACTTCCTGGTGAACGCAGAGCGAGCACTTTCCAAGCCCCAGTTAATCACTGCCTCCTCTCCATGCCCCTGCAGGACGGTTCGGGCTTGTCTGGACCTGCTGCTCTCTTGGATCCACCGCTACATCGACAGCCAGGACAGCAGCGGTCGCCAGGCCTGCTGCGACATCAGCCTGCATGGCCCCTTCTACACGGCCTGTCAGGCCGTCTTTTACACACTGGTCTTCAGACACGGAGCCATCCTGGGGGGCAACATGAAGAAGGGTACGCTGTAACGTAATCAATGAGAACAAACAGCCAATCAGCTGCTCCCTGTCAAACTGACGGTTCAAACACAGTTGTACTTGAATGTCAGTTTCTTAGTTATAGCGAATCATTCATGTCAGGCTTTTAGGATTTATTGCAAGAATCCTATTGGGCGAGGCAATACGTAGAGTTTTTAATTTATACTTGTATTTTTTTCATGTACGATACAGGATTTCATATCCTATATGTATGTATATATTGATAAAGTCATTATACTTTAAAAAAAAGCTGTTAGTTACTTCAGATTTTTTTTATTGTTGACGTGGATACATCTCCACTGCATCTTTCCAGCTTCACAGCAGTGGTCTTTAGTGACCACCAAGGTAAACTACAGGTTAATAAGTTGTTCAGTATTAAATCTCAAAATCATCAGATATGAGCTTCAGATAACTTGATATATCACTCTATATTCCTCAATATATATTGATGGTTAGTTAAAATTTTGTAACATTAGTAGCCTAATTTGTTTTGGCCTGATACCAACTTGTCACCATCGTGAGTAAACTAATTGCTAGCATTAAGCTAACGGTAGTATCCGCACTTCATTATGTACCTGCTGGCTGCAGTTTTAATTAAATTAGCTGTAGAAGTCAAATCTGTTGTGTGTTTGCCTGGAGGGCCTGTCCCCTCTCCAGGAAACACTGCTGGATGGAAAAAGGAAAATCATGGCTCGCTGATGTTGGGATGGTTAGAGTAGAACTGCTGTGCTGGTAGTGTTTTTTTATTATTATTATTTTTCCTCACCAGTTTTAATGTATATGTTGATCCTGTACTGCTGAATAAAAGTGCCTGTGTGAGATTTGGCACATGGTTTCTTACTCAAACCGCCTGCTAGCTGAACGTTAGCAGCTGCCAGATTCTTCCTGTACATGCCCAGTGTTCAAGGTCCGGTCAAATTTCTCCCAATGTTCTGTCCCGCCTAAATATTCACGAGACTTGTGTGCCTTTGTCTGCACAGTATGATGGAGATTATTTGAGTTTTGAACGGTGTCTGTTCCAGGTCTGGAGTACCTGCAGAGCCTGAACCTGGAGCGGGTGGTGATGTGTCAGCTGAACCCGCTCAAAGTGTGTCTGCCGGCAGTCACCAACATGTTTGCTGCCATCACCAGGTACGGCAGCACAGAGATTTACTGATGAGATTCTAAAGTTGCTCAGTTGTCAGGCTGAGATAGCATACAACTTTTCTAATTCTGACAAAGCAAAACATTTTTGTGTGTGTTGCAGGAAGTACCAGGTGGTTTTCTGTTACGCCGTCATAGAAAAGAACAACCGCCACGTGCTGCCGGTGGTTCGCAGCTCTGCAGGAGGAGATTCTGTGACCACCAACACCAACCCCCTGGACAGCTTCTTCCCCTTCGACCCTTATCTGCTCAAGAGGTGATTTTATCAGCTGGAAGAGCCCCTTCCTACCTCTACCTTTGACTCTTTATGTTCCTTTTGTAACAGTTTGATTACCAGTTCTTTTTTTCAGAAGCCGCTCCTCACATTTGAACATCCATGTTGTGTGTGTGTGTGTGTGTGTGTGTGTGTGTGTGTGTGTGTGTGTTTCAGGTCTGGTCAGCTGATCGAACCTCTGTACCAGTCCTGGGAGGAACCAGCAGACACAGAGCTGCTTCCCACCAACATCGCCCGACAGGTGACAATCTCACCCATTTCTTTAGTGTCTCCCCACATTTTGTATTCTAGAACAAGAGAGTGATTTGTATATTTGAGTTATGAATTCATGATCCAAATTCGGATTACTTACCTGAAACACTCAAAATCAAAGCATCAGACTTTTAAGCTTGCGGTAGAAAAAATACTTTTTGCAGAATGCAACTTGTCAGTAAGTTTCTGTCCCCTTAGTGAATAGTGAATTCACTTTAATGTGTAAAATCAGTGAAGTTCCCCTTTAATGTTAAATATGTGTCAGTGACAAGTCATGTTTGGCAAGATGAGAAAGTCAAAAACCTTCGGTATGGACGCATCAGTATTCTGATGTGAATGTATTGAATTAAGTGAGTTGCCGATGTCTTTCAGGGCTCCAGGGAGGATGAGGACGACTTCCTGTGCGGGGAGTCGGCGCAGGCAGACGGCATCGTGGGAATGACCCCGAGCTCCTACGACTCCAGCCTCCGCAGCCCGAGCAGCGTGGGCTCGCCGCCCGTCGTCTTCCAGAGACCTTTCTGACCCTTCCTGATGGGAGCGGACTCCTCCCCTCAGACTCTGTACAGACACGATCTGACAAATCCATGTGGCGTTTATTTTATAGATTCAGGCATCCTTTTTTTTGTTAATGACTGAAAAAAGTGAATATAATATACTGTAGCAGCTTTATTGAAAGCGACAGGTATTAGTGTAAGAGTTAATTCCACATTCATCAGTCTTAAGTTTATCTGCAGCTGAGACGAAGCTTCAGAGGTTATTATTCTATTCTATACAATTCTTCAACGTCAGCTCTACAAGTAGATATTGAAATATAAAGGAGAAACAAGGAAAACTATTCAATGTTTTTTTGTTTCATTATGAAAGTAAACTACAAAAACTAAATTTCTCACATAAACAAGTTTGTATGATTCCTGTTTGACACCTGCTTTCAGAGCATGTGTATTGTTTCAAGAGACTTGAACAAATGAACTTTAAGACACTTCATTGTTCTGCAAATTTCTCCCGAGAATCTTTTTTTTCCCCCCACTAGTATCTGTAACTAACAATGAAGATATTTGTGTGGTGTTCTCTCTTTGTCTGATGCTGGTGAACCTTCTGTTTATTTAAAGGTCTAATTCTACTTTTGGGATATTGTTTTTATATAACCTAAATCCCCTCAATATAATTTTATGTGTCCACTGGAACTTTATGTGCTTTTGTTAAAATGTTACATAACAATCAGATGTATAGTTGTATAGTGCATGGGTAAAAAAAAAAAAATGGAGCAGCTGCAGCAGTTTGTTTTAGCTTGTTCTGTCGCTTTGCATCTGATCTGTGGGAGGAAAAAAAACTGAGGCAACAAAATGTTCTGAGACGTGTCAGGTCCAGTCATCAGTTATTCCTTTAATATAAAACAGTAACAGAAAGAATATGAGGCCACACCAAAAATGCAATCTGATTTGAAATACGGGACACATCAAGGTTTTTTTTTTTTGAATGCAATCTGCAGCTGTCCATCCGGGTGAGCAAAAACCAACGTTCCACATGTAGCCCGACGTCTGCCTCGACTCGACTACCAAACACAAGTTTACACGGCGGCGGGGGGGGGGGGGGGGGCATTAAAGCTGCTCCTTGGACGCAGGAGAAATAACATGCAGTGATAGGACGACACTGGACGGACACCGCTCAGTCCCAATTCTCTGCGAAACATTTCTGCTTCCGTTGCCTTTTTATTCATGAGGAGATTTAGCTGGGGGGGGGATGCTGTTATTTTTCTACTCTGCTGGGGCCAGCTGTAGATCTCTGGCTGAGACTGGATCCTCCTTTACATGCAGCCGTGGGGGAAACCTACATGTGTTTAGAAAAGAGTATTAACATGGTTTACAACAGGCTCTGTCATGCACCTGGCCTAGCAACACAAAAGAGGATCCCAGCACACTCTTTGGCAGAGTAACATCTCCTGGAGACGTCTGTACATGTGATTAACTGTCAAACACAGGTCCGTCGCTGCTGAACCTATATGAACATGTCAGGAAGTCACTAATCTGACGTATGTGAGCAAGCTTTGGCATTAAATCGTTGGCTGTTCCATCCATTCCCGTGACGCTGTGGGGTTTTGACTGAATTTTAGTGGTGCACGCCATGCGTCCCGTCTGCTGGCGGGCGGCGTTGTCGTCCGTCGTGAGTTCGGCTACTCACAGGGCCGCTCCAGCCCGGGGCATGCCAAGGCCCTCCGGTGCTCACATGTGGGGGGAACCGAGGTCTGATCCGTTCTCTGATCCAGCTGCTGCCTCTGCAGGGACCAGCACAGCAAAGGACATGTAAAAACAGGCAGTGGTGGAGGAAATACACACATGGACAAAATTGTTGGTACCCCTCAGTTAAAGAAGGAAAAACCCATAATTCTTACTGAACTCACTTGAAACTTACAAAAGTAACAAAAATTTATTGAAAATTAAATAATCAAAATCATCTATTACTTTTCATTTGTTGATTAACATAATTATTTAAAAAAACTAATGAGATAGGGCTGGCAGGTATTTTGGCCCACTCCTCATGAGCTCCAGTTGTCTTAGGTTTGATGGGTGTCTTCTCCAAATGGCATGTTTCAGCTCCTTCCACAGATGTTCAATGGGATTCAGATCTGGGCTCATGGAAGGCCACTTTAGAATAGTCCAACGCTTTTCTCTCAGCCATTCTTGGGTGTTTTTGGCTGTGTTTTGGATCGTTGTCCTGTTGGAAGACCCATGACCTGCGACTGAGACCAAGCTTTCTGACACTAGGCAGCACAATTCTCTCCAGAAAGCCTTGATAGTCTTCAGATTTCATTTTACCGTGCACACATTCAAGACACCCTGTGCCAGATGCAGCAAAGCAGCAACATTACTGAGCCTCCTCCATGTTTCACCGTAGGGACAGTGTTCTTTTCTTCGTATGCTTGGTTTTGAGTCTATGAACATAGAGTACCACAAAGCTCCAGTTTGGTCTCATCTGTCCAAAGGACATTCTCCCAGAAGCTTTGTGGCTTGTCAACATGCATTTTCTCAAATTCCAGTCTCCCATTTTTTTTTCAGCAGTGGTGTCGTCCTTGGTCGTCTCCCATGAAGTCCACTTTGGCTCAAACGACGAATGGTGCAATCTGACACTGATGTACCTTGGTTTTGGAGTTCACCTTTAATTTCTGTGGAGGTTGTTCTGGGCTCTTTGGATACAATTCAAACGATCCGTCTCTTCAATCTGTCATCAGATTTCCTCCTGTGGCCACGTCCAGGGAGGTTGGCTACTGTGGGTCTTGAACTTCTGAATAATATGAGCCACTGTTGTCACAGTAACTTCAAGCTGTTTAGAGATGGTCTTATAGCCTTCAGCTTTAAGATGTTTGTCTATAATTTTTTTTTCGCATGTCCTGGGACAATTCTCTCCTTCGCCCTCTGTTGTTCATGTTCAGTGTGGTACACACCTTTACACCAAACAGCAGAGTGACTACTTGTCTTCCTTTAAATAGGCAGAACTGACTGATTATGACTTTGGAAACACCTGTGATGTCAATTAAATGACACACCTGAGTTAATCATGTCACTCCGGTCAAATAGTTTTCAATCTTTATAGAGGTACCATCATTTTTGTCAAGGCCTGTTTCATTAGTTTTTTTTTTTAAAATAATGATGTTATTCAACAATTTAAAAGTAATGGCTGATTTTGATGATTTAATTTTCAATATTTTTTAATTTATTGTTACTTTTGTAAGTTTCAAGTGATTTCAATGAGAATTGTAGGTTTTTCCTTCTTTAACTGAGGGGTACCAACAATTTTGTCCACGTGTGTACTCCGATCTTTTACTCTTCTATGAGAACTTGACTATAGCAAAATTTATAAGCTCATCAATAATACCCATCAACATTTATAAAATGTTTGCAAGTATAAAGTAGCTTTAAACGAAAATACTCAAGTAAAGTATAACCATTTCAAAACTGTATTAAGTATCAAGTTACTTTCCACCACAAAAACAACGAGCAAAACAAGCCACCAGAGGACCAATAAACAGGTGTAAACAAAAGTGTAATTTTACGTTTGAATATGGATGATCAAGTATAAGTTGTGATGACGAACATTGCTCTGCATTCATGTCACATATTCAGATAATATAGAAAACATCACATCACTGATTCTTCGCACTTGGCTCAGTACTTGTGTATCAGCTGCTTTGTCCGTCAGCTCAACACTTTGCTACCGTAAATTCTCATCTACAAGTAGATGCAGGTTTCAGATAATCGCAAATATAGACCTGGTCAGTACAGTCATGGTATACTCCCACTCTGAAATAATGTTTTATGGCCAGTTTCTTCTGATCTGAGGCAGGTTTAAACTTGTAGAGGGCAGTAGCTATGCATATTTATAACAAAATATGTAGAATTCCAATACTTTGCCCCTGTGTGTGTGTGTGTGTGTGTAGAAAGTTTCTGAACTGGAAATGGAAATCGGCTCCGTAACAAAGAAAATAAATACTGAAAATTGCAAAAAAAACACAAAATATAAAATAACTCTTGTGAATGATGGAATGATCTCACAAACAAATTAAAATACTTGGTTTTCTTCTGCCATGTTACATCAATATACTCATATTATCTTCATAAAAATGTCTCACAGATGGAAGCAAAATCACTAATCAATAAAAGTCTCCTAATAATATTTTTTAATTTCTGGGCTTATTTAAAGATGAAACTTTGGGATGTGGGGAACTTTAACTGATACTTTTTGCTATTTACTGACGATTCAACTGTTCTGTCCTGATGTGTTTTGTGTGTTCTGGTGTTTTCAGGCATGGCGTTTGTACCCGTTTCGTCGATGAGGAAACGGACTCCCTGCACCAGCTCCTTGGCTTCTGCAGCCAGCTGGAAGGCAGAATCAGGAAAAGATGATGGGGTCCCGGGGCTTTCTGTGGCTGGAGATGACCTGTTGCTCCTGATACACACACACACACACGCAGGATGAGTTATTCTAACATGACTTTCAGAGCTATGAGTAACTGATAACGTGGTGTTTAGGGTCTCTTACCCGACTTCTCCACACAGGCTGGGCGTTGTTAACACTTTGTGGACGTTCTGAGTAGACAGACAACAATAATAGTGATGTGAGCTTCTGTGGTCTCAGGTCCTTATGACTGTCCTCAAGGCTCTTTCACATTGGAATTCTATGTTTTTATGGGTGCATGCACTCTTTCCACCTCAGGTCTGGGTCACATCTACCTGCAGCCAAAGTCTCCATATGCATTATTAATTAAAAGTAATTTAACCTTTAGATTAAATGAGTGCAGGAGGCCTGTGGAGTTGTCTTGTCCTTTCACAATCAGGAAGTTTCTCAGCCTGATTAACAGGTTTAAAATGTCAAAATTAGTAAAAGATTAATTGCTGTCCGTGTTGCATTAGACTCCACTCCATGCGATTGTAGACATGAGGCCGCTAGCAGTACTGGCTGGTTTGTTGAAGCCTGCAGAGCTGCAGTGTGTTTCTAGGCCACTAAGGAGCAGACTGGCTCTATAACAGAGTTAGGTGTGTGTGTTGTCGGCAGGGATTGTGAGACATGGAGACTCTAAGGTAATTAATCACTTATATCAAACTCTACAGGCGGCCACTCAGAATCATGAACAGGCTATTGGCACAGAAGATCTATCGTGACAGATCTCCTCAGAGACTCCCAGTGTTCAGTGAGGAGGTGATCTCTTTATAGTCAGCTGCTGCTTCTTAACTAAAACTGCAAATTGTTGCAGGGAGAACCTCGCAGGTCTGAATAATTCATGTATGATTACAGATCATTATTATTTTATTTTAATTTAGATTTCTTATACATATTTGGTTTGGAGACCAGACACTCTGACGGTGATGTGTGGAGGAGCTGAGGACTCGTACCTGAGCGAAGCCCAGCAGCTTCTTGTTGGAGATCTCCAGGTGTTTCCTGTTCAGCTCTGACTTCCTCAGCTGACAGTCGATGGCCGTCAGCCGCCTGTTCAGGTCGTACATCTCCTCCTGACAAACAAACACACACACACACATCTGATCAATGACCATGTCATTTAGAGATAATGAGCATCAAGCCACAGTGATTTTTTAAAGAGCATCTTTCAATTAATTTTGAGGAAAAATAAGATGATCATTATCAAGTCATGACATTGTATCATTTTTATTGTATCTGTAGATTCTCCATTTGCACCAGTAGAGGGCAGAGCCTACAATCCAAAAACGTGAACAATGTGCACCTCATGCAGACGTCAGACCAGGTGTCTCATGTTTTCTTGTGTCAGTTATATGATAAGATTTAGATAGAAAAACAACACGAAAGACAGATTTTCTTAATTTTTGGTTGGCGATCTGCTCTTCAGGGCCATGGTACTCTGGCACTCAAAACACTGAAATGTTAAAAGATATCTATTTTTACTATTTTGGGGAGTACAGTTTCATATTAGCTTTAGATCAACCTTCTAAATACATGTTTGCACAGAAGGATGACTGTGGTTTTTGTTCTTCATTCCTTCCATTGTAAAAGCATTATGGAGGGCTCCTGCTCTAATGTTGGATTTCGATGCACAGCGTGGAGGTCAAGAACCTGCAACCTTCCCTGTAAGGTGTATCCTCATTTTTGTGCAGCCAGGGATTTACCAGCTGAGCTGCAATGCCACAGGTTATGAAGCAGTAGGCCACAGACACAGAGAAATATTTTTTCTTTTTCCCAAGCCAGAAACTGAGGCATCAGCGCCGTTATAAAAATGCAGATAGATGTGTTCCGCACAGACTCTGTGATAAAAGGATGCAGCAGACGCTCCGAGCTGCAGGGAGGAAGAAAAACAGCCGGATGGAAAAGCTCGGCTCAATGTTTTTTTTTTTTCTTTTTAACTTCACACGATATTATCTGCACAGTCAGTTGTTGCCGCTGGACCCGCGCCCACAGAAGAAGCCACATAGCGAAGCGAACAAGAGACGTGATTGGCTGCGCTACAGGTCGCCGATGCTGCTGGATTGTTGATAGCGAAGGGAACATGAAGGAAGCCAGAGAAAAGCTCAGTATTCTGGTGCTCTACAGAGCCAATACGTTGCTTTGTAGAGGTGAGATGAATACAAAACTTAAGCTTCTGATGGGAATAAAAAGCATAATACAGCCTGAATATGGAAGATATTTCTGCCTGCAAGACGACAGCACACATCAAGCACAAATCCAGCTTCACTTTTGTTAAGACCCTTTACGGCTGGTTTTGAGATGAACTGTGTTTCACCTCCAGATGCTGCTCCAAAATCTGGCTCTTATCCATCGACTGTAGAAAGCAGGGAAAGGGGTCATCTGAGGTCAATCAAATCGTGTTCAGGTGGGTCCAACACAGACTAAACTGTCATCATCTCTGCTGCCTTTGTTTCACCCGAATCAGGCCACAAGCTGTTCAGGTTTAGGGGGAAATAAGAAGGAAACTACCACAAAGAAACAAACCATGCTGCTACAACAAAGCAAAAACACCTGTTTTTGTTACAGAATGAATCAGAGACACATTGTGTTTGTCCTAAATGTTCCTCCCATATCTTTACAACAAGTCCTCTGATTCCCTGCACACATGGCAGCTGTCTACGTGAATCAGTAAAGTGTTGAATTTAGTGCGAGTTGGCCAGACGGTGGCACTATAATGAAAAAAAAATGTAGCCATCAATCTCAGAGTCAAAATTCTGGGTTCTGTGAATCTGTGTGGACTAATCTTTTTATTTAAACAATGCCCATTTGTGCATTTTTGAAATTTTCCTCCAAATCTTTTCATTCAATCTTTTCTACAGAGCAATCATCACCATAATTCAAATCAATGAAAACATCTCTGGACCAACCTGGAAAAAGTGATTTACAGATTCTTTGTTTACAGTTTTGTTGTATTTGGCCTTCAAAGTTTTCTCAAATGCTGTTGGCCAAAAAAAAAGTCAGACATCCTAAACTTGTTGTGTTGTAATGACCTTTATCGTAGACATCAGAGTGACTAGGACATGCTACTCTGCACCAAATCTGCATTGTTGCACTATCCTCTATCTATAAAGGAAGAGACCTCAGTCTGTGTGTATGAATATATGAATGTCATTCACATATCTCAAGAACTGTTCATCAATAAGACTTCAGAGAGAGAGTAAAGTCGACTGGATGCAGTTCTCACCACTGACGATAATGCAAGTAGCGATACTGGGAAATAGAAATTGTTTCTTTCTGATTAGGCACTAGTTATATATCGAAATTATAGACTAGCTCTCAGCATTGGTAATGTGTCCCGCTTTATCCCACACAAGCACACTCTTTGTCCCACGTCTGCTAGGGTGTGGACAAAAAGCTGCAGCTGAACAGAAACACTCACATCCTATTAGATCAGATCCCAATTTAATAAAATGTTTTCGGTCTGCTCCGGCCTGCTTCCACTCAGCGGAGGACAAGACGTTTCCGCCCCGATGCTCACGCTGCTGTCAACGGCTAAAAAGTTGAAATGTCACATAATCCGCCCCCTTTCCTGCTGTCTCAAGCTGCCGTCGAGCAGCTCTGCGCTGACCTTTTCTCTGCACAGCAACAATAAGTAGAGCATCACTAATGCACTAATCTGCAGATCTGCTTATAAGTAGCAGGTGATCGGAGTGATTATCCTGATACAGATACCAGATAGCTGTGTCCTGCAGCAGGGGATGGACTCATATGCTGGGCTTTAATAGCTTTATTTTGATCTGTAAGAAGGTCTACATGTTCTATAAATAAAGTCCTGTGTTAAAAAAAAAAAAACGCTCAGTCCACAGAGAAAGAAAACAAATCGTTCTTTCTAGAGCTGCAGGATGAAACTTGAGAGGGGATGATTTTGTAGAGACCACTACCTTTCTAACTTCACTGAAGTAAAAGCACATGAATATCATCCTTTTTCTACACTGCTTATTCCTCATTAGGGTCACTTGTCGATGGGCAAATCGGTTAAGCATATTTTTAGGCTGTGGAGGAAGCTGGAGAACCTGGAGATAACTCACATAGACAGTGAGAGAACATGAAACTCCACAG
Organism: Eupleurogrammus muticus; assembly: GCA_036785175.1. NCBI lineage: Eukaryota > Metazoa > Chordata > Actinopteri > Scombriformes > Trichiuridae > Eupleurogrammus > Eupleurogrammus muticus. The sequence goes on along the minus strand of JAYKQN010000011.1, from coordinate 21,847,043 downwards.
AAAGATCCCACTACCCCTACAGGAATACCATTAAGTTAATGTGCACATATCGTAATGCACATACAAAAAATAAATGTAGGAATGAATGCAGTGCAGTAGCAAGTCCAGTGTGCATAGTAAAGTACAAAACAGCGAGACTCACCTTGGGGACCTCCACTCCCTGTGCTTGCCTCTTGCTGGCCAGCTGGTTCTTCAGGTCCCTGATCTCCGCCTCCAGCAGCTGGATCACCTCCTCGTAGTCCTGCTCGGCGCTGCCGGTGTGCCGCTGCACCGCCTCGGCCTCGGCCGCCTGCAGGCGGCTCTTCAGACGGGTGTTCTCCTCCACGGTCAGACACGCTTTCTGGGAGAGGAAAAGGGCAGCGTCACTCAGGAGCTGCAGCAGCCTCCTCAGTTCGGTGTGAGCATCTAAATTAATGGTATTTAAGTAACTGGCTTCAATGCAAACTGATGTAAAATGACACTACGGACACAGTGTACACTACTGTTTAAAAGTTTGGGATCAGTCACTCAGACAATTTATTGTTTTCCATGTGGGGTCACACTTTTAATAAAAGTGTGCTGCACTTTTATTAATAATAAAATAAGTTGCAAAATGAATAGAAAATATAGTTAAAACATTGACGAGGTAATAAATAATGATTTTATTTGAAGTAATCATTTTCTCCTATAAAGTTTGCTTTAATCAAAGAATGCTCCATCTAAGCAGCTAAACTGTTTTCAGCTGTACTGACTAATATCACAAGGGTTTTCTAATTATCTCTTAGCTTCTGATGCAATTATCAAACACAATGCACCATTAGAACACTGGAGAAATGGGCTTCTATATACCTATATAGATGTTGCATTAATAACCAGACATTTGCAACTAGAATAGTCTTTTAACACTGTAATGTATAGAGTGTTTTTCTGATTAGTTTAAAGTTATCTTCATTAAAAAAAACATGGTAAAAGTGGTTTTCTTAAAAAGATAAGGACATCTCTAGGTGACCTTAAACTTTTGAATGGTCTTGTATATTTAGGTTAATATTTAGGGTTGAATGACTTTAAACTTTTTAACTAAGTCTCAAGACTAATTACATCAGTTTCTCAGAGTGTGTGAACAGTAGTGTAGGAGCAGTGTTTGTGTGTGTGTGTGTTTTTGTCACCACCTCTGAGGTCTTCTGCAGCTCCTCCTCCACGGTTTTCTTGCTGTGCTCCATGTCCTTCAGCATCACCTGCCACGCCAGGACAAAACACAGCAGGGAGAAGGTTTCCCTCTGTCCTCCTTCACTTGCTTTCACAGTAAATGTGGACTACTTGGCTGACACTAACCCCGTCTGATGTCTTGCTGTGAGCTTTGCTCAAATTCAGACTCACTGAACTCTTTCAGGAATTTGCTCATTTCAAGCTGAGAAAACTCAAATGTTCATGAGATGATCATTAGCTTAATTAACACCAATAAACTACTGCATAAGGTGACCTGTTTTACTCTATCTCAGTCAGAATTAACTGTAGCTGACTTTACTATCTGTGATGGTGACAGTTTTATTTTAGTTAGCCCTATATGTTATTGATTTAAGTCCTATTTTTAACTCCAAATTCATACAGATGAAGGTTTAGTAAAACAAGTGTTTTCCCAGAAAGTGTTCTCACCTTGAGCTGCTTCATTTGAGTCTGTAGCTGCTTCACCTCTGTCTGAAACTGCTCCATCTCCTCACTGCTGTAGCTGCATTCTGATTCATACATCTGTGCACAAACACACACACATATGATATAATTTCACAGATTTAACAGTTAGATTTATCCGTGCAGGCAGTGCTGCATCAATGTGTCAGAGTGCCGGGATGTGGAAGCTGTGAGCAGCTTACAGGTGAGTGAAAGGCTGACGTGTCCATCAAACTGGCTGCTTCGTGATAGGAGAACATGAAGGGACCCGCCCCCAGACCCAGCTCCTCCAGGTTCTCCTGGAAAATGCTCCGGGTGGCCTCCACGAAGTCTGAGTCGACAAACAAGAACAGAGAGGTAGCTGTGAGGTTAAATTAATTTAGACCACATTTTAATTATCTGCTCTGTCTATACACTCATCAAAAGATACAGACACAAGATTAGAAATCTGTCTAGTGTGAAACAAAGAGCTACCTGGTGGTGATGGGTTGAATCGGCAGTGTGTGTGTGTGTGTGTTTTCATTGGACTTAGCTGTTAATTTATATATAAGTAATATAATAAAGTAAATATGTAATGAGAATGTCAACATGGCCGCTTCTGTGACATGTTGAATAGTGCAGGAATATTTCAGCTAAAATATCCAAATAATATTTCATTAAACTATCGATAAAACAATAGAAAATATTAAAATATTATTTGCTGTGTTATTTGTATAGCACATACTTGTTATGTATTATGTACGTTCAACATGCTAATTATTATGAATATTATATACAATATACTATGCAAACTATTATGTATGTACTATTATTAACTATTATGTAAACTATTATATTATATATAATATAATATGCATATTATGAAGCATTTTATATAAAACATGCATCATAAGGAGCAGCTCCTGTTGATAACTGAACAATACAGACACTGTCTCTCCTTATCAGTAATGACACACAGTGATTGACATGCAGCCTGTCCCCTCAAAGCGTTTCAACACACATCTCTTAACTCTGTTGACACAGGTGTGTGTGTGTGTGTGTGTGTGTGTGTGTGGGTGTGTTCATGTGCATCACCTCCATACGCCACAGTGCCTTGTGGGTCTGTGGTCAGGTTCTGTTTCAACCTCTTCCTCTTGTCTTCGCTGACGTCAAGCCCGAGGAAGGACAGAGCCTGAGAGACAGAGACAGAGAGGGAGGCTCAGGGAGACGTTTACCCCGCGGTTATAAGTAGTTTCACATTTAAATATCTACTGAGAACATGCCCTATCTTTCTGCATTTCCCTGAAAGCTCTCGACATTTCTGAGGAGTTAATAATTGCAAAGCTCCAGAAGCTGCTGCATGGATGTTGTGGTGAAACTGCGAAACCTGTTACCCTCAAATATCACAGTTTGTGTTTGTGTTGAATTATAAATGTTACAGGATGTCTACACTGTCACGTTTGGTGTCTCACATCTTCCAGGTCATTCGTTCAGGTCTATTTACTTCCTGTTTCTCTGCCTCCAGCTTCTGATACCTACCCATCCTACGGTGATTCACCTGTTGTTATCTACGTTTCTCTTTGGTATTTAAACCTCTGTGTTCTCCTACTTCTGTGATAGATGGTCTTCATTCTCTGAGAGGAGCTGACCACCAATCCTTGAGACTTCCTTAGTGTCGTTGACTTTTTGCCTGACTGGACTTTTTTATTCTCTATGTGTTCCAGGTTCTGTGTTCTGATGTTGGAATAAACTGATTTGTTTTTGCATTACTGCCTTGTGTTGTCCAGCTTTTGGCTCTATGATACTGAGATACACGGTGGTCTCCATATTAGAATATGATTCTCCTAGATAAATCCCAAATATACATGATGTGACCCTTCTTGACCGCTTAAACCACATAAATATCTTTTTTTGTTTGTAACAGATTAATGATTATAACATATTTAAAGATAGATTGTGAACATAAGGTTTTTGTGTTCCATAAATAACGGCTCATGTTTGAAACTCTCAATCCACAGAGAAATGCATACAGTCCATTTGTATAAAATTAGCCATCAGGACTTCTGTGAAGTTATGATGTCACAGCTATACCAATAACACCAATAAGACAAATCCCCCAAAAATATCTGGTGCAGAAAAAAGCTTAAAAGCGTAGATGTGAAACTATATTGATATATTTTTTTTATCAACAAAAATATCTTGCTAGTGATGTCACCACTTTAAATAAACCCGCTTCCTCTCTGGGTTATTTTCCTACTAGATTACATCTAACCAATAAATGTCCATAAATGTGTCTTCACTCTGTTTTGCAAAGGATCCAACAGATCAGGAGAGAGCAGGCCTGTGATCAACATTCAAACTCTGTCTCTCTAATCCCGTAAATGAATTGGTAGATTAGGGTTGACCTCTGGGTGAGCTGGAACCGGACTAAATGAAAATAAAACACAGCACAGAGGACAGAGGCAGGAAGAAGGAGCAGAGAGATGGGCTGATGGAGGGGACAGGGGGGACAGGGAGCAGAGAAAGAGCTGACACGGTAGAAAAGACGAGTGTGATACGGCAGGCGGAGTGAGACTGAGAGATCAGTGATTAGACGGAGAGAGCTCAGGGTGGAGCTACAAAAGTGCTACGACTGTAAAAATGTTGCAAGTGAATGCAGAAAAAAAACATAATTCGTTATTGTAAAATGTATTTCATGGTCAAAAACTTGGTCAAATGAAAAAAAACATAATTCGTTATTGTAAAATGTATTTCATGGTCAAAAACATGGTCAAATGTAGGTTTTGCAGAAACACAGCAAAACCTACATTTATCTAACAGTTTTAGTTACTTTTTTTAGACAATGATTTGACTCAATGGTCAATATAAGAAGCTTTCAAAATCCAACGCACAGTTAAAGATCAAACCAGTAGTTTTAACATTTTAGTCTGATGATGAATGTTACAGCTCCAACAAATTAGCTCCAACTTCACATGGTTTCATTTCAATAAATGTTCAAATCATCCAATTTTTCACCAAAAAATAACGATTAAATAAAGTACAACAATCATCTCAGGACCCCTCCCATGTACAGAATCTGCTGTCCTTTTGAAGGGGCCTGAACCTTTGGTTGGGACCCACTGGATTAAACTAGTTAAGTGTATACAAATTAGTTAAAGTAGTTCCACCTCCAGCAGCTACAACATATTAATGATCTGATGATGTCACAGAGAAACAGTCCAAACCAACACTTTACTCCAGTACTTTACTGCATCTATTCATTATACGGCAGTACTTTACTACATCTACTAATAATACTGCAATACCTTACTACATATACTAATCATAGTGAAAAACATTAACTGCATCAACTCATTAAACTACACCACTTTAACTGCACCAACTCATAATAGTCATGTACTTTACTGCAATACTTTACTCCATTAACTTATAATACTGCATTAATTTAACTACATCAACTCATAATACTGCAACACTTTACTACATCAACTCATGATACTGCAATACTTTACTACATATACTCATGATACTGCAGTACTTTACTACATATACTCATGATACTGCAGTACTTTACTACATATACTCATGATACCGCAGTACTTTACTACATATACTCATGATACTGCAGTACTTTACTACATATACTAATAATACTGCAGTACTTTACTGCATCTATTCATTATACTGCAGTACTTTACTACATCTACTAATAATACTGCAATACCTTACTACATATACTAATCATAGTGAAAAACATTACCGGATCAACTCATTAAACTACACCACTTTAACTGCACCAACTCATAATAGTCATGTTCTTTACTGCAATACTTTACTCCATTAACTTATAATACTGCATTAATTTAACTACATCAACTCATAATACTGCAACACTTTACTACATCAACTCATGATACTGCAACACTTTACTACATATACTCATAATAGTGCAATACTTTACTACATCTACTCATGATACTGCAATACTTTACTACATCTACTCATGATACTGCAGTACTTTACTACATCTACTCATAATACTGCAGTACTTTACTACATTTACTCATGATACTGCAGTACTTTACTACATCTACTCATGATACTGCAATACTTTACTACATCTACTCATGATACTGCAGTACTTTACTACATCTACTCATGATACTGCAGTACTTTACTACATCTACTCATGATACTGCAGTACTTTACTACATCTACTCATGATACTGCAGTACTTTACTACATCTACTCATGATACTGCAATACTTTACTACATCTACTCATGATACTGCAGTACTTTACTACATATACTCATGATACTGCAGTACTTTACTACATCTACTCATGATACTGCAATACTTTACTACATCTACTCATGATACTGCAGTACTTTACTACATATACTCATAATACTGCAGTACTTTACTACATTTACTCATGATACTGCAGTACTTTACTACATTACTCATGATACTGCAGTACTTTACTACATTACTCATGATACTGCAGTACTTTACTACATCTACTCATGATACTGCAGTACTTTACTACATCTACTCATGATACTGCAGTACTTTACTGCATCTACTCATGATACTGCAGTACTTTACTACATTACTCATGATACTGCAGTACTTTACTACATTACTCATGATACTGCAGTACTTTACTACATTACTCATGATACTGCAGTACTTTACTACATCTACTCATAATACTGCAGTACTTTACTACATTACTCATGATACTGCAGTACTTTACTACATCTACTCATAATACTGCAGTACTTTACTACATTACTCATGATACTGCAGTACTTTACTACATTACTCATGATACTGCAGTACTTTACTACATTACTCATGATACTGCAGTACTTTACTACATCTACTCATAATACTGCAGTACTTTACTACATCTACTCATGATACTGCAGTACTTTACTACATTACTCATGATACTGCAGTACTTTACTACATTACTCATGATACTGCAGTACTTTACTACATCTACTCATAATACTGCAGTACTTTACTACATATACTCATAATACTGCAATACTTTACTACATTACTCATGATACTGCAGTACTTTACTACATCTACTCATAATACTGCAGTACTTTACTACATTACTCATGATACTGCAGTACTTTACTACATCTACTCATAATACTGCAGTACTTTACTACATTACTCATGATACTGCAGTACTTTACTACATTACTCATGATACTGCAGTACTTTACTACATTACTCATGATACTGCAGTACTTTACTACATCTACTCATAATACTGCAGTACTTTACTACATCTACTCATGATACTGCAGTACTTTACTACATTACTCATGATACTGCAGTACTTTACTACATTACTCATGATACTGCAGTACTTTACTACATCTACTCATAATACTGCAGTACTTTACTACATTACTCATGATACTGCAGTACTTTACTACATCTACTCATAATACTGCAGTACTTTACTACATTACTCATGATACTGCAGTACTTTACTACATTACTCATGATACTGCAGTACTTTACTACATTACTCATGATACTGCAGTACTTTACTACATCTACTCATAATACTGCAGTACTTTACTACATCTACTCATGATACTGCAGTACTTTACTACATTACTCATGATACTGCAGTACTTTACTACATTACTCATGATACTGCAGTACTTTACTACATCTACTCATAATACTGCAGTACTTTACTACATTACTCATGATACTGCAGTACTTTACTACATTACTCATGATACTGCAGTACTTTACTACATTACTCATGATACTGCAGTACTTTACTACATCTACTCATAATACTGCAGTACTTTACTACATCTACTCATGATACTGCAGTACTTTACTACATTACTCATGATACTGCAGTACTTTACTACATTACTCATGATACTGCAGTACTTTACTACATTACTCATGATACTGCAGTACTTTACTACATCTACTCATGATACTGCAGTACTTTACTGCATCTACTCATGATACTGCAGTACTTTACTACATTACTCATGATACTGCAGTACTTTACTACATTACTCATGATACTGCAGTACTTTACTACATTATTCATGATACTGCAGTACTTTACTACATTACTCATGATACTGCAGTACTTTACTACATTACTCATGATACTGCAGTACTTTACTACATCTACTCATAATACTGCAGTACTTTACTACATCTACTCATGATACTGCAGTACTTTACTACATTACTCATGATACTGCAGTACTTTACTACATTACTCATGATACTGCAGTACTTTACTACATCTACTCATAATACTGCAGTACTTTACTACATCTACTCATGATACTGCAGTACTTTACTACATTACTCATGATACTGCAGTACTTTACTACATCTACTCATAATACTGCAGTACTTTACTACATCTACTCATGATACTGCAGTACTTTACTACATTACTCATGATACTGCAGTACTTTACTACATTACTCATGATACTGCAGTACTTTACTACATCTACTCATAATACTGCAGTACTTTACTACATCTACTCATGATACCGCAGTATTTTACTACATATACTCATGATACTGCAGTACTTTACTACATTACTCATGATACTGCAGTACTTTACTACATTACTCATGATACTGCAGTACTTTACTACATATACTCATGATACTGCAGTACTTTACTACAAATACTCATAATACTGCAGTACTTTACTACATTTACTCATGATACTGCAGTACTTTACTACATTTACTCATAATACTGCAGTACTTTACTACATTTACTCATGATACTGCAGTACTTTACTACATTTACTCATAATACTGCAGTACTTTACTACATATACTCATGATACTGCAGTACTTTACTACATATACTCATGATACTGCAGTACTTTACTACATATACTCATGATACTGCAGTACTTTACTACATTTACTCATGATACTGCAGTACTTTACTACATTACTCATGATACTGCAGTACTTTACTACATTACTCATGATACTGCAGTACTTTACTACATCTACTCATGATACTGCAGTACTTTACTACATCTACTCATGATACTGCAGTACTTTACTACATCTACTCATGATACTGCAGTACTTTACTGCATCTACTCATGATACTGCAGTACTTTACTACATTACTCATGATACTGCAGTACTTTACTACATTACTCATGATACTGCAGTACTTTACTACATTACTCATGATACTGCAGTACTTTACTACATTACTCATGATACTGCAGTACTTTACTACATTACTCATGATACTGCAGTACTTTACTACATCTACTCATAATACTGCAGTACTTTACTACATCTACTCATGATACTGCAGTACTTTACTACATTACTCATGATACTGCAGTACTTTACTACATTACTCATGATACTGCAGTACTTTACTACATCTACTCATAATACTGCAGTACTTTACTACATATACTCATAATACTGCAGTACTTTACTACATTTACTCATGATACTGCAGTACTTTACTACATTACTCATGATACTGCAGTACTTTACTACATTACTCATGATACTGCAGTACTTTACTACATCTACTCATGATACTGCAGTACTTTACTACATCTACTCATGATACTGCAGTACTTTACTGCATCTACTCATGATACTGCAGTACTTTACTACATTACTCATGATACTGCAGTACTTTACTACATTACTCATGATACTGCAGTACTTTACTACATTACTCATGATACTGCAGTACTTTACTACATTACTCTAGTACTGCAGTACTTTACTACATCTACTCATAATACTGCAGTACTTTACTACATCTACTCATGATACTGCAGTACTTTACTACATTACTCATGATACTGCAGTACTTTACTACATCTACTCATGATACTGCAGTACTTTACTACATATACTCATGATACTGCAGTACTTTACTACATTACTCATGATACTGCAGTACTTTACTACATTACTCATGATACTGCAGTACTTTACTACATCTACTCATGATACTGCAGTACTTTACTACATCTACTCATGATACCGCAGTATTTTACTACATATACTCATGATACTGCAGTACTTTACTACATTACTCATGATACTGCAGTACTTTACTACATTACTCATGATACTGCAGTACTTTACTACATATACTCATGATACTGCAGTACTTTACTACAAATACTCATAATACTGCAGTACTTTACTACATTTACTCATGATACTGCAGTACTTTACTACATTTACTCATAATACTGCAGTACTTTACTACATTTACTCATGATACTGCAGTACTTTACTACATTTACTCATAATACTGCAGTACTTTACTACATATACTCATGATACTGCAGTACTTTACTACATATACTCATGATACTGCAGTACTTTACTACATATACTCATGATACTGCAGTACTTTACTACATTTACTCATAATACTGCAGTACTTTACTACATATACTCATGATACTGCAGTACTTTACTACATATACTCATGATACTGCAGTACTTTACTACATTTACTCATAATACTGCAGTACTTTACTACATATACTCATGATACTGCAGTACTTGACTACATCTACTCATGATACTGCAGTACTTTACTACATATACTCATGATACTGCAGTACTTTACTACATTTACTCATAATACTGCAGTACTTTACTACATATACTCATGATACTGCAGTACTTGACTACATCTACTCATGATACTGCAGTACTTTATTACATCTACTTTATTACATCCAATACTTGTACTTTACTGTAATACATTAAGGACAACAAACTTGTCATACTTTGTACTGTGTACTTTTACTGCAGTATGTCTTTTCTACATTGCTGAAGTAAAGGATCTGAGCGCCTTTTTTGTTAGATACCATTAAGAACATGTTTCATTCCTCCAGTAGAGTTACACATGCACTTGGAGAAACTATGATGTAATTAGTCTAGAAGAGGGCCAGAGAATCGGCCTTCTTATGTCACAGTCAGGCCACGATTATAAACTCTACAGATCCAGTAGTGCTGAACATGAGCCACCTCCAAACAACAGGAGGTGTCTGCAGCTGCATCTGCTGGCAGATATGACTGACAGCATTAAATCTCACCACAGTTTAACACTAGTTTAGAGGTCACCAGACAAACTGAAATCACCTCCAGCTGCTGACAATCACATTCACTCCATCAGGAGAAGTACCTCATTCATCAAGTTATTATTTATCCACATAGGGGTTATTAACAACAAATCTAGATCATTGAGATGGATTATATCAAAATAAATATATACTACCATTCAAAAGTTTAAGGTCACTTAGAGATGTCCTTATCTTTGAAAGACACCATTAAACTAATCAGAAATACACTCTATGCAGTGTTAATGTGGTATAAGCATATTCTAGCTGCAAATGTCTGTTTTTAATGCAATATCTACATAGGTATATAGAAGCCCATTTCCAGCAAGCATCACTCCAGTGTTAATAATGATATATTGTAAACAAGAAGTTCATTATTATCTAGTTTATTGAGCTGGATTATATTCATCTAAATATACACTAGCATTCAAAAGTTTAGTTTTACTTAGAGATGTCCTTATCTCTGAAAGAAAACCACAGATTTTTTCTTTTAATAAAGATAACATTAAACTAATCGGAAATACACTCTATACATTGTTAATAAGGTAAATGACTATTCTAACCACAAATATCTACTTAGGTGTATAGAGGCCCATTTCCTTCATTTGCTATTTGTTGCTGAAAAAAGTTTGAAGGAGAAAATTATAATTCTATATTCTATTCGATATATATTCTATTTTGCAACTCATTTGAAGAATAAAACTGTGACATGAAAAACACTAAATTGTCTGGGTAACCCCAAACTTTTAAACAGTAACCTTTTCTCAATAGTGCTAGGAAATCTTATAATTGTCACAGTGAGTTTATCCATTTAATGTCATTCTAATATATTAGTGAGCAGCAGTGTGTGTGTGTGTGTGTGTGTGTGTGTGTGTGTGTGTGTGTGTGTGTTGCTGTCCAGACTGTGTCCAGACAACAGAGGACATTATTGTGTCAGCTGTCCATCACGGCTCCTGACTCAGTCAGTGGGGATGTTGTGCTCTGTTCTGTCATGTCAGGGTTGTCGTGTTGTGATTGGATGTCGTCATGTGTTTTGATGCTGCTGCTTTTTTACTGTGGGGGCTTAGCCCCACTTGTAAAACAGGTTTTAATCTCAATGTACCTGCCTTGAAAAAATTGAGGATTACAAAAAAAAAATGAACAATTTCAAACATAATAATGAGCAATGACACAAATGCAATTAGTCACCATTGTTTCCAAGAGTCTACTGCAGCACATACACACAGTAATAGTTTGCTGATGAGAACCAGAGGACAAAAACTAAATATAAAATTCACTGCACTGGGTCCCTGTGTGGTTAAGGATCCATTTTAAGGTTCTCTTACTAGTTTGTAAAAGTCTTAACAGTCTTGGGCCACCCTATCTTTCAGATTAGCTTTTACCATATCAACCCTCTTGGGTCCTGAGGGTTTTCATTGCTCCAAGAATCAAAACTAAAACCCACAGGGAGGCTGTATTTAACCATTATGGCCCACCTATATCAACCAGCCTGCCAGACGACGTCAGGATCACCGACACTGTTTAAAAAGGAGGCTCAAGACTCACCTGGTCAAACTTTCAATTGTTTTATTCAGATTTTTTTTTAATGTATTTTCGTTTTCATCCAGTTCAGCCTTTTAATCTTTCAGTATTTAGTTTTATCGTATTCTACGATCTTTAACCTTTTTAGCTTTTAGCTTTTATTATGTATTACTGTCTGTCAGTTGCAGTGTTTCCTCATGGGGGGTCTCCTCATCTGGAGCCTCTGTGCCCGGCCAGGATTCTGTTTTAAGCCATCTCATGCTATGTGTGTGTGTGTGTGTGGGGGGGGGTTTTGTGAAGCACTTTGGTATCTTTTTTAAATGTATGAAAAGTGCTGCATAAATATAATTTTATTAATTGGTAAGCATCATTGCAGCAAAGCAAGAAACAAACAAACATAATGAGCAGCATGTGTCTAACTTCTTGTTTTGTCAAGTCTCACCAGGTCTAACTTGTCTAATTTGAGGCGTATGTCGGGGTCCAGCGTTATTTTCGGTTTGGTCTCTGTCGGCGACCTCTGGCTGGTTGAACCTAGAGAGAGTAGAGAAGAGACAAAGGTGCAGACAAAGGGAGAAAAGGGTTAGTTTTGTGATTTTTTTGTGAGTTAAGCATTATATGAAAAAACATACTTTAAAGTTTAAAACTGTGATACCACAACTAATTATTGAGATTAATAAGCAGAGAGCATGTGAGGCTGCGGTACACCTGGAAAAAACAACAGGAGGAGTATCACTGGATAATCTGTAATATCAGAGAGCATGGGCAGATATTCCCTCTGGATTTGGTGGAAGAGGGAGGCTGTGGTGATAGGGAGGTGTGTGTGTGTGGGGGGAGGGTGGAGAGATGAAAAGCAGATGATTAAAAAGAGAGGAGAAGAGGAAATGATTATATAGATGAGTGAGGGAGAGAGGAGAGGGCTCACAGCCAATGCCTACTATTAATTTGATGAGTGATCTGTCCCACATTTGTGTGTCGGTCTGCTATCGTGATGGAAGCATTCCTGTGTGTGTGTGTGTGTGTGTGTGTGTTGCAGTGACGACCCTCCTCCTCCCCCTTCCCTTCCCACACAGAGGGTTTACAGTGATTGACCTGCCTGCTGTCGTGACCGCAGTCCTGCATTAAATCCCAGTTATAGTCCATATCATGCACTCATATGTTTCTATTCCTGTATGAGGGTGTGGTCAGATTATATAACACTTGGAAAAACAGCAGGTGTATTTTCATTTTTCTAGTCGAGGAGATAGAATTTAAAAAAAGTTAAGAACCTGTCTGGTATTTATGCATGAATTATGACCTTAAAAACATTTTTTCATTCAGAAATGATATGAAATCATTTTAAAGCTTTTGCAGACCTTTTAAAAACCTAAACTTTAAAAGTGTAATCTAACTACTGTATATTCTGGCTGTTTTTTTTCCAAGTTTAAACAGTTTATGCAGGCAGGACAAATGTTGACAGGAAGTGGGCGTGTCCTAGCATGTACAGGACCAAACAGGCAACGGCAGACGTTCAACTTAAATGTATGGTGGAGAACGACTCACGTTGACAGGTGAATGAATTAAAATATTAATGAAAATATTGAATGAAATAACTCAGAGCAAGACAACAAGTGTCAAGTTATTAATTTTTTTTTTTTTTATTGTTTTGGCATAGGGCGACACGGTGGAGCAGTGGGTAGCACTGTTGCCTCACAGCAAGAAGGTCGCAGGTTCAAGACCGCCTTGGGGCCTGGGTCTGGGACCTTTCTGTGTGGAGTTTGCATGTTCTCCCCGTGTCTGCGTGGGTTTTCACCGGGTACTCCGGTTTCCTCCCACAATACAAAAAACATGCTCAGGTTAATTGGTAAACTCTAAATTGCCCATAGGTGTGAGTGTGTGTGTGAATGGTGTGTGAATGGTGTGTGTGCCCCACGATTGGCTGGCAACCATCTGGGGTGTATCCCTGCCTCTCGCCTTAACGCGCTGGGATAGGCTCCAGCAGACCCCTGCGACCCCGAAAGGGAATAAGCGGGATAGAAAATGGATGGATGGATGGATGTTTTGGCATATGTGGTTGAATATGTAAACAATATAAAAGGGGTGGGGTAAATATTTTATCTTGGGACGACTTATCATTTCTAATTCCAAATTACACAGATTCGTTGATCAGGTTTTACTGACGGAGTTTAAAGATTTCACTACAGATGTAATAGTAAGAAACTGTGTGTACAAAACACACACACAAACATCCCTTTAAAGCATTTCAAACAAAATATAAATAAATAAAGATATGTCTACTTCTACAAATGAGATCTGCTCCTCCCACAGTGAGGAATTGTCTTCTCCTTCAAGTCTTACAGTTTTTGCTTCAAATTTCCACATCACTCATGTAAATTGCAGATTAGACTAGGCTGAGTGCAGAGAACATTCCACTTTTCCGTGAAAATGAACAGGGGATTTTATGTTGCACACAATCTTCATTATGTTATATGTATGTTTCTTTTACTACCACCACTCAGATTACAGAGATGTTAATAGTCCTAGAAAAGACCTCTGCAAGTGCAGCACATGACAGCGAGACCCCAGGTGACTTCGGCTGCGTGCAAAAAGGGCTTTACACACATGGATACAGGAGCGTTTATCTCCCTAGGAGATCAGCGGGATTGAAGGACTCTGACCGGATGACTTCCTGCCGCGCTTTAGCACAGGCAGACGTAGCACGGGACGTACGACACACAGGCCGGCCGGTTAAAGAGGTCAAGCTCAAGTAGATGAACCAGTGTGTGTGTGTGTGTGTGTGTGTGTGTGTGTGGCGCGTGTGTGTCTGACCCTCAGTGGGGAGCGCAGGCTTAAATTGAACTAACAGATCGAAACCAGCAGCAGGAAAGACACATGAAACTAATTTAATTTAAATAGACTTAACATGGCTGCAGAAAGTATTTATTGTCATATGTAAATATTCTGTGAGACCCACACACACACACACACACACACACACACATATATATATATGTGTGTGTGTGTGTGTGTGTGTGTGTATATAAATATATATATATATATATATATATATAGATGATAGATGTCCATCAGATCAGTGCAAAACTGCAGACATCTGTCACGGCTAGCAACTGGCTTAGCCAATAAGAGCCTGAGTGGGAACTAAGTGGTCAGAACACCTAGGAAATAACCTTGCTGGGGTAATCCAGGCCAATAGGATTGGGATGTTGGTGGCTTGAGCTGCGACCCTTAACATTAGCTGCTGTTTTGCTGGGGCCGTAAAGTAGGAAAAGTATCTGTGGTAAATGTAGGGTGTTTTTTTTGTTTTTTTCAGTCACTCAAGCAGAGATGCTGTACGTCTGTGTCTGGTTGTCAGAATCCAGGCTGTGGCTGATAACAGCAACAGTCGCTTTCTTATTTGACAGTTTATTTAGCAAAATATGTCATTCTCTCTGCCTTTTGCTTTCATTAACACCATAAAAAGCAAAAATAATAAGAATAATGATAATAATAATAAATCCATGGCTGGAACTGAACCAATAAGGATGCAGTTATATACATCCTAATCATAGAAATGAGATTTTAATATATTTTTATTTGTGGTGCAAAAAAAACACAAATATATAGTGTTAAAAAAAAAACCCAGGGAAATCTGTAATATGGGATCTTTAAACCTACATGCCTCAGTGCTGTTAGATCAACAACCAGAACATGTGATCCTGTTATTAATAGCGTGTGCCATTCCCTCCCTAGTATTGACAACTGAAG
The DNA here is from genome assembly GCA_036785175.1 of Eupleurogrammus muticus. Taxonomy (NCBI): domain Eukaryota; kingdom Metazoa; phylum Chordata; class Actinopteri; order Scombriformes; family Trichiuridae; genus Eupleurogrammus; species Eupleurogrammus muticus. Next base: position 21,830,990 of record JAYKQN010000011.1, on the reverse strand, counting down.
GACACCAACGTGGATGGGATTGTTTTCCCATGATCCTGTTCCTGTGTACTCCCAGGTCCCCTACTGCGCCGCGGTCTTGATTAAAATCCCATCCTCTCCTCCACCTAATCCCCAATCTCTGTAAGGGAGCAAATGTTCCCCTGTTTTTTCAATCTCAGATCAGATGGCTTTATCTAATCTAATACGTGTCTAATTTGAGGGACTCGGAGGATTGAGCCTTTGGTTCGGCAGGTGATTTAACAGTCTTTTAAAAAAGAAAATCTAAATCTAGAATCTAATCAACAGGATGATATTGAGAAGGAAGTCAATGATCCCGGGACAAACAGATACTAACATATACATTTTTTTCGAAAATAAGGCTGCTGTTATTCTAGATTTATTTTATTGACAACTAATACCATTAACTGACCAAAACCAATGTCTGTGGCACTTAAATGTCCCGCAGATAAAAAGAAAACTCACAAATATATATGTGATGACATTTTAGCAAGATCCATGCATTCAAAAAAGTAAAAAAATAAAAGGTTAGTTGACTTTACCTTTAATATTATATTTCCTCACATCACAACATGTGCAGCTGAGCAGTATACTACATATTTATCCAGGACTAGTTTCATTGAGGATTAATCCACATTTGGGGCATGAGTGAGTCCTTTCTGGCAGCAGGACTGTGTGTGTGTGTGTGTGTGTGTATGGCAGTGGGGGTTTAGTCAAAATAAACTAATTAATGAAGCAACATGTCACAGTGTGACTCATTAATGTGTTTAATAGTTTTTTGGACAAAAAATAGAGCTTTGTGGCAAAGAGGCTTTGGCTCCAATTCGTTTTATCCTGTAGTGAGATTAATTACTGAAATATAATAATATAGCTGGACTTTTCCAAGGTCACAAATTTATATTTACAACTAAATGCAAGGCCCACAAACATGGAATTTAAAACTTGTAGTTGTTTAATAATAAAATGACCAATGTGGCTAAAATGATCTGCTGTAAGACACAGCTAGAGCTTAAATAGATATTAATGAATCACTTTTAGACCTTTATTTTACATATTTATCAATTTTACAAAGTGCTTGGCCCACTGTTTTTTATTACAACTCACTGATTTGACTTTGTTCAGGTTTTACAATCACAAGTCATTAGACTGGTAAAAGGGTCGGACTACTGAGCAGGATACCTGTGGCGCATAAACAAAACCTTTAGAAATGTGATTATTTAAGTAGAGGCCAGTTCTTATAAATAGATTTTTTTAATTACATAATTTATTTAGAAATAATTTATTGTTGTCTCACAGCAAGAATATCACAGGTTCAAGTCCTTGTTCTGGGATCTTTCCGTGTGTAGTTCCATGTTTCTCTTGCTCTCCAGGTTCTCCAGCTTCCTCCACAGTCTAAAACATGCTGAGGTTAACTGGTGATTCTAAATTACCAGTAGGTATGAGTGTGTGAGTGAATGGTGTGTGCGCACCATGATAGACTTCTACCTGACTGAGTGTATCCTGCCTTTCTGTAATGTGCTGGGACTGACTCCATCAGACCCCCACCAGTATAGAAAATGATGTCTGACTAATTTCTAGGGGCTATATTTTTAATAATGGAGTCCCTGTAATGTGATATTCTGTGGGTGCACCACTCCCCCTGTAGTGAGGCATCTTGGGAGTACCTGAAATGTGGATATCAGGTGGACAGATGTCAGGAGAAGGTGATGAGACTGTGGCTGGCTCCTCTGCACAGATCTGCAAAGAAACAACACAAATAAAAACAATGAATCATGATTGATTTGATTGACTAATCATCAATTAGTCAAAAGTTCTAAGATGGTTTTAGCCCAGTCTGATGGTTTTTAAGCTGCTGAAACTGGTTTAAATTCACAAACATGCAAATTAAGTCAAAACTGCTGCTTCATCGAATGCAGATTACAGGCATAAGTGTGCATAGACTGATCAAAACAAAATAATTTAATTACAATTGCATACATATATATTTTATATACATATATATATATAGCATGAAATAAATTTTATAAAATCAAATCAATACATTCATAATACAGTAGTTTCAGTGTGGATCCCCGTCCACAAATTGGATTTCCATACGTGTTGTATATTGTGATGCTGACCTCAGGTGATCTGATGTGGACTTTTAAACGGCCAGAGCTGTAGCTGTTGCCCGCGGCTCGCTGGACACCGTTGTGGAGGGACGTGCTGCTGGAGAACAGTCCTTTACCCGGGATGAAGGCTATTTCCACCACGCTGTCCTGACTGGAGGAAGAACACATGCACGATTACGCACGGCGACGTGCAGCGTACGAGCAGAGGAGAAGGAGCAACGCTGTTCACCTGAATTTGACTTTGTTCAGCATGCTTTTGGCCTCCTCGTGGGTCACGCCAATCAAAGACTCCTTGTTCATGGCGATGAGCTGATCTCCTGGCCTCAGACGTCCATCCTATGCAACACAAAGTCAGTAGAATTAAACCAAAAACAAGCTCTGTTTGACCACTGACCTTTGCTGGTAAATGTGACAATGCCAAATCCATTATGTGGTGTATAGGCCTATAAACTTGGTAGCAGATACCTGAAAAATATTTTTTAAAGATTTTTTAATATTTTAACACTTGCTATCAACTAGTTTTATATTCTAGGGGATTAAATATTTAAAATGTATCATTTTTTTAGCTTACACCATTTGACATTTTGTGTTAATATCCAACATGAAAACAAAATGTACATTTTGAAAGACCTGAGCGTAAAAATGCAGCTCAGAGTGTGCGCAGGCTCATTTCCTTTTATCAATCAGCTCATTGTTCTTACTCTTCTGCCACTTTACAGCGACCACACTCACGATGCATGGCTGCATAATCCCCCACTGACTATTCCCGCACAGGGAACCTCGGTGCATGAAACGTTTCCTATATGACACGAGGGATTAAGAGTTGGGATTTGGAGGAAATGGACAGGCGGCTTCCATAAGCAGAAGACATAGAGTCTGTGTCAGTGGCTGTTGTCAGAGAGTCTGGCATTAGACTCAAGCGTCAGGAGACTTAATGACGCTGACATGGCTTCATGCAGCTTCCTGTACCGTTCACCATCTGTTATTGAGGATTCTGAGTCCAGAGGGCAGGGAGGAACAAATGAGCCCAAATAAATCTCATGTACTGTACATGTTGTGGTCTGCACGACTGCTGCACGGCTGCTTCATCCTCAATCGAGCAGTAATATTGTCAGAGTATTGTGAGTACAAAAGGTACTAGGCATCATTATAGTTCTCTATAATTGTGTTTGTGTCCACTAGATGAAAGAAGAGTTCTGCTTTTTCTGTGATAAAACTTCCTGCTGCTACTGGAAACTATGTTGATGATTGTTTATGTACATGAAAACCCAGAAATTAACATTTTTTATTTTTTAATCCAAAAAGGTGGGAGACTTTTTTCAGTCTGTAGTAGACAAAGTGTTTGAGCCTAGATGTTAGTTAGATGGACAAAGGCAGAGGACAACTCTTCAACAACACTGTTAATGTGACATTCTAATCATATCCTCATTTTTAACCAACATTTTGTATCCTGACATCATTTATTTCACTGGCTACAACCAGTGGTGTTTGTCTGTCATGTTGAAATGATCATTTTAACACTGACCCTGACCAAAGTGTTTTCACATCATAAAACATTGTTTTCTTAACGTAGTGCCATATTACAGTCCTAATAACCCCAAGCAGGTGTAACAGGGCCCTACTAACCCATATCTATGGGTCTGTCACCACTGATAAAACCTAAACTGCTCCCATTCAGGACAGGTGCTGCAGAATTTATAATAATAATGTGGATTTTTTCACATCACATAGTCCTTTGATTTATCTACACTGACAGTGCAGCTTTAAATATAAATTTAAAAACAACAACAACAGGGTCATGTTGAGCTTTTTCAGGTTAATATTATATGTAACTGTTAATGGGAGAAAGCTACAGCCTAAATACACATATATATGAAACATACATGATTAGATTTATGTTTAATCCTGATGCATTAAACCCTAAGGTTGTCTCTTGTTGTTGTGATTGAGTCGCTGTCGGTGGTTTAACAGGACATAGGTTATAAAAGCAGCTGCTGAGAATCTGCTGCTGCTTCCATCACACATTACACAAAACACAGAAGTGCTACATTCTCCTCTCCTTCCTCTCCTTGTCATATTGCCACGGCTGACAGCGAGTGGGTGGACAGAAGGAGGCGAGGACGGGATTGGGGAGAGGGGGAGCAGAGGCAGCAGGAGAAAATCATATTGTATCGTCCCCTCTTATATTCTGGATGTGGAACATGAGGAGTTTACAGTTTCACACGAAAACTACAATTGTTTACAGTCGGCAGCACTTCTAGAAGTTATGGTTGGCAAGATGTCTCTCGAAATGGACATAAGGCTAGTTAATAACACAGTAGGTGCCAGTCAGCTAATGTAAGCAGGGCTTCAGTGCCTCCATTTGAAAGTGAAAGAGGAGTAAAGCAGACAAAGAAAACTCAAAAACAGGTTCATGGGTTGTTTAAAATGTTCTCTCCGACACTCTGCAGAACTCATCCATCATGTTCAACAACTCATCATTCACTTCTTATCTCAACCAGTGATGAATCCAGTACATTCCGCACATTTTTCAAACCTCAGCTCTTCAGTGGCTGGATAGACTAAACTATATATAATGTGTAAGAAGATATGTAGCTTCATTGTCCAAAAACTGTTAAACACACCAGTCAGACTTGCTTCATCTGCACACATACATGCCTTTTAGTAGTTTAGTTTGACTATTACACACACACACATTGTTGATTATTATCCATGCATGAGTGCATCTGTGTGGATGTCTGACCTTCACACCCAGCGTACTGTGTGTGTGTTCTGGGACTCGTCTCACAAAGCAGCACACACACACCCACCACCACAGAGAAAACTCCGTGGAATATTCTTTAATCCAAGCATGAAATGTTAAATATTCATCAGGACTTAATGAGCAAACAGCACTTTATTTGTCACTGTGCGCCAAGGTGACACTACTAATAATAGACTTACTGTAAGAAGTGTGTGTTTTAGGTGAAACAAAAGTACCAGAGTGTGATAAAAACTGTGCAGCAGCTCGGTTTGTTATGGTGAGATCATACAATCTATAATATTATTAAGGCTGCAAGACAACTACACTTAAAAAGGCCAGTCGGAAAATGACAGCACTCACAGTGACTTAATGCCCCATTAACACCATTTCTGTAGTAGTACCAAATCCTCATGTTGTATCTACCTCTCACTTTCCATTACCTGCACATTTAGTGTACTACAACTACAACTACAACTACGACTACAAGCACCATGTGGTTATTTCTGATTGTCAGTTTCATTCTAAATACCAAAGTTCAACAACACAAGTGGCTCGTATCACTTTTGTGGTTTACGTGATGGGGTCCTGGGATCAGATCACTAAGGACAGATGTTATCGCCAAGTGAGCATGGGGCCTGGGTGTGTGGCTGCCTGGTCTTGGTACAGTTGCATACTGTATTTGTAAAAGGAGATGACAGCTGTCACAGAAACAGGATCAGCAGCCTGTGACCCGAACAAACCTCAGCAGGATTCTACAGTAATGCTGCAGAGGTCTGCATAAGCAACTCTTTCATTTTCTTCTCCACCTGCCTCCATCCGGTTCACTTTATTTTTCCAACGAGGATCCCTGTCTGCTGCACCGCATCCATCTCAGTCCTGTTCTCACCAGAAACTCTCACACAGGGAACATTCTGACCCACAGATGCCAATAACATCTTCACTGTTCTTCCCTATAGATCAAGGGTGGCAAACTGAATTTTGTTCTGATATCACCGATAATTACACAACAGCACCAACACATTTCTCCTCCTCCTTCTAATGCCAAGAAATACATTATCAATATTTACATTCATTAACCTTCAATTTAAAAAACAGGAGGGATGACTTAATGTGTACCCTTTATTGGGCCACTTCTGGCCCCCGGGCCACATGTTTGCTTTAGGGACTTGATTAGAATTAATTGATTCATAGATTGAAAACTTTGTATATGTTCTAGATGAAGCAGGTCAATCTGATTCTTTTAATCAGAGATGTCACCTATTTGCCAAGTATATTATTAAGAGAAACTGTCAAACTGCATTTGTCCTTATTTATTACGGCTGATTTGAGGATTTGCAACAGTTGAAATAAGAGTAACACTGTTGAAATTGTTGTGTTTGCTTTGATGTGATATGTCAAAGCGGAGCGACGTGAGGTGTAAATTTAAAGATGTATTATGAAATTACCGAGCTGTCCACAAACAGACCAGAGGTATTTACCTGTAGAATTATGTTTTTATGAATCATCTAACACCTCAAAAACATAGTCAAACAAAATACAGTTAGAGGATTCAGTCAAAACTGACAAATTACTTTGACGCTCTTATAGTCACTTGTTTGTATAATTGAATCATAGTCACTCAAATGGCCAAAATGACTCCCTTCTCCCTCCCTCTTTCAGCATGTGTGGTTGTGTGTATGATTTAAGGGCCCCCCCTGCTCACCCGGTGGCAGTCTCCTCCAGACAGAACTTCCTGGATGAAGACGGCGGGGCCGTCAGGTCGGTTGGAGCCTCCTCCGATGCTGATGCCCAAACTACTGGATCGCGCCACGGAAATCAGTTGAATCACCCCTTCACCAGGGTGACTGAGGAAAAAAAGATGTCCATAAGTAAATGTCTGAAGTACGAGTGAACTTTCTTTTGTGAAGGCACAGACAAAGACACAGTGTTATCAAACTTGGTACCAGATAGTTTAACTCCCTTGAAAAGGTACATTTTGAGACACCTGATGACAGCTTCTTAAAACTGTATTTTAATTTAAATTTTTACTTTCTCATCTTGCAAACCATTATTTTTCATTGAATAATATATTGCCCACCTGTAATATTCACACACATCAATGTAAATCTGTGTGTGTGTGTGTGTGTGTGTTCAGTGTAATGGTTCTAACCCTGAAGTGCTGAATCGTATAAAGCGGCATTACCTGAGGGAGCGCAGCATGGGCCCACTGTTACTGTACGTGTTCTGGGAGCCCGCTGGGCTCAATAGCAAAGGACTCTGGGAGCGAGAGGAGGAACCAGATGATGTACTGTCCAGGAAGCGTCCTCCTTTAGATTGGGAATAGTAAAAAGAACAACAACAGAGAATAGTAATAACTTCTGTTTTGCTAGGCCTTAATATAATTCATTGCCTTTCTTCTTCTTCTACTTCCATATAAAGTAATTACTAAGATTGTCTCTTGATGTGTGTCCACACACACTTATTTTTCACATGTTGCACGAATTTTAAATAAGAAGCTTTCTCCAAATTAGTTGCTACTCCAAATGGCCTCAGTGGCAGTGTGTCTCACATCTGAAAAATATGTCAAACATTCTTTAAGACTGAGTGACTGTAAGTAGTGGATAAAACCCTCTGTGCTGACCGACCCCCTGCTGTGCAGCCAAATACCCACAACCAGGTTTTATCCACTGCCAGGGACGGATCTGCTTCTTTCATGTCTTTTGAATCAAAGGTACTGAATCCCACAGTAGGGAAGATATTCATGCTGAAATTCAGCAGCGTACACATATGAAAAAAATACTCAACGTGTTATCATGTGCTTACACACGTGCAGTGATGGGAATAACAGCGTTAAACTAAACGTCATTAGTAACAGTGTTTTTTTTTCAGCAAGGGTTATCTAACAATTTTTTTTTTTTTTACTGTAACAATGCCGTTATCTTTACAAACACATCGTTACTTTGTGTTACTTTTCATTTAAACTTTCCCTAGCTGCAGCGTCTTACTCCAAGACACGTTCACTGACCCTCAGAAAATCCCAGCACATTGTTGAAAAAAGTAATGCAATACTTTCCCTGGTAACCAGTTATTCGTTTTAATGGTGGAGCATCTAATTACTACTTACTACAGTTACTTTTTGGAACTATGAATTAATAACTAAAACTAATTCCTTTTTTTCAAAGAAACATTCCCAACACTGCACATGTGAAATTTAAAGTTTAATGATGTTTGTGTGCTGAAATCAATGAGCTCAGATCAAACTGAGCTCATTCAGATCAAAGAACTCTTTTACACTTTCCCAAACTCTTAACATTACTATTGCTTCTGGAGGTGAAAGGAAAAAATGAAAAAATGGAAACTTAAAATAGAACACAAGTTCATATATGCTTTCAATATATTAAAAACTCAACAACTATTTTTGTCAATAGTTAAGTAATACTGCAAACTGTAAATCATTGTTGGCTTCTCGAGACATTACTGGAGTCTCCAGTTCAAGTGTTTTTTCATAAAAATCAACACCAACAAGCTACAATTCTAGTCTAAAATGACCAACAGGTTCCACTTCTAGTCACATATCAACATCACGTCTAGTCCTAAACACTGACACCAATCCGCTGGCAGCTCACCTGGGAAACTTTGCATCATAAAAGCAGAGTCTTTACTGCAGCCCACCGAGCTGGAGTCTGGCCTGGGCCGTTTGCTGCACGTCACCCCCTCTCTCTCCCCTAACTTCCTGTCTATCTCTACTGATATGAATGAAACACCTGAAAGAATAATCTTTAAAAAAAGGGTTTCAGGTCAACACGCTTGCAAATTTACACCGTTCATAGTGTCTTAGAACTTAATTTCTGAAGATTTTCAAAACATTCAAGTCATTTTAAGTGAAAAGTCTACACTTAGATGCAGGTCCGGATTTTGTCAAGTCATCAATCCAAATTATTGCACTTGAGTTACATCGCAGATATAGTTTGAACTAATCCTTTATAAAATAGTTTTTTTTTTTAACTACACATTGTGCTAGAGCAAAAATCTAATTTTAGAATATTGAATCATCAACTATGGTAAATCAGTGTTGCAGATTTACATCAACAGTAACAGCATACAAACAAAAGTTTTTAGCTCTGGCTACTGAGTCTTCCTGTTTCCTGATGTATCGAAACCACTTGCTGTAAAGAGCTGCACACGATTGCTCATGTGCTGAAGCCCTGATCTAACAAACGTGCAGCAGCTGGCTGCCTCCTTCCCAACTCAAACAGATGTTGGCAAATTGTGCAATGGACAAACGCACTTGTCACGGGTTGTTTTTAAAGGCTGATTTACTTCGTCTTCCCTGGAGGCTCAGAACTCTTTTAGGACGCTACTGTATGATTGTACCTCGATATGCAGTCCAGGTGTTTTTCATACTTTATGATAGAAGATTGTGATTGTTTACATGAGATCTATCCACATTAGTGGGGAAAATGAATCATATAAAAAGGATGAGGCAGGGATTTCCTTACCTTGCTGGATGGGAGAATTGCGTGTTGATCCTGTGCTGCCGTTAGATCCATATTTCTCCAGCAGCTCAGCAAATTCTCTCCTTTAAAGGAACCAAAATAGGAAAGTTAAGAGCTGTGGATTATAGTTAGTCAGTAATGGATGGATAAACAGATGTTCAGACAGTGACAGAAACAGAAATAACCTGATGTTTATACCAACCGATACAATCTATTGATTTACTGAACTTGATTATAACCCTGAAGTCAAAAACAGTCGTTAAGTGCTATTTATTATTATTTGAATTCTTTGATACCTTCAACAATTGAGTTTGTTGAATCACACATCCTATGCATGTGATGGAATCTGTGACTTAATTATATCAAATCAAATAAATCCAACTTCTTGTAACTTTGTTTTTGTATAGAACATTAACAAACTAATATAACCAATATCAGTATTTTTACATCCTTGCTATAAATTTTGCAAACAAAGTACATGTGATAACTGGGAAGAAACATATTAATGAACATTAGTTCAGGATAGACATTTTCATTATGAATTCAGTGAAATCAAAAGCAGCAACACAGCCTGATAGGACTGGCAATGGCGTATCTGTTTTTTTGTTGGAATAATATCATCTACAATACAACAATATATAGTATCCCCTGTGGGTGATGATTTGAATGTGGCGTTTCTAAGCAGATTATGATAAGCAGTCGCATCGGCTTCATGGTAAATAAGGACACAAATTGTTCTTGGGCAGCACAAAAAGACGACCTCTGGATGCACCCCTTTCGTAACCAGCAGTGATCAATGATTGGGCTAAAGAAAGAGTCTCAGTAATCTGACGAACTGTCACGGTTTGATCCTTGCTGATGCAGCTGGGGGGGTGGCGGCCATGTCACATATCTGCGTAACCCCCCTTCCAGCATTTTTTTATTTTGAATTGACAAATAAATTAGTTAATAAACCGCCATTATGTTTCCAAATGATCCCTGCATAGACATTTAATCCTCAAGAGTATAACCAATGCACAGAAGAATGCACATACAGTATATCATTGATCTACAAATTCTCTGAGGAAATATAAGACAGACAGACAGCCACAGACAGCCACAGACAGCCACAGACAGCCACAGACAGACTCAGACAGACACAGACAGACACAGACAGACACAGACAGACACAGACAGACTCAGACAGACAGTCCTATTCCTAATCCATCCGCTGTCCTCCCCTCTGGCTCCTCTGCTGTGGCCTGTGTGGTAGTTAGAGCACAGATTAACACACACGGCTCATCTCACCAGGAGCACAGCTCTAGGTTAAGCCTTCTTCCTCCTTTAGTCTGCTGTCATTCCACAGCACAACACAAAAGGCGAGGAGGGGGGGCATAGGGATCAGGCCACGACACCACTGACACCACTACGCTGATGTGAGGATTCATCCTTAAATGAGAGTAAGAATCACCTCAAGAGTGTGAACACCCTGACTCACGTCCATGTAGTTCACCGTGTTCCTGCAGCCCAGTAAATCCACCATGTGGACCTCATGGATGTGTCACAGCCATATTACCACTATTAGTTTCCCTCCTTTGTGACACGTTCCCTCTCAAATAGCTGAGGTGTAAATCCTGCCGGTGTCAGAGTCTCTGCTCTGAGGATTACACTTGCAGGCAGAACATGCATCACATTTTTTTTAGGAGATATCAGAGCTGGCGGATGTAGACGCGACAATCTCACTTGTTTAAATATGCAAATCCACTATTACCTCTCTTAACTTGCAGTTAAGGATCATGAGGTGGATTTGTGAGCAAGATGAGGCTGTAACAGCTGGCACTGACCTTGTTTTTCACCAGAACTGGTTATGGTGAGATTAAAGAGCCGATGGAACATTAATACCACGGACCTCTATCATCGGTTTTGCCAGGATCACTAAGATGTGGTGTAGTCAAGCTGCTTTGACATGACATATTTACATTATTATTTACTGGTTATGTGAAACATTTACTATTGATGGAAGAAGTACTCAGATCCTTTACTTTAGAAAAAAAGCATCATTTCCCTCTAGGTCATACATCCATTATAAGTATAGGTAAAATTCATACCTTTTGTATGAATTTTTATGCGGTAACTAACATATTGAATACATTTAACATTAATAATATTGATGAGTCACACAAATTAAAAATGAGAGGATGTCTAGAAAAATAGAACATAGATCCGTCACATTTGGACGAAATGTTCAGAACCTTTCCTTTTGTAAAATATAGGACAGCTTGTCCTATCTGTACCTCAATCTATTACTTATTTGAAGCCAGGTGAGGGGAAATGTGTCTGTGCTGGAAGTGGCTCTGCTTACTTTGCTTCCTCATCTCTGGCTATTAGAAGGCGCATGTGACTGGTTGCTGAAGCTGCTCTCAGGATGTCCACAGCTCTGGAAAGACAAGACACAAAACACATTAACATGTTGGTGCTGGGGTTCAAATAAAGACAAGAGGAAGTAAACTTTGATAGATCACCTTTCACTTGTGACTCCAACTAGACTGTCTCCATTCACCTCCAGGATCTGGTCTCCTGGCAACAGGTTTCCTGTCATTGGTCAAAGAGAGAAAAACATGTAAAACAGTGTCAAATCTATATTTTCTGATGAGGATTCCCCATGTAAGGAGTAGAAAATAGGGTTTTGCAGAGTGACTTTCTGAGAAAGCAGACTGCATTGCTACTAGACTAAGCATGTGCTTCAAAAGTGTTGTTTAAAAAGTTATGGTACAGTTACCAAGGAAAACCTTTTTAATACCCCATATTTAGAAATGTGAACACCACTTGTATACAATGCAATGGATGGAGGGAATATGTGTGTTTCATATGAGAAAATTTGAGAATGTGTATGTAATAGATCTTTTAGAAAACTGAATGCAACTATACAATTTTATTTGTTAATCTTTAAATGAGTATGGTATGTTATTTTAGGGAATTTCCACTTGTCAAGCCCTATGAGAGTTTTCTGAGTTTTCCCTTGGATGTCTCTTTAATTTTTTTTCCCCCGAACTTTTACATCTATAATTGTTGTATTTTTTTTAACATGTGCTAAATAAATTTAATACAAATCAAATATTTTTCCAAGCCAAGTTCTCAAATCTAAAAAAATGCATCTTGACACAAGCCAATAAACCAATTAATTAAAATCAAAGAAACAATATTCTTCCTGCAGACACATGTCAATCAAAACCTCCCAAAAAAGATATTTACAGCAGGGAAAATAAGTATTTGCTAATTTTGTTGGCTTGGCCACTAATAAAGACTGGATCAGTTAGTAATATTAATGTTAGTTGTAGTCTAACATGCTGAGAAAGAATATCACAAAGAAAATCAAGAAATTGTCTTTAAAGAATTTGTATTAATATGTTTGCATTTTATTAAGGAAATTTGGTATTTGGTATTTGACCCCCTAGTAACCATTGAGAGTTCTTATTAATGCAGACAAGTTAGACTCTCCAAATTACCTCGCCACCTAAATTGAAGATACCTGATATCACTAATGACTTGTATAAAAGCCACCTGGCCACAGAATCAATCAGTTTGTCAGACTCCAAACTCTCCAACATGGGAAAGACTAAAGAGCTTTCTGTGTATTTAAACAAGAGGATTTTAGACCTGCATAAGACTGGCATGGGCTACAAACCATTAGCAAGAAGCAGGACATTAAGTTGACAACTGTTGGTGCAACTGTGCGCAAGTACAAGATTCACAAAATGATCATCAATCGGCCTAGGTCTGGGTCCAAACAAGATCTCACCTCATGGGGTTTCCAGGATCATAAGAATGGTGAGGATTAGACACAATACAACATGGGCAGAGTTAGCGGATGATCTTAAAGCAGCTGGGATCACAGTCACCAAGCAAACAGTTGGTAACACTTTACACCGCAATGGTCTAACATCTTGCAGTGCTCGCATAGTACCCCTGCTTAAGAAAGCACATGTGCAGGCCCGCCTGAACTTAACCACTGAACAACTGAATGACCTGGAGAGTAACTGTAAAAAGGTGTTATGGTCAGATGAGACCAAAATTGAGCTCTTTGGCATCAATTCAACCCGTCATGTCTGGAGGGAGAGGCCAGCTGCTTATGACTCCAAAAACAACATCCCTACTGTCAAGCATGGAGGTGATAACAGGGCTACTTCACTGTTTCAGTGGGAGAAATGTCTGAAGAAGAAACATATCAAGTGGCAAAGCCAGTCTCCTAACCTGAATCCTATAGAAAATCTATGGAGAGAGCTGAAGCTCAGAGTTGCCAAGTGACGGCCATGGAATCTTGATGATTTAGAGGTCATTTGCAAAGACGAATGGACCAAAATTCCACCTAATATGTGCAGAAATCTAGTCATCTCACTATAAAAAAAACATCTGACCTTTGTGCTTGCTAAAAAGGGAGAGTCATTTTGGCAAGAGGGTTTAAATACCTATGTTCCTTAATAAAATACAAATAAATTAATCCAAATTCTTTAATGTCAAATTTTCAATTTTCTTTGTGATATTCTTTCTCAGCATGTTAGACTACACCTACCATTAATATTACAGACTGATCCAATCTTTATTAGTGGCCAAACCAACAAAATCAGCAAATACTTATTTTCCCCACTGTAAGTTCAAAACCAGCTGTTATTTTACCTCCACCTGAACAAACAGCAGTCTACTTGAACCAGGAAATACAACATGAGAACAGCACACATAATGACCTTGTGAAAGTTGTGGCTTCATCATGCAAAATCAAAATACTATCAGTTAAATATTGTCCAATTTAAATATAAAAATTCCCACCATGGACGTAGTTAGGTCAGGAAATGCGGCAGGCAGGATGGCCGTGAGCTACACACCAATCAGATCATTGGTGTTAAGCCTACCAATGACTACCCCCCACCCTGACCTCTCATCTCTCAGACTCCTGTGATGTCCTCAAGAAATTCTCCACACTTCCCGTCTTATTCCTCTACTCAGAATTTGAGGATAAGGATTAAACCTCCGTACAATCTACTTACAGCCTCCCAAATCACACTTTTAATTTGCATTTGATGGAGAATCACAACAAAATAAGATTCACTGAAAGTAGAATGTGACTTTGATCAGATAACACACACTGTTTACATACATGTGTATGTTTTTATCCTTCTGGTATTGTGGGGAAGTCAAAAGTCCAAGTCAATTTTATTGTCAGTTTTCACATGGACTTGACATACAAAGAAATTGAAATTGCGTTTCTCACTATCCTATGCATTTTACATGTACAACAACTTTAAAGGACTAGGAACGAACAAACAGGTATGACAGGACAAGACATGAGTACCCCAAGACAAGACATAAGTAGCAGGGTATGGAAAGACAAATCCAATAAGACAAAACAAGACAAAACAGGACAACACTGATTGTCCCAGCTATGTGCATTATGAGGTAGTTGTTGTTGTAATGTCCGTTTGTCAGTATGTGATATCATGTCTGCCATCAAATACATAGATCAGCTATTCAGAGCTTTGCAAGGAGGCATTAACATTCAGTCCACAGCGACTTTACCTCCTGGTTCTCAGACGACCTGTCCCATCAGCAGCAGGAGGCTTCATGACCAGTAGCAGGTTTGTGTGATTTGACCTTTATGGAGTTTATGTTCCATTCAGCAGTCAAATTTATTCATGAAGCACATTTAAAAACAACTCATGTTGACCAAAGTGCTGGAATCACAAGACGTGTGATAGCTGTGGGGAAACACCAGACCAACGCCACTCATGGCATCCGCAGAGAAGAGGTCAAAGGTCATTGAGTAGGCATAACCTGAATGATCCAATAATACTCCAAGGCATTTCACTCCTATATTTCTCCCACTGTCGATGAACTAAACTGTCAGTGAACTCAGATGCATATGGTATGAATCTGTATAATGCCTCCCTAATCTTTTTGACCATTCAAGGTGCTTTATTTAAGTAACACACTGGATACAAAGGGAGGGTTCACACACATTTAGATTTATTTACTGCATTTAGATGGTCAGAGTTTCACCTTCTAATTGAGGCTGCACAGCGTTGGACAAGAAAAACGACCATCAGACGTGTAAAGTCAGACTCAGAAAACCTGCACAGACTCTCAAACTTCCTCTCCACAAACATCCAATTAAGAATAACAGTTCGTCTGATTTCAAATCAGATGACTTCCGACAGGGACGGGACACTTCAGACACAAGCAGAACCTTTGCCGGGAGCCATAAGGACAGTCACATGGATTAAAGAAAAACTGGCCACTGTCACCTTCTTAATAGAGATTTATGGACTTCAAGCAATGAGCGATGAGTAACATCAGTACAGCTCTTACCATCAGTCGAAGCAAGGCCGCCTGGTAATATCCGTTTGACGTAGACTCCAAACTCCTCTCCAGTCATCTCCTTCACTCCACCAATCACTTTAATTCCTGTTGGAATGAGAAGAAAATCATATGTCACCCACAGAGAGTTCTACTTATTCTTCTTGCCTACAGCTGAGTAGGAGAACAGTGTTTTAGTTTTGATTGATCATGTCAGCCTATAATTGATTAGATCAAACATTACACATTACATGTCAGACATGAATCTACAGCACATCAGGGAAAAAGCAGATTTTCTTCTTCCTTATTGTTCTTGGATATATTTTAAAGTTAAAAACTGTATTTTTAATTGGAGCTAAGCAATGTAAAACTACTTAATATGATATGAGTTTTATTGCTTTTTATGTACTGTTGCATTCTTTTCTTCAGATATGTGTCATTAGGCTGACAGCAGTGTCTGACTATCACAACACTGCAGACATTTTAAAGCACATAAATGATGTAGCATTAACTGAGAGCTCAGACTTATTCGGCCTATAAGTCGCCTCCATGTCAGTGTCACTGTCTCACTTTTTCACAGTCAGAAAACCGGTAGGCCAAAAGGAACAAATGGTAATTACCGTCCATATATGAATAATAATAACTCTGTCCAGATGGGATTTTGAACACTGTGACCTCAAGGGAAGAAAGGGAAAGGTCATTAGGCAGCTGCCATTTTATTGGCATATTGCTGACAGAAGGAGAGTAGGATGGTCAGATAAGTCAAGTCAGTGGTCATTCTTTGATTTGAAGGCAGAGGCAGAAGGTGAAGTTTCAGTCACTCAGTCACTATACCTGCTTATTCCTCATTAGGGTCTCAGGGATCCGCTGGAGCCAATCCCGGTGTATTACAGGTAAGAGGCAGGATACAACCAGAGAGGTACACCCACCATTTACTCACATACTCTCAATTTAGAATCTCCAATTAACCTCAGCATGTTTTGGAGGAAAACACAACATGGAGAGAACCAACACAGATACAGAAAAAAGAAACTCTACACTTAACTTAAACCATGACATGAAATTATAATCTTCAAAGGTCACATATTTTACACCTTTCCTGTGTTTTATTTGCAGTTTCTATGTCACTAACAAGATATATTCGTAGTTTTACTTGCAAAAATCATCTCAGTATAGTTTTACATCCCATTAAGCTTCTCCCTGGAGCTTAAGAAAGAACTAATCTGATATGTAGCCTCTTCTTACTACTAACACACTGTCCTTACACACATACACACACACACACACACACACATTATACATCCCTATATGCTCCACTGAAGAAATGCTTGCAAAGTGTCCCTTTTTTACCATTAGTGTAGCTCATGGTTTGTGTAGCTCCAGGCCGCTGCTGGCCTGTTACTACAGAGGCAGAGTGGTACCACTAATTGGCTCTGGAGCAAACGGGCACATGGTAATTAGTGCCTGTCGGAGTTCTCCCTTACTCCGTCTACACTTCTTCCTCCTCTCAGAGGAAAACAGCTCCTTGTTCTTTTGTTAAGCCTGAGAGTGCTCTTCTCCCCCTGCCTATCATCAGATAAGAAAAACATCATTCTAATGCATGGAGCAAATATTAAAGACGTGCCTCTTTTCCTCACATTTGTTTTTTTCCAAGTCATTATTTCCTGCTCACGATGTGTTAAGGGCATGTTTGCTACCCAACATTTTAAGACCTTAGATCATGAAATTCCATGTTATGAAAAATGCACACCAGCTTCTTAAAAATCTTAATAATACCTATGATGATGCAGTAAATATCTTTTTTTTTTTTTTTTAAACTAACCACAGACATTTCTGAGGAGTGAATACAGCCTCTTTGAAGCTCTTCAGATTGTACCGAAACGGTGCGAAAATTCACTGACACCAAGTGGATTTCCGCTATGAACACCTCCGCCCACAGCTCTCAGCTGTATTAACAGAGAGAGATTAGCACGTGCTGTTCTCAGTGTAGGACCACTAGGGTGTGTTCTGTAGAGTAGGACAGTAGGAGTGTGTTAGAGAGTAGCTACACCTGCACATGCAAGTTGGATGACTCTAAGCTGCTTTACGTCTCACCTGATTTCTGCTTTTAAGTACTGAGGGTCGACACACACACGTGCGCACTCACACATTGACACACGCACACACACACACACACACACAGTCTAATTCTCTTAAATACTTAACTTAAATACTACTAACTACATTTATTTCTTTTGTTCCTCTGTAACTTGGTAACATCACATATGCAAAACACAGTTTAAATGACTCTTTCATTGCACATCGCCCCTTTTCATTCAAACGTGTTTTTTTATTGTTACAACTGTTAGATAATTCTGCTTCACTGTGCAGATTTATTGTGAATTTTGTTGTTTTTGCATTACTGAAAGTGGAAAGTTATTCAATTTATACAGTACAAGTGTCATGTGGAAGCTTAAAGCATAAGTAAGATAAATTCTGCATAATTATTTGTAATTATGCACCAGAAATTTAGAAACCACACACATTTCCTACAAAAAAATGCCTCTTGAGTTCAAATTTTGAAATATATTTGTATAGCAAGAATTGATCACAAAATTAAAGGAGACAAAATTAGATTGTGCACATTAATATCTGTTTTCTTGTCAGAAGGACACATCTGATGACTGTTTAAGCTTGTTCATGCTGTGTTCACATGTGTTCACACAGCCTTTCCTATGTGGAATGGGAAAGGCTGATGTATGAACCAGAGTTGATTGCGTTATAAAAACAAAATGTGGCTGTAATTGGCAGAAAAATACATTTAAACATTTAATATCAGGCGCCCGTGTTAGCTAATAACACATCATGCGTCTGTCACATTACAACAAATCCAGTTAATGATTCATGCTTGAACATCAGACATAGTTGAGTTTCAACCATCAGGATGAGCTGGAGGACACTGATGAAAATAGAAACTCTCGTCCGAAGCTTCCAGCTACAACAGATCAACGGTGCCAGGCCTCTCTTCATGGTAAATGGACAGTTCTTTGGTTTTGCTTTGTGCCTCCCACTCACACAGTGATGCCAGTGCTGCCATGCATGATAGCGGCCTGGGGTCCCATGTCTGGCAGCGGCTGGACCACCACCGTTGTAAATGGCTGGCGTGATCTCCTCTACCACAGAGCCACAGCTGGATCAGCTGGCTCTCATATTTACTGTATACAGACTATATCATATATGAAACCAAGACATGCAAGCTGCAACGTGGGCTTCATTATCAGCATACTCTAAATATGCATAGGGATTGATAATAAAGTGGATATTATAAAGGTAAACAGTTGGCTTATTATGAGGGACAAAAGGTGACATATTCCTGAATCATTTCATCCTGCGTTTAAAAATCAATAGAGTTACATTTAAAATGCCTTACAGTTACTGTACATCTATTTATGTTCTTATACAAAGTACACCTATTTGTGCTTGTGAATCCCGCCGCTCGTCCCTCGCATGGATGGGAGTGAAGTAAAAAACAACAGCAGCTCCCCGCATTCTTAACCCAGCCGAGTTAAGTGGGTTAGGGCTTTGCCACATGACCTACTTCCTTTCCCCCGAGCAAACACACACACTTAGCCGGACGCAAACGGAGGAAATCCCCTTAAAAGTACGACTTATATTATTTCCCGCTTTTCAAAAATAAGCTCCATTGGTGGGTAGTAGAGGTGATTGCTTTAAGGTTACAGTATGAAAAGATGTATTCGTTTAGCCCTGTACCATGGGGAGGAGGAAGACTACCATGACTTGTTGGTGTTAATGAGCCATGTGTTAGCATTTAAGTCCTATGTTTACTTGGTTTGAAGCACTACAATCTTCCACAGAAGTTAGTAGACATCTGTGATCTTGTTGCTTATTAGCTGTAGGCTAAGCTACAGGCGTGTGCTTTTTGTAGGTAATAAACATGTTACATTATTGGCTTTAGCAAGCGGACAAGCATCTGCACTGTGAGGAAGAAGGAAGCAGGAGCCAGAAGTCTTTAAAAAAAAGTTTTTGGCTCTTTTTGCACCATGTTTGTCTGTGATCCAGCACCTGATTCTATTCTTTTATTGAAACAATATATAATGTATATTTTGGCCAGAAATTGAGTTTGAGTACAGGTAACACAAACCTTCTATGATTCATGTAAATCTCTAAAAGGTATGATACAAATAATCTTGGGGGCGACATGGTGGTGCAGTGGGTAGAAGTAGGTTTTACCTCACATCAAGAAGATCACAAGTTCAAGTTCTTGGTCTGGGATCTTTCTGTGTGGGGTTTCATGTTCTTTCTGTGTCTGTGTGGGTTCTGTCCAGGTTCTCCAGCTTCCTCCACAGTCTAAAACATGCTGAGGTTGATTGGAGACTCTAAATTACCTGTAGGTGTGTGAGTGAATGATGTGTGTTCCATGATAGTCTGCTACCTGTCTGGTTGTATCCCTGCCTCTCACCTGTAATGTGCTGGGATTGGCTCCAGGATCCCTCCAAGATCTGGAAGTTTCAAGGTTAGATTTAAGGATTTTTTTTTCTTTTTGTCTTTATTTGGAAACAATGGAGAGACAGGAGGTATGATACGCACCAAAGATTTGCCAGATTTTCGTGTTTTTAAAACGGGCTGTGTGTGTGAGCTGCAGCCAGAGCTGCTGAGAAGATAAGAGTCTGTGAACAGGACTGTTAAAACCTGTAAAATGCCCCCTTGGGACCTGATACAAAAACAGTTTGTGCTGAAAAGAACGAAGCCAATTGGGAAACACAAATGCCCGCCTGTCAGCCAACGGAGCAGCTTCATCACCGAGTCAAGGACAGACAGATATTGAGGGTTATAGGGCTGGTCCGTACTCACCCAGGCCATTCTCACACTCTGTGAACTCCATGGAATGAACAGCACGGTCGACTCCATAAGGACCCATAAGTGTCCTGGATAAAGATGAAAAGAAGGGAGAGAGAAAGGAGAGAGAAACATTAGGTGCATCCCAGACATAAATGTAAACATTTGATTTTAGTGGACCAGACCAGTTAAGTAAACTTCAATTTAAAAAACTGGAGAGATGACACACAAAAAGTGCAGTTTAGAAATATAATGTCTCAGTTGTTCCATTTTCAGTCAATATACGAATTCGAAAAATACTTATTTTAAGCAGCAGGTGAAGTTTTCTCCAGCCACCAAACCATTAGCTCATCAAATAGAAAAAAAAAACATTTTATCCCTTGAGCTATGAAAGATTCTCACTGACTTTATATTCCTGTGAAGAAATAGCAACTGGTCCATTTGTCTCACTTTGTACCATCATCCCATGGCCTGATCTGATACATTTAGTGGGCTGGTTCGGGCCCCTGAGCCGCATGTTTTACACCCCTGGATTAGACCCTTCTATTACAAAGAGGCTGATTACTCAATGACTGGAATGTGACAACGTTACAGGTGGTATACACTGATGAACACGAGGCATGAGACAGTCCCAGTTCACACCAGTCCAACGTGTAAAAACTAGAACATGATCTTGACAGTTTTCGTCTCCTCCGTGGACAAACACCAGTAAGTATTTCTGATGACACTGCCTGCTCATACATGCTGATAGTTGCAAATATATGACAGATATGATAAAGATCCAAAACATGTGACTTCTCCATCTACATTTTAACACACTGAGTCCTAAATGGAAAAATATATTCAGCTGTGCTTGATAGGAATTCACCATAAGAATCCAGAGGGACTATTTTTTTCTACTATTTCTCAAGTATTGTAATAATTCTGATTGTATATTTAGCATGGGTTTTTTGTAATATGGGTATGATATCATGCTGCATATAATTGTCATGTATTGTGATATATTATATTGCCTCCATGTTTTCACAAAAAAAAGAAAACCAGATCCCGAGCACAAAGATTATTTGTTATTTAAAATAATTGTGATGCAATATTAAACGCCCAAGTCAAATATCCTTTGGTCATATTTAGTATTTTGCTCAAATGCATTAATGTGTGGCAGTAATCAATATGAACAAAAGTGTCTGATGTCCCTGTATTAAACAATGTCTGCATTTGACTGAGTGATGAGACAATGCTAAAACTGTCATGTGGTGCAATCCTAAAAACTTGGTACCAGATAGTTTAACTCTCATAAAAAGGTTTTAAGAACAACACATGCTATCTAGACACAGCTAACTAGTTTTATATTCTAAGTGGAAATAAATATATAAAATGTATTATTCTTTTTTGGCTTACACCATTTGACAGTCCATGTAAAAAAATCATATAAAATTGTGATTTTTGTAAAATAAATTATACAAATGGACTGTTAAATGATAAGAAACCAACATAAACACAAAATATACATTTTGAGAGACCTGATGAATGTATTTTTTGACTTTCTCATCTTGCCAAACACGATTTGTCACTGACCCAATGATACATAACATTGGCTTAACTAGACTCAAATTGTGAAAAGAAATGTATAACCAGTTATACTAATAAAAGCACAAGTCACAGTTATAGCCTCCTAGATCGATAGATAGACAAACAACAAAGACAACAGTAAAACGGGAAACTATTATTCTATATCAACCTATGGCCAAGATATGCAGTCATTCAGGTATGAGACCATGTTGAAAACAGGTAGATAGTACAAACACAAGCTACAGGGAAATGTCCTTTAGGCCCTACAGGCCTTGACTACTTTGATAGTAATCCTATCTAAACTATTATTCAAATTATTATTTGATTAGTTGTTTGGTTCATAAAATGGCAAAAAAAAATGTTGATCACTGTTTTCAAAAGCTGAAGATCATCATTTTGCTATTATGTAAAAAAAGAAACCAGAAACCACAGATTTGAGAAGCCACAACCAGAGATTTGGGCATTTTCTTCTTAAAAATGACTCAAAACGACTAATTGAATATCAGAGTAGTTGGTGAATAATGTGATAATTGGCAACTAAATGATAATTTGATTAACCATTGCAGCGCTATACTATAGTCTAGATTCTAAGGGCAGTTTCACACCTGGTTTAGTCAGGACTTTTCAGATTGATCCAAACCACAATCCCAAGTGTGAATCCTCCCATGACCGTGGTCCAGTCTATGGAGGTGGTCTTGGTCAAAGTAGACAATGGTTTGGTACGTTTTCAGTATGAAAACTTTTTTTTGTTGTTATAATTTACATCTGTGCCTGTGTGTTGTGATTGAGGATGTAGGATTTGTGAGGTCTTGACACGAAGACCCAATGTACTCTGATCTCCAAATCTCACTAGCCTGCTTACTTAGTCTACACAAAAGAGTCTGAGCTCCAGTCTCCGGCTGTTTTTACACACTACTTTTAAACCTCTATTGCAGGAAAATGTTATTTGACATAGACTAAAAATGTTATGAATGTTTTTTTTTACTTAAAAGGAAAAAGTTGTAACCATGGTCTCAGGATAGTTTCATGCTATGTAAGTCAATGGGGCTCTGTTAGGTTTTATGCACTAGGAATTTTCCATGTTTACATATTGTTGCTATACAGTAACAAATATATTTTAGCATATTAGAAAAAGTTTATAACACCAAAATTTAATTCAATGCAATAAAAATATATAAGTTTACTTACCCCAGATTGTGAGTTTTTTTTTTATTTGGTGAAAATTTTTACAAATTCCTGAATAGAAGATAACCTTTGTTTGTGGGACAATGATGCTCACATTTCAAATGTCCATGAGAAAAAGGGACTCTATATCATGAAATGTATTTGTTTAAAAAATAAAAAGGTCCCTTTTCACATCTAACTGTAAAAACATAGATTTTATGTCACAGCTTTTTAGAAAAATTAGGATAAGGTTGTCTTTGATCCGTAGCAACACTGTGATAGAGGGTTAAAGGACTTACATACATTTTTATTCATTTTATTGCCCCATAGTTGTGTTTATTTTACAGGTTCTGTAGTTGTCATCTTAGTGTCTTTTTTATTATTTAGATGCACTAGTTTAAGGATAAAATGTCCATTTATTATATATTCAAAATCTGCTTCAGCCATACATCCATTTCCTTACACAGGGTCAAGTAACATATCATTTCATGTCTGTGTTTCTAATTTACTAAGGATCATTTGCACGTTGAGACATTTTACATTATTAAGATTTAAAGAGTGAGCAGCAGAGAATGAAGCGGAATGAAAAGGGGTCCTGATGGAAGCTCGCACACTGTACTGTGTGTAATCTATAGTGGACGTGGTATGCAGAAATGATTGTAGTCTTATGTAACAGCACTGCAAGATCT
This sequence comes from Eupleurogrammus muticus, assembly GCA_036785175.1. Lineage (NCBI taxonomy): Eukaryota > Metazoa > Chordata > Actinopteri > Scombriformes > Trichiuridae > Eupleurogrammus > Eupleurogrammus muticus. The sequence goes on along the minus strand of JAYKQN010000011.1, from coordinate 21,807,079 downwards.
GCCCACTCAGTTTCCTTTATTCCTAATCCATCCAGCATGTCGGCTGCTCAGATTGCACACTACAAAGCAAAATTTTAAAATCTGAGGCTGAAGAGATAAACCAGCTCACTGCTACTTTGCATTTATATGTTATAGCCGTTGTTAGCCTGTAAATAACACTACACACACTTTGATTAAAGGGTTCATATTTTGCACTTTTCTTGCATTTATTTGTAGTTAATAGGATATTTTTATAGTTTATGCAGCATAAATTGTCACATCATAGTTTTACTCTGTCTGGTGTTCTAGAAAGAATTTAGTGTCTTATTTAACCCTCTTTTGCATGAATGGTTACTTAGACATGGTTAAAAATGTTTTGAATGTTAAGTATTTATTACTTAAATGGTCTAAACAATAGATATACTGAAATATATATATATATATATATATATATATATATATATATATATATATATATATATATATATATATATATATATAATACAAAATATAACTATATATAGTTATATATATAATACAAAATATAACTATATATAGTTATATATATAATACAAAATATAACTACATATAGTTATATATTTAACTAAAACTATGCTGAGACTATTTTTTGTCTTTATGTAAAAAATTTTGTTTCTATGTAAATCAATGGGACCCAATTAGGTTTTATGCACTAGGAATTGTCCTCCTTTGCATATCGTTGCCATATGGAAACAAATCTATTTTAGCATATTAGGAAAAAAAAGAAACTATAGTATAGGTATATAGGTTATAGTAATTTTTTATTACAATCCAAAATTCTGAATAAGAGACAATCTTTGGTTTTGAGACAATGATGCTCACATGTCAAATTTCGAAGGGACTGGTAATGTGACCTCATAAATTGTATGTCCTTCAAAAAATAAAACCTTTCTCTTCACACTTAGGTGTGAAAACATAGGTTTTCTATCACAGCTTTTTAGGATATTAAAGATAAAGTAATTGTTGCCATATAGCAACACTATGAAATAGAGGATTATGTTAATGCTCCTCTCCTGAATACGGGCTGTGTGGATTTTTCCATGTCTAGTGCACATTTTTATATAACCATGAATGAAACAGGCTCCCGCTCATCATATTGGGAGCCTGAAACAATGTCTTCACTGCAATGGAACTATATTTATTCTTCTCTGACAGCCACACACATATCAAGAAGAATTATTAATACTCCGGCTGCAGAGGATCCAGCAGTAACCCGACTCTCCCTCTGTCAGTGGAACAACGAGGCCACGCTGCTCTCACAGAGAAACGCCGTCCTTATGGAGGCTGCAGCAGAACATATATCTGAGGACGACGTGCATCGTTATACTAACACCAGATTTAAAAGATTAAGAGCGCTGCTGACCTTTGATTCATGTGCACATGTTAAATCTTGATGCTGTACTAAACAACCCTCACTTCCACTTTCCTCTCAGTTTAACCGTACGATTCTAATGACCAGATGGGTCTGCTGAGGTTTGCAGTTTGACACGCAGTCGCCCACCTGCTGACATTGTTTCAAGCAGAGCGTGTCGCACGTAGATATCACCAGTTGATTCAATACATGTTTAACTATACCAGCGGACGGCGCTGATCCCTATTGAGGCAACACTAATCGCCTTCTGACACCCAGAGCTGCACAGTTATTCCCAAACGGCCTCAGTATAAAAACTACTATTAAAATATAAAAATATGGTATTTTTACTGTTAAAAATACTATTGATAACTATGAATACCAGTAATTTCGATAATTTACTGTTAAATTGTCATGTTTTTTTTTTAAATGTTTTGCACTTTATGTAGTGTTCTATACAGTATACTGCATCTCATTCTACTAAATAACCATGTGATACACATAAAAAGCAGTATATTTTTTACTATTAATCTACCCAGCAAGTATCTAAAATTGACTCTAAGTTGGTGAACTACCACATTAAGAATGCTCTGTTTGTAACTGATAAAAACTAGCATACTACAATAACACAGTTGTACTATACACACTACTGCATAACACAATACATAATACACAGTCTGCATGATGAGTACTTTTACCTTTGATACTAGTATATATATATATTTATAACACTTGTGTATTTTTACTCAAGTAACAATTTCAAAATACAACTTTTACTTGCAGTGGGGTACTTTAAGATGACAGTATTTCTGCTTTTACAGATATTTCTCGCATTTAACTAATGCATCATGGTTACATTCAACTAATGAAAGTAAACCAAAAAAGAAGACAAATTAACTGATAAACTGATCAAAAATACATAATTAAGTCAAGTTACCTTGGCACCTGAGTTTTATTTGTCTTATTGAGGAATAAACGTATCAGTAGCCACCTGTTTACCAATCACACCTGTATGTAAAGATAAAACATGTGGAACACCATCATTAAATTCTCTGGTTTCAGCTTTTCTCCTCTGATTGTAGATTGACATTTTATGCCATTTGATGAACCAAACAACTAATCAATCATTAGTTTTAATGAACAATAGATTGTTTAAACATCAAAATAGTCATGAGTTGCAGCTCAGCTGTTGTCTGTCCAAAAATAGTTATAACAACTCCCAGTGTTAGAACTCATTAGGAAACTTGGTGTTGCTGCTGATGTGAATTTACTAACATCACAATTTCTACAAGTGCAACAAACAAGTCTACATGTAAAGCCACAGAACGCCCATTACAGCAAAGGAGGAGGAATGGAATAGGCTGGGGCTGCAGCCGTGTGGAGCAGCGGCAGCAGCATTAACAGGAGCAGCAGCAGTGTTATAACAGCAGCAGCAGCAGCAGCAGCAACATCAGCATTCACAACAGCAGCAGTATTAACCAGCAGCAGCAGCAGCATTAACAACAGCTGCAGCATTAACAGCAGCAGCAGCAGCAGTGTTAACAGTAGCAGCAGCATTAACAACAACAGCAGCAGCAGCAGCAGCAGCAGCAGCAGCAGCGTTAACAGCAGCATTAACAGGAGCAGCATCAGCAGCAGCATCAGCAGCAGCAGTGTTAACAGCAGCATTAACAACAGCAGCAGCAGCATTAACAGCAGCAGCAACAGCAGCAGCAGCAGTGTTAACAGCAGCAGCAGTGTTGACAGCAGCATTAACAGAAGCAGCAGCACTAGTGTTAACAGCAGCATTAACAACAGCAGCGTTAACAGCAGCAGCAACAGCAGCAGCAGCAGTGTTAACAGCAGCAGCATTAATCATCATCAGCAGCAGCAGTGTTAACAGTAGCAGCAGCATTAACAACAGCTGCAGCAGCAGTGTTAACAACAGCATTAACAACAGCAGCAGTGTTACCAGCAGCAGCAACAGCAGCAGCAGCAGTGTTAACAGCAGCAGCATTAATCAGCAGCAGCAGCAGCAGCAGTGTTAACAGTAGCAGCAGCATTAACAACAGCAGCAGCAGCAGCATTAACAGCGGCATTAACAAGAGCAGCAACAGCAGCAGCAGTGTTAACAGCAGCATTAACAGCAACAACAGCAGCAGCAGTGTTAACAGCAGCAGCAGTGTTGACAGCAGCATTAACAGAAGCAGCAACAGCAGCAGCAGTGTTAACAGCAGCAGCAGCAGCAGTGTTAACAGCAATGTTAACAGCAGCAGCAGCAGCAGTGTTAACAGCAACGTTAACAGCAGCAACAGCAGCAGCAGTGTTAACAGCAGCAGCAGCAGCAGTGTTAACAGCAATGTTAACAGCAGCAGCAGCTGCAGCAGTGTTAACAGCAACGTTAACAGCAGCAGCAGCCGCAGCAGTGTTAACAGCAGAAGCAGCAGCAGCGCCGTTAACAGCAGTAGCAGTGTTAACAGCAGCAGCAATGTTAACAGCAGCAGCAGTGTTAACAGCAGCAGCAATGTTAGCAGCAGCAGCTGACAGATGGGGGACAGATGTATTCTCTCTGTGCAATGATTCACAGATACCACCCTGACAAACAGGCTTCAGCAGGCTGTAACTGCACTGCCCACAGTGGTCAGAGAATAACTGAATACTTCTACTCAAGTAATGTACAGCTTTTAAGAATGTGCACTTTACTTAATTATTTCCACGTGATGCTACTTACTACTCCACTACATCATTTCAGAGGCAAACCTTGTATTTTCTCCTCCACTATGTTTATTTCTAGTTTTAGTTACTTTGCACATCAATAATTTATGGGTAAATCAGAACATGAGTTATATATCTATTTAGATTTGTTTTCCTCGTTTTCTAATAATCAGTTTCCAGGCTCTATATTTGTATACAGTATGTATAATAAATTATATACACACAAGTTGCATAATGAATTTTATACATTTACCCCAGTATGTATAATAAAGTATATACACACAAGTTGCATAATGAGTTTTATACATTTACCCAAGTAGTATGCAATGCAGGACTTTTAAATCAGTATTTGTGTGCTGTTGTATGACTACTTTTAGTCAAGTAAAATATTGAAATACTTCATCCATCTCTGCCTGCTGATGATACAGAATCTGCTCCTCTGGATGTATTTTGATACCAAGAACAACCAAATAAAGCGCAGTAAAGCGCAGCAGCAGCAAACCACAAATATTCACCGAACAAGCGCGCCCGAAGATTAAAAAACACGCATCATTTCACCTGTTTTTCCCGTACACAGACAAAGTAAACGTTTTCATGGCTCTCCCCGCGGATCCGTGGGTTCTCCCGGGAGCAGAAGCCGCGTACATCTCCGCGGCGCGGCACACGCGACACGAACGCGCGGCGGTTTTACGCAGCGTCTCATCCACGAACGGCGGTGTTTTTTGGTGTGTGTGTGTGTGTGTGTGTGTGTTACCTGCTAATGAGGACAGCTCCTTTAAACATGACAGAAAATGTTGGCATCTTGACATGGAGCCGCTTCTCCGGTGGGACAGCCCTCAGCCCTCGGCCAGCAGCCACATGATGCTGCGCCCTCTAATTCCAGTTTACCAGCCCGCGCGCTCCAAACATCTCCACCTTCACCTCACACCTAATCTCTTACATAAGCAGCATCGCCGAAAAATTCAAATAACACAAAAATCAGCCAGCGAGGCTGGAAATGACTGGCACTGATGGAGGTTTTTAGCTCTCCCGTTAGAGGCGACCTGCGTCTTTATGCCTGTTGGAGCAGACTGAGGATTTATTGTAGCGCCACAGAGCTCAAGTAGCAGCATGTAACGTTCATTTGTAGTGTTATTATTTCTATTGGTTTGGGATTGTTAGGTATTCACATTAGTTTCGGTTAGTGACTTATTACTCTTGTAAATGCTTTATAATATAATTATGTGTGGATTATTACACATTAATATACTCACAAGTTTACTGGTAGATTTCACTGTTTTCTAGATGAGATATTTTCTCATGTTTGCCCTGGAGAACAAATACATTATGTCCCTAGTGGAAACCAGGAAAATAGCATCATTATCATCACAATCAGAATCAGAAAAATGTATTAATCCCCAAGAGAAGTTGCTGTTTGTTACATCAGATGGAGTATATATATATATATATACTCCAAAACATTCATTCTGTGATAAGTACTAAAGATTAAAAGTTTTAAGCAAAAAAAGGAGGGGATAACGTCAATAGATGGGAGAAGAGACTTGAGTGACACAACACGTTAATGCGTCAGTGCACCACTCTCATTTAGATATGACAATTTAATCCTTCATTGCAGTCATCTCTTAGTGTTGTTATTTGACATTCAAGTCTCTGTATTATTCTGCTGAAAATAGCAATTCAGTTCAGTGTCAGTCAATATATTGATTATTTTCAAAGGTATCTTATAAAATGGTAAAATATGATAAATGCCCGTAGAATTAAGGCTCAGTCTATAGCAATTACATATATTTACTTTTAAAGCCACAACTAAAAATAATTCATCATTATGGATTTATCTGTTGATTATTTTTTTATAATTAAAGGTCCCATATCACAGAAAGTGATAATAGTGATTATTGATTATAAGAAGATCTTGTACTCATAGTCTCATGTTTCAAACCCTCATTCCACAGAGAAATGCACACAGTGTTTATTCAGAAACTGAGATGTGAAAGCACTTGTCAAGATATTCTGAGGTGTCACAACCTCTAATAAAATCCAGAAAAAAATGTAGTAGTTGAAACTATCTGCTTAATCAACTAATCGCTGCAACTCTATTGGTTAAATTACCAGTGTTATCATAATCCTACAAATTGGTTTCATGCAGCTGTTTGGCTCTGAGGTCCCTTAACCAACGGTCACAAGACAGATCTGAGAGGTCAAGAGATTATAGACAAGACAGAAAAGCAAATAAAAAAAATATTCTGCCATCCACTACTACTACTTTTTTCCTTCAAACTTATTGGATGATTTACATATTTTGGCCTCTACAATTGTTGAAATAAAATAAGGGAGAAATCTTTAGGTTTGTTGTAACCCAGAGACATAGATTGCAACCAGTGATGACAAGCCACATGTAGATGTTGGATGTTTCCAGCTCATTTGCGCAACTAAAAATATCCGTCCATGTTCTCTATTATTCCTGCAGCGAGGGAATCACCCAGATGTTCGGTCAGTGTGACATGTGTTTCCTGCTTCAACAAGCTACTGAAATGTTAGGGATTCTGTAATCCTTATGGTGTCAAATATTGATCTGAATGTTGTCATTCTTCTCCAGTGTCTGCACACCATGCTGTTAATGAATGTGAATAACTGCCATCAAATATCAGCTCAAACCATCACACCACTCCTCGGGATCTATGTGTTTGCAGACTAAATATTAACGTAACGCAAACCATGACTGAAAGACATTTTGACTATGATACACGTGTGAAAATTCCCTGGAATGCCACATCAGCTCAGCGAGTCTCTAATCCCTGGCGTGCAGGCGCGGGCGATATGTGCGGGCAAGACTGCGGAGCGGCTAGAAACGTACCTGGCAAATCCTAGAGGCACTTTCAATCTTTGGAACATGGCCCTGTTTTTGTGGAAAAGCCTGGGTTTATGAGTGCCGCTGGTTAACTTTGGCTCTGGATATTCCATGTCACGATGCAGTGCAGCGGCAGAGGACATATTAAGAGTGCCAGTTGATGAAGGGAGGATAAGCTTATGGCAAAAGGATAATACACACAAATCCATGAGGCACAACAACATGCTAAATATAGGCCTTTATGGGAGGGCTACTCATGCGGCAAACAGGAAGCAAGTGCTACGGTAACTATATGTTTTACTGGAAGCTACACACTTTTAATAACATGCTATTTCTTATTTTAGATGCTCTGTCTTGTGTTTTGGCAAGAAGCACAATCACTGTTCTTTAAAGATGCATCGGGTCGTTCTTTTGACCACTTGGGGGCAGTAGAAATGGTTGATGTCACCTTATTTAATGGTGTTGGCAAATGTGTGAAATGTGAGAGTAGACATTCATTTACACATCTGGTTCTAACCCAATATGAAGGCCTTAGGCCTGCATCCACCAGAGCGGACCACCACCATCCCATAATCTTTGATCTACATGATCACAATCTGTATCATGACAATTATTATTAGTAGTTGTTGTTTTATATTAATTGCACACTACATAAACTTTTAATTCCGGCTTATTATTTTTGCGATTAATTTCATTGTCCAGTATTTAAAATTAAAACTTATAGCAGCACCTCTCACTTACAATACATGTTTTATCTTTCTATGGGTCAGTAATAAATCATATTTTGCAAGGTGCGAAAGTCAATTTTTTTTTTTAAAAATACAGTTTTAAGAAGCATTTATCATGTCTCCTAAAATGTAGATTTTGTTCTCATGTTGGTTTCTTGTCTTTTAAAAGTCCATTTGTACAAATTTCTTTTTTTTCTTTTTACAAAAATCATGATTTTGCGTGATTATTAACAGAAAATATCAAATGGTATGAGCTAAAAAAGCATGAGAAATTCTATATATTTAATCCACCTAGGATATAAAACTACTTAATAAAGCATTTTTTTTTAAACTTTTTTAAGCGAGATAAACTATCTGAAACAGAGTTTATATGGTCACACCACATGACAGTTTTAGCATTGTCTCATCACTCATTCAAATGCATACATTGTTTACTACTAGGGCATCAGACAGTGTTGTTTAGTATTGATTTCTGCCACACATTATGACCAAAGGATATTTGACTTGATTATTTAATATTGCATAACAATTTTTAAAATAACAAATAATCCTCATGCTCAAGAGTCTAGGTTGTTCTTGTGAGGAACATGGAGGCAATATGTTATATCATGATTGTAATACTAATTATAGAGATACATATATCAGCATATAATTTGTTACTATAACTTATTAAATGATAATATGTGACATCTTGTTTTGATGTGGCCAAAAATCAGCTAATAAAATGAGTGAATCTGAATTAATTATACTCTAACAATATACTATATACCAGAATATATAGTTTTTCTTATCACATCCACAGTGGGAATCTTATTAATTATTATGTTTTCATTACAAAACAATCACACCATGTGAACCAACATTACATGGATTCATAATTACTTTATGGGACATTTTCATTAGAGATTTTCTCCTGTTGGTTGGTTCAATCTCAGCGCAAAGATGCCTTTAAAACCAATTATTCCAAATTAGTTTCTATTTGTTTGTGTGTCAGCTTCTCTATATTCTCAAATGGAATAAAATGAAATCAACCATTATTTACAGTCACAGCTAGAACCAAAGCTTTATCCTGTGTCCTCCTACACGCCAATGGATCCTCTAAAGCTGAGCCAGGGTTAGTGCTGTTTGCTCACTCTTTGTGATCAGAAGATCTGGAGGCGGGACAGACTCATACCTAACCCAGAGGTCTGTCCCGACTCCAGAGAAACATCTAAACCTGGCATCTAAACATGACAGGAAGGGAAGCGCGTCTCTGCTCTCAGCTTATTTACTGACGCTGGCTCCCTGGAACCACACGCACTTCATTCTGAATCAATGTTCTGACGGGTAGCACAATAAATTACCGCTTTCAAACTGGATGGAAACCTGTGTTAAATTAAAAATGAGAACAATGACAAAACAAATTCAAAAAATGTCCATTAAGCACATTCACATTTATTAAATCCCATGATGTGGAACTGATCATGACTGTGCAGCACCTGTGATTAAAGCAGTAATAAAATGATAGATTTTAATATCAATGCTGATCTTTCTTATTAATAATCTGATGATGTCTAATGATGAACTTTAGTAGCCTGTGTTAGTGAGGAATAAAGTAGCAGATAAACCAGATAAATATTACAACTTAACTCTTTTCTTTGGTTAGTCTCTGCTGTACAGTCCTCTGACTCTGACCTGTTGCCAGGTGTTTGATTGCTGTGATTTTAACAAACTCCATTCATCTTTCATAAAAACCTTGAGCTTGGTGGCAGCACAATAATGCATAGTAGCAGTATGTTAGTAACAGTAAAGGAATTGGTTAGATTACCCATTACTGAAAAAAAGGAACACTGCTATTAACACAGTTATGCTCATAACTGGTGATGGCAGTAAGATATCAGGTGGATGTGCAGCAGGAGTGATATATCTGGTCTTATGACAGGGTTCCTGTGTGATTTATATGCATATCATGCCAAATACAGCATAAAAATGATTGGGCAGTGATAAACATGGCAGCTGGGTTTAGAGGCCTCACCCATAGAGTTTACAACACAGAGATGCAAAATACGTCTGAGAAACACAAAAGTCTTAGGCTTACTACATAACGTCACTGGTCCAACGGAACAAATAAATTCTATTTGGCAGCCTCATGGTCTTTATCTATCATGGTCTGATCTATCTTTAGAAGTATCATCATCATGCTTATATTAAAATAAAATAAGTCCAGTATTACAGAGATAGGTCAAGACTAGATTCAATCAAATCTCCAGTTTAGTGAAAATCATTGGCATAAAATGTCACAAATTTAATATTTATGTAGTATAATAATTAGGGATGCACCGATGTGAAAATTTCGGCCGATATCGATATCCGATATACATATCGGCAGTCACTGCCGATACCGATATTTGCCGATACCGATATATGTAGAGAAAAAGTTTTCTGTAGTGTCACAAATTTAGTACAGACCAGAAAAAACACTGTACATTTGAAAAGCACAACAGTGCTCTTTATTTAAAGAAAGGCTCCCTGTAAAACTCTGTCATGTGGTTAGAGGAAGTACGGCGGAGCGGACCCGATGGAGCTCCGCGAAGGCGGCGACGTCGGCGGCCGCGGCGGAGGCGGCGGTCGGCGATGCGATGTGACGGAGGAGCCCGCTAGGAGAAACCGCTACAGTTAGTTGGGTCACTGTCTGCGTGTCTCTTGGCGACGCGCTAAGCTAAGCTAGCTGGTCCTAGCGGGCTCCTCCGTCACATCGCATCGCCCGAAAATGCAGCGGCCTCCTCCGCCTCCGCCGCGGCCGCCGACGAGAAGGCGGCAGGACGGCGTCCGACACCCGGAGCAACGTTCCGCGCATTTTTTTTTTGTCTTTTCGGGCGATGCGATGTGACGGAGGAGCCCGCTAGGACCAGCTAGCTTAGCGCGTCGCCGAGAGACACGCAGACAGTGACCCAACTAACTGTAGCGGTTTAACTCTGCACATTGTTGACATATCGGCCAGAATTTGTTGATATCGGACCGATACCGATAAGTTAAAAAACGTGACATATCGGCCGATATATATCGGTTGGCCGATATATCGTGCATCACTAATAATAATGTATTTTTTTTCTTCAGAAGCTGCACACTGTTCAATTCAGATCAACACAGGTTTGCAGCTCATCACTCTCTGTCTCACAGACATATTAAACACTCCTCTTCCTTATCCCTTCTTTAGCAGGGTGATCTGGGGAACACTAAAGTGAATAAATCCTTGTAATAATCCTTAAAACTTCAGTCACAGTTGATTTAGGGACACAAGTGGATGCTGGCAGTTACAGTAAGTCTTAATAAAAAAGAGTTCTGCTGGAAAATGACAAATGTTGATCACTGATGGCTGTAGTCCCTGTTTTAAATCTTTACATCACTGAAGCAAGTTAATCAACAGCAGGTTAATTTGCTCTTTTAAGCAGCTTGTCTCATTAAAAATACAACTGAAGAACTGAAGATTTTTTTCTGCTGCATACCATCCTGCACAGGCATCATCCCCCTTAAATTCCTTATTGTTCCACCATTTGTAAGAATTAAATCTAGTTGCAAAGAAAATGTCAGAAATATTATAAAAATAAGGTTGAGGTAGTATTATACTTTCAAAATTTAACCAAAGGATATTTGACACATACTGTTGTTTTGCTAACTTTTTTTTCTGCAGCTGTGATCAGGAGGAAACTTCCACTACTTTATAGGTGCAGTAAAATGATTTGAGTTGTACTTATGAGCCAAAGAAACCATTTTGATCTGCCGCTGGATTACATCACATATAAAATCCCCGGTTTAAAAATACATAGACGAGTTCAGCAGTAATTCAAAGCGCCTCTTGAAGATGCGTTGAAGAACTGAGGGGAGTTCAAAGTCAGTGTAAAAGTAATTTTAGACACAACAAAGAAAAGTAAATATGACTTAATCATGTCATCATGTCACTCTTTTTTTTAACAATGTGTCTTGAAAAGTGAGATAAAAACAAACCTAAGTATAAAAAAGTTTTCCTATTGGCTAAAAAGTGGTAAACATTTCCAGTGGAACAACAGAAAAATTTGGTGAAACATCTTAACTTTATGAAAAAAATCCTGCTGTTAAGGCCTTGATGTTTTTGAAAAAAAAATGTCCCAATAAGTTGCTCAAATCATGAAATTCCTTTAATACTGAGGCAGATAAAAAAAATGATCTTTGTTCATATTCTTGTAAATTAAGTATCTTCCTTGTTTAATGGGTCCATGACAAACAATGGATGGCAAGAGTCAAAAAGTCAAACACTTTTTAAATATACATTTTTAAAACTGTTCAGAGGTCAGATCTCTCAAAATGTATGTTGTGTTCATGTTGGTCTGATTTTATGTGATTTTTGACACAAAAAGTCAAATAGTGTCAACTTAAAGAATGATAAACTTGAAATGTTTAATTCACCTAGAACATAAAACTAGTTGATAGCATGAGCTTTTAATAAATATGTTTTGAGTTAGACCACATATCAGTTTTGAAATTCTCCAGTATGTCACAACAAAATGATGAACTTTAAAGCTTACAAATGAAGATTTTCTAGACTTAGGGCAAGCAGAGCAAGATGAAAAAAAGTGTTTAGTGGTAGTTGTTGTTAAAAGTTATCCAGCAGACAGATGGGTGTCATGTTAGTCCAGGAGACCTGATCCTGTTAGCTGTGGTTTGCTGGCCAGACTCTCAGGCTGTTTGTCAGCTGCTGCGAGAGATAAAAGTTGGTGCTGAAAGAGTGGAATGATCAGAAGGAAGAGAAGTGCTCTCAGCTTTCTCAGGCTGCATCACTGCACCACAGGTGTCCATCTTTAATGAACACATCAGGACACATCAGGAAGTTGTGATGTCACAACAGCACAGTCACCTCCCCCATTCACAGCCATTTACAATCAGCCAATCCAAGGAGAGGCGTATTAATACTTATGATACACAAACAAAACTGTTCTTTCTATAGAGGAGATGTAAAATTATATTGATATGTTTTTGGTTCTTAAAACCACAAATTTGTTAGTGACATCACAACGTCACATACACAGGAGACATGTAAAATATGGGACCTTTAATTCTACCTATATAGCCTTTAAAAGCATGATACTGTATATTATGAGGGAAATAAATTGTAAAAGAGTAGCAAATCACTGACGATTCCTTAGATGACTGTGATAATCAGATAGAATAACGTGTATTTAACACAGATAATTTACACATACACATCTGTATTATATACGATTGCATATATGCACATAGCATTATTCAGCATTACCACTGACCGACACACACACACACACACACACACACACATGCACAGACACACACAGACACAAATATACACATATACATGCTTCTCAGACAGATTTGGTCTCTTCTTCCTTTCTTCTATTTGGCAGCAAAATAGCCATTTTCTCAGAGCTTTAATCACTAAATCTGCACAGTTGTTCGTTATCAGATTATAGGATTATGCAAAACACACCGAGATATCAAACCCAATCACACGCAAACACACAAACGCACACAGTGTCTAACTATGTGTGTGTGTGTGTGTGATAAATAAAGTAAATAAAGACATGGATGCTCACTGCCCTCTACAGGAAGCCAAGCTGCAGTTTCAGCAGCATGAAGACGTTAAAAATCTGCCCTGTGGACGTTTCTCCTGAACAAACATGTTAACATTCAGTGTCTTTCTGTGTGAGTGACGGGATGTTTGTTCCAAGTTGAGCCTTGAGGGACCAGTCCAACCACCATCCTGCACCAACATGTCATTTCATGTGAAGCAATTTGACAAAAGATTTAGATTTAGTCTAAATCACTTACACATATTCACCCTATTTAGTTAGTTATGTCTTAGGCTTTTTTTTAGTCAAGATTTATTCAGTGGAAATCAATTTAAATTTTGGTCATATTTTAGTCAATGATCTAGTAATAATTTACTCATAGTTTAATGATACTGGAATAGATTTTGTTGATGTCTTGACTATTTATCAACAATAGAGTTTCTACAGGAATATTGTGGATATATTACAGGAAACTTTTTCCATGGGCTGTAGCAGCAGTTGGAAATAATAATGATGAAAATTAATCACTCGGTGAAGTTGAAAAATAAAAAAAATGATTAAACCGGCCTTCGTCCTTTTGAGGCAAGATAGAAAAAAATGTTTAAAAATCAAAGGCTTTGTCTTCCTCTGAAATATTAAATAAAACACATTAACAAGTCTCTCGGCTCTCTCAGCTTTTGCATATTTCAAGGATAAAAATTAACCGTAGATGATGAAGAGATTCGCCTGCGATTTCACTTTCACAGTTAATTCATTTAGTTTTAAGTTCTGAACTTATTTGTGTTTTAAGTTGAATCCTCTAAAATAAAGTCTGCTTTAGACAACATGCATCTCATGTGCAATTGAAGAACTCATTCCCAAACTAAATTCTAACCAAAAGGACAATGGTGCATGTTGTCCTCCTGATTCAGAACATTCACAAGAAATCTTATTTTAAAATATTTCAGCTATGAATGCTAAAAGGAGCAAGCTGGACGGATACATGAGGAGAAGAGATAGCGTGCATTAGAGATTGTTTAATTTGCTGAGTACCTGTGATTTTTTTTTCTTTTTTTTTACACTGACACATAAGCGGATCAGAGGGTGAAGCAGGAGCGATGTGATAACCCGGCTGAAGATTTGGTGTTAGACAACTTTTTAGGTCAACACGTAAAAGCAGACACATACTTTCACCGGCGCGGAGTGCACTGCAACCAGAATAGATCCCAACTGCAGTTTCACTCCATATTCCATTAGAAAAAAAAAATCAAGGATAATTGTATGTATTTTTTATCTTATCTCACATTTGGAGTTTTACACATTTGAGCCTTGAACAAAGTAAAAAAAAACATTTGTCATGTCAATGGGGGAAATGTCTCTTTGGAGAAACTGATTACTAAAATATCTGCGACATGTGCAACAACAAAGTGTCATTTTATAGAAACTTATAATATAAGTTATAATATAACTAAGTCTTTATCACATTTTGTATAAGAATTGCATCTAAAAAATAACGATTTAAGTTAACGATATAATCCCAGGTTTTTCCTTGCAAATTTAATACATGCATTTAAAATGGTGGGAAACACTGTAGTAATTTTAACTCATACAATTTCTACAATTAGACCCATTTACACAATAAAAATACAAATACTGAACCTACAATAGTAAAAACTCATGTGAGGTTGACTGATTTATTTCTGACAAACAGCAGCAACCGGTTTATTTTACTTCTGGTTAAGTGGACTCTTTAAAATACATGTATAAAATATGATAGTTTAACTGTTTATTATGACGTTTAATTTACTTGTGATTGTAGAAGCCAGAAGAAGAATCTTCTTTGAGAAGCACAAGCAGGTAGTAAACTAATCTGATCACGCTGGTTAGATAACAGATAAAAGATTTTCAAGATAATCTATTTTATATTTACTTTTTTTTTTGCTCAAATTAAAACCTAAAACACTTGGGTTAAGTATAGTATTTGAGTAAAAGTACTTTGTTACATTCCACCACTGTGTATATTTTATAAACTGCATCCCTTCATCTGTCTTCCTGTCTTCAGAAAAGTGGCAAAACAAGCTGCCAGGTCCTATTGGCAGAATGGACATTGAAGTGTATGAGTGAAGGTTCTCTCAATGACTTAATTAGCCTTCAGTTGAACGAATCTCAGCTAATTATGGCTGTTAGGACACGCCCACTTCCATCCTCTCACTTCTAATGAGGAAACAGAACAACAGATACAACAGACCAGTCAGCTACACCCGTAAGGAAAAGTCAATATGTTGAAGGCGAGAGAAAAAAAATCTGCAACAAGCACCACTCCCCCCCCCCAGGGGTGGAATCAGTCAGCGTTTTGCTTTGGGATCAGTTGGAGAGAAAATCAAACCCAATGAAGTCACTCCAAACAAATCGATGGACGCCGGTGAGACGAGAGGAGTCGATCGGTGGTGAACAGGAATCTCTTTACTCCTCATTGATTCCCTGACACGGGAGAACGCAACTGATGCTCTGCAGAATTTAGGAGGCCGATACAGGAGGGCATTTTGTGCTGAGAGGCATTCTGAAACCTTTCCGTGATCATATGGATTTTAAATCAGATGTGATGGTCATGAATCACATGATAAAATTACTGCTTTGAGACTGTGTTTATAGAATGTTATAGATTTACCTTAATATAATTATGATATTTCCTTACAACATGTAAAAAACATATTTTCTCTGTTATCTTTGCATGGATATAACAGTTTTTACAGTTGTAGAAATACAAATTAAAGCGTCTCTGTTACTCTATATAATCCACACATGTCTGGCAGTAGTTTTTACTGAAGATACTTTCAGCTGATATTTTAGGTATGAACAAATATGTGTATTATCCTAAAAAAATGTCTTTGTAAATTATTAGACAGGACAGAGCCGGTGTGTAAACAGAATTCTCTAGACATGCTGGATTTATTTTTAAGCCACTCACCATTTTACACATGAACGATTTGAAATGGTATCAAACAATGTAGAGTTTGTTTGTGAAGTAATTGCTTTTACAGTGACAGTCATATATGGTAGACTGGTTAAAATCAGGGAGTTTCAGTATAGTTTTATACTTGTAGTTTATATTTAAGATGCTGCAGCTAGTTTGTGAAGTGGGTTTACTTGAAAGAAGAAAAAGCAGGATAGAGGTGGGATATGTAAGTGTATAAGGTTTTTAACTTTTTTTAATAAACTATAATTTTTCGAATAAAGTGCTTAAGTAATGAATCACAGGAGTTTTTAGCATTTGAGAGAAGCATACTCCCCCTACACTACCACAGTGTCAACAGGATAAACAGTCCTTGCTTCATATTAATCATTTTCTGTTCTGCCTGTGCACTTATTTTCAGTGATCTTACTTTATCTGCTAAGTCTGCTTTCTAAATCTGCTTCCTTTGTGACTTGATATTTAAAGTGATAATCAAATAACATTTTTATCGTGATTAAACGTTTTTGGCACATTATTCAGCCCTACTTGACCCCCACTGAGGATCTGTAAAGACCTAAAGATATTCACCACTGATCCTAATCCAGCCTGACGGAGGTAAAGCGGATCTGAGTTAGGCTGCACTTCTGCAGCTGTGAACAGTTGGTAGAGGCAGAATGAAAGGGCCTGAATATTCTAAGTGGTGGAGTGGGTAGAGCAGCCACCCCGTGTCCCATGTAGAGGGTTCAACCCCCACTATCTCCCTCTCTCTCTCTCTCTATCTATATATATATAGCCAAAAGAATCAGGTGTTCCCATCAGTTCCTGAGTATTCCACAATCAACTGTCAGAAGCGGAAGTGTTTGTGAATGACAGGAAGTTGTAGACCACATAAAGGGCATGCGGAGACACATAGTTTGAAGAGGTCTCTAACTTTCTGCAGAGCAAGTCACAAAAAACCTCTAAACTTTATGTGGCCTTCAGATCAGCTCAAGAACAGAGCTCAGAGCTTCATGGAAAGTGTTTCCATGGCCGAGCAGCTGCATCCATACGTCACCAAGGTCAATGAAAAGCATCAGATGCAGAGGTGTAAACACACCACCACTGGATTCTAGAGCAGTCTCTGAAGTGATGAATAAAATTTCTTTGGTTTACCTTCCCACCTTTGACCCCTGAGCTTTTCTACTTCATGCATACCTGTCACCCCCTGTTTCAGTGAGTAGGTGGAGGGAGCTATTATAGCAGCAGGGAAAGCAGCAGCAGTCAATACATCAGAAATCATCACACTGCTCCCTAATCTTCTCTTACATTTATAAAACAATGACCTTGAATTAACAAAGAAGGAATAAAAGGGCACCACTACAACAGACATGTCCCAGATAAGGAGGTGCCAGGATGCTGAGGCCAGGTGACTTAATGGGAGCATGTCGTTTTCCCCTGTTACAGCACAACCAAAGTGATGTCTGTTGCCACCAGAGGCCTGAATTCCACAGGACAGGAGTCAGTAAATAACCTGTCACCGTGCATCCAGTCACGCCACTGACACAGCCTGCAGTCACTTTCACGAGCAAACAAATCATGCTGCGCTGCTGTCCACGAAGCTTTGACCAGTGGTTATGTGAGAAAGATTTTGGATATTATAGATCTTCAATATAAAAATAATCCTCCCCAAAAACTAACGCTTCTGAAATAGAATGTATACAGAATTTCCTTTGATGAAATGAAAATATCTTCCACTTTGTAAGTATTGCAACGCTTTTAGTTTCCTTCTATTAATAGGTACTGTTTTATTGTTTGGTAGTATATTTATTATTTGTACAAACTTAACTACAAGCTTGAGAGGGCATCTGTGTGATGCATTGATCCGTAATCTGAACGAGTGTTGCGTTAGAATCTCTGACCCTAACCCATGTCCTATCTGCTGTATATAGATGCTGTTTCCATGGAGCTGTGTGCCGTGCTGAAGTAGCAGACAGATTTGGTCTTAGATCGATAATATTCATTAAACTATATACTACAAATACTGAGTTAGGAGTTAGAAGAGTGAGAGGACTATTTCTTTGTAAAGCTTTATAAAGGAAAAATTATGGAAATATTAAGATTGAGATGTTTTACAAGCTACGTGTTAAACACAATACAACAAAGTGTATATGATTGCCCTTGTTATTTAGTTTTTAAGTATCAGTCATATCTATTTTGCTGATTTCTAGGTACAATCATCTTTACGGGCTACAGACAACTGACAAATTACTGGTTATGTTGAAAAACAAAGACTTACTCCTTAACTGATGTAGTTTTCATTAAGAGTCTAACAGCATTTTTTCCCCCTGTTATTTAATATTATATTTATTGTTACTGACACTACTAAACATGACAGGTGATTTGGTATTCACTTCTTCCATTTTTCCACAGTTTTTAAACTTTTAAGAGTCCAGTGCTCCACCTTCTTCAGACTTCTTATCCGATTACTCTTGACTTCTCCCAACTTCTCTTTTAGATATCTGTGTGTGTTTTTTTTTCTGTCTATTACTGCAGGATAGCTCAAATTGAAAAGAACATAGGATTCCTACGTATAAGATTCATGCTTCTACCTGAATGTGTTTTCGGTCCAATGCATAGACTGTAGACCTTGTTTGTACTATCTAATATGTGTATAGTGCTTACACTTTTTGTGATGTAGTGCCTGACAATACGATACAACTCCTACTACCTGCTCCTGTCTTTCCCTGAGACAACAGCTTCTGGCAGTGGTCATTAGTCCTCAGCCAAAGCATCTACTCCTAAGCCATCCTCGAGTCCATCCTCCCTTATCACCTGCTGTTCTGTTCTCAGTCCCTGTCTTCCTCAGTCAATCAAACTTGAAGCCAGCTTAAAAAAAATTGAGCAGCCTCTTCCATGCCTGTATTCCCTTCTGTTCATGAAAATCTTTACAAGCTGCAGGGGGGATATCACATCAGGCAGGGTGAGCCAGATTCCCCCTGACTCTTGAGTAAAATCCTCCTACAGCACACCGGCGACTTTCTATGAGTGAACTGATGGATACTGAAAAATAATAAAAAAGACCTGGTAGGCAGAAACAGGATCCTGCCATCAAATCAGCTCTGAGTAAAACCGACAGCCTCATATTTGACACAATAATGCATGGACGGTTCGTGCAGCCTGAGCAGCGAGAGCCAAGAGCAGAATGTGATATACAAGTGGAAGAGACAGAGCTAGAAAAGGAAAAGAACAATGTTTACAGTCAGCAGTGCACCATCTGTCCCACTGTCTCAGCATCCTGTGTGATCTGTACTGGCAGCTGCAATGTGTGATTCATGGTCCATGTATCACTGTTCAGGTGATTCACTGTACACAATGGAACTTAACATGCAGGACACTTGGAACTGGAGCTGGGAACAGAAACTTCCCTGTATTTCTGCTTGAAAAATAAATAACTGTTCAATAATTTAAAAGATCATTTTAAGTATATCAACTAATTGTGACTAATACCTAAATCTGTCTATAAATCTGATCAATATCAATAAATCATTTGGTTACCATGACTACACATATGTAAGTACATGCATAAAAGTGACAAGCGTCAGATTGTGTCCATCTCATCATTAAAAACAACCACTTATTAACTACCTCCACCTGTCCTTTATTATTTGCATGTGTAAGAAGTCTAATAATTAGTTATCTACAAATAAGAGGCGAGTACACACTTGCTCTCAGTCACAAGAATCTGATATACACATAGCAGTGATATTGCTTGAGGACTTTGTCATAAATGTAAATTACAAAGGACTTCCTGTTTACAGCTTTTGATTGTTTCAGTGTGATCATGAGGTAACGTCATCCTTCGGTAATATGGCCAGCATCAGACCACAGAGCGACCGCTGCTACACATTAACTGCTTTCAATAATGCATAATTTTTGAGTAAATATCATATATTTATCATATATTATACTGCATGATCATATACTATAATAACGCAAAAGATGCACCAGTTTCTCTGACACAGAACAGCCTCTTTTTTAAAGTAAACCAAACAATAACTATTCCACCACAGCTTTCAGTGCGTGATGATATGCAGATTTGGGACATTTACTGTATCCTTGTACTAATAAAAAATCTGAAATATTCAAAGATCACAAAGAACCACTTCTATTTGCTTCCTGTAACTTCCACCTTCATACCCGCCAAAACATATTTTCATACAAGAGTGATAGTCTAAGTGTGTGAGCACATATGATGATTGTTTAAGCATCAAATAAGGTATTTCTATAAGCTCTTTGTTGGATTTCCAATACAGATGTCCAAACTTTTTATTTACTTTCATCCATATTCTGGATGAAACCCAGTCAAAAGTCAAATTTAATGAACACAGAACACATGAGAATATGTAAAATCAAAAAAGCAGGACTGAGCATCTAAAAGTGAACAAACTCAACACATGATGACACATTCTCTTATTTTTCACAACATCGCACAACTTATCTGACAAGCTAAATTTGATCACATATCTGTGTCAAGTTTATTCTGATGCAGATTTTCAAGTGACCAGACAATTATTCAACATCTTCCCCAAAACCTCCGGTGCCACCATCTCTCCACAGGTCACACCTACCTGTTCTTAATGGTGGGGTTCATCCTGATAGGAAACAACCCCAGGTCCACGTCCTTGCAGTCGGGATTAAAGTTTAGGGCTCCTGTCACATAAATCAGGAAGTAGTCCCACAGCTCTGGTAACTTCCGGGAGGTGACAATCATGAGGAAAACTTAAGGGGGGGGGTGTCAGTGAGTGGAAGAGATAGGGAGAGAGGTGGCGATCCAGAGAAGGGGGACACCCAGTAGTGGTAAATTACCTCCATTCAGACCACCTTTAAGCAGCTACCCTAACCCCAGCAGTCCACTCAGCAGCTGCATCCAGCTGACTGACTCCTCCCCTTGGGACAAAGCACACACACAAAACAATCTCACCCCCTACAAACTGCCTACGGGATCATTTACGTCATCTCTATCGATCTATTGTTAGTTAAGAGAAGTCATTCGTACACTATCTGATGTTTTACACAGTGTGTGTTTCTTAACTATGTGCTATTCATATGTCATGTCATATGGGATTTATATAGCATGCACAAAATAATATATATGTATAAACATTGTCATTGTAATATACCACAAAATTAATGTAATTAATGCTGACTATGACCTTTAAAATGTTTCCTCTTACTCCATAATATTCAAACTAGGCTGCACAATCTTGACTTATACTATCAGTGTTGCTTATTAAAAAGCTAAAAAAAACAAACTACTAAACTAAAAGATCACTGATGACAACATTACTTTGTTAAAATTACCAAATTAGGCAACTAATGGAAACTCTTTCACAACTCACAGAGACTGTATAACCAGCGCTGCCCTGAACACAAATCTGACCTGACAAGCTGTCTACTGTCCCAGTAAAATTAGTTTCATATACATATATTACGTGCAATAAGGACTCTACATATTATTTTGTTTTATATATTGTATTGTTTGCTTACTTATTTTTATTTTTATTTTTTTTAATAATGCTGTTTTTGGAAATCTAGCTATAACACTACAGTTTCTCTGCTGGACTAATAAAGTATTTTATCTGATCTTATCTTATCGTTTGTGAATACTAATGTCAAGGCTACATTGAAGATGCCATTAGCCATAAACGCTTGAATTGTAAATAATCGACGTTTTGGAATTGTGGAGAATCAACGTTTTATTTATTGTATAGTGTGTGTCGAATTTATCAGAGGAACTGGTTTTTAGAAGCTCTTCATTCGTGTTTAAGGCAACATATCATTCACGAACTTTGTTCCCTCTTCTTTTGCCAGAGCAGAATCGGCCGCCGAACCCGCTGCGTGTTCACGTACCAGTAAATGAGCGACAGTCCGTCGAAACGCTCGAGTTCTCTCCCCCGCTGTTTCAGCAGAGACATATTTGTCCGAACGCGGTCCCGACGCTCGCCTACACGCTGCTGCCGGTTCGGGTTTCACGGCGGGAACCAAGTGCGGCCGTGCGGGGAGCGCGGCGCTATGCGCGGCGCTGCGCTGACTGCGTGATGTGTCAGCACTCATCCGAATCAATGGGGCGGCTGCCGCGCGCACGGCGCTGCACTCTGCGCGCCGCGCCGCGCGCACGGCACGGCGCCGGTAACTGGGCGCTCCGCTGGCCCGAATCCATCCTGCTAACTGACCTCAACCCATCTGGTTGGGTCTATTCCAGTGTCTCTCCAGCTGGAACACACTCCGGACGCTTACCCTGCACAACAGGACTTTCAATTTACTGCACTTTCCAGACAGAGACTTTTATTCTCTAATCTGTTTGTTCCATCTAATTTCCAATCAGTGTTGTAAATTTCATGTAAATATTTTTTCATAATGTAACTGGTAAATGTTTGGCTCTTCTCTTCTGATGCTGACCATTGAGAGATTACTGATAGGCAACTTTAATAATAATCAAGCCAGATAAAGACTAATCTCATGTGAAAAGTAAACATATATATAAACTGTAAAGCCCCTTGTGGGCTATACAAATGAATTGAATTGAATAATGATATACATATATATATAAACAATAACAATACAATAAAAATATTCTATCTACACTTAACATTGTGTTTGCAGTACAGTTTCTTTTATTTTATGAGACAGAACTGTGTTACAGACTTTGATATCAGAGCTGTCACAAACCTGTTAATGATGATGGTTAATGCAGCTATAAAACACATAAAACATAACCAAAAGGTATAATAACTTCCTGAAATATAAGCAGAGGGCTCATCATGTATAGCATTGATTAATTGTTTGGGTGGTAAAATATCAGAAAGAAATAACCCATCAGACCATCAGTAAGAACCCAGATACCCTAATTCAAATATATCAGTATAAATGCAAAAGGAAACCAGTCTCTTCAGCTGGTGAGACTTTTTTCTTTTCAGAAAAAAATGTTTTTCATTGCATCAGTCACCTGCAGCTTGATAACAGGTTGGTAGGCGTCAGACATCGTTGCCATGATTGTCACAGGATCACCTTTGTAAATGAGACATTCACCAGTTGAGGCTTGACCTCTGGTAAATGATTTGTCTGTATTGTTATACATTTCATTATAAAGATCATAATCACAGGCTTTGCTCCTTTCAAAGATTCCCACTGCATACCAGTTGGAGAATATATTGAAGTCATATGGCACAGAGAACATTACAGCCATTCTTTCACTGGGCTGGTCTGCGTCCCTCTTCAGGAGATCATAAGTTAAGACACCAACAGATCCACAGGCTGTGTGTGGAGTCTTGATGAACAGTGCTCCAGCAACTTTGGAAGGAGGAATGAATGGTGTTGGAGGTACAGCACAGCTTCCACTATCTGCGTACGACCTATTCATAGGCACAGTAGAACAAACATTAACATTAACGTTATTTGGGACACTTTATTTGTACATCGAAGTCTGCAAATTACCAATTTGCAAATTACCTGGGATTGCAAAGGCTGTAGTTAGTGCATTCATTCACAATCTCAATGGTGCACTGGCGATGTGTGGGAGAAGTGTTACCAACTGCACTACCAACTGCAGTACCAGCTCCAATTGCTCCAACAATACCAGCTGTAATTCCTGCCATGATGAAGTGTCTGTTGAAAGAGAGAATCTATTATGTTTTGTCAATGTTTTGTCAAAAAACATTTCGAAATGTTCTCCCCAGAAAAAACGAACATTTCTATTCAGCTCAGCAGCTCCAGGAATAACAATCAAATTGGAAAACTCTACAGCTCATTATTGTGTCCAATACTCCACCCCTTCCCTTCCCTGCATTCATCCAACACTCATCTGTTCTATAAAGCCCTTAGTGTTAGTATAAAATATAAATATATGAGGCATTACAAACAAGCACCAGCACAGTAAGAATAGAAAATGAATCATTGTGTTGCAATTTGAAGCTGATTTTCTTCAGGATATGGACCCACCTGTCTATTCCTACCAGGTCTGAACAGCAGCAATGTTTGGCTGTCAAGCTTGAAGGTCCCTTATTTATACAGCTGATGAGGTCAAAACCTGTTATGCAGGAAGTTTCCTTCCAAACAGGTTGTATATCAGTGTATGACAATCAAAATCTCTCAACACTCTTTACCTTCCATTCCTCCCCAAGAGGTTTAATCTAACTCATCAGTAACATGATGTGATCAGTCGCTAATTTCTTGCAGCCATCTGTCTTATCAGAGGAATGTGTCGCCACCACTATATTTTAAATGACATTAACTTTTCCACACACACACAGATATACAGTATACATGTTTGCATGCATACATGTGTCTGCATGCTGAATATGGTAAATATTAATTGAACTGTAGACATACAGTGAAGAAAACAAGTATTTGAACACCCTGCTATTTTGCTATTTCACCCACTTAGAAATCATGGAGGGGTCTGAAATTGTCATCTCCGATTGAGATTGACCGTCATGTTTAGCTTCTTCCATTTTCTAATGATTGCTCCAACAGTGGACCTTTTTTTACCAAGCTGCTTGGCAATTGCTCCGTAGCCCTTTCCAGCCTTGTGGAGGTGTACAATTTTCTCTCTTGTGTCGTTGGACAGCTCTTTGGTCTTCGCCATGTTACAAGTTAAAGTCTTGCTGATTGTATGGGGTGGACAGGTGTCTTTATGCAGCTAACCACTTCAAACAGGTGCATCTGATTAAGGATGATACATGGAGTGCAGGTGGACTTCTAATGGGTGGACTAACAGGTCCTTCAGGGTCAGAATTCTAGATGACACACAGGTGTTCAAATACTCATTTGCAGCTGTATCGCTCAAATAAATCGTTATTAATTGATTTGTCTTTTTAGTTTATCTCTCTCACAGTGGACATGCACCTACGATGAAAATTTCAGACCCCTCCATGATTTCTAAGTGGGAGAAATAGCAAAATAGCAGGGTGTTCAAATACTTGTTTTCTTCACTGTAGAATGGTGTCTTTCTTGTGTTCCAATCTCTCAAAGTATTTTGGCTACATGCCATGTCAGCATTCATCTGTTCACCCATGCATTCATGCACTGATGGTGGCGGCTGTCATCAGGAGCAATCTGAAGTTCAGGATCTTGTTTAAGAACATTATGACATGCAGATCTTTGATCAGTAGACAACCTGTAGACCTCATGAGTCTCAGCCGCCATAAAAAATATAAAGTCGTATTTGAGAAGTGAAATTAATTTTATAGGATTTACAGAAAGTGTGCAATAATTACCTAAACAAAATTAGGCAGATGCATCAATTTGGGCACCCTTGTTGTTTTATAGATTTAAAAACCATTAGAAATAATCATTGAAACACAACATTTGTTTGATAAGCTCAATTAACCTTTGACCTTCATACTGTAGCCTTTGCAGTATATATAGTATATGTTCTTTCTTGATGTGTTGCATCAATAGGAATGTGGTATATTCCGCTGTAGTTTGGAAGTAGGACTCATGTAATAACTATTTTTTTTTTCATTTGCACAGCTGTGGGGCTGACTCCACATTTTACTTATAAACTCTAGCCACTGAGTGTTGTAGATCAAGTTCAAGTTTAATTATTATCCCAAAAGGTATTTCGTCTGTAGCAGGCATCAAAACAAATCAAGTTACAAAAAACATAAAAACATCGAAAAAACAATGAAAAGTGGGAGAGATGCAAAAACAGAAATTCCTTCAATGAACTAATAACTAAAGTAAAAAAAAACAAATCCTACCACACTTAACCAGACAAAACATAAATGGAAATAATACCAAATTATCAAGTACAAAGTAACATCCAGAATAAAGTAGCCTATAGGCTACAGAAATGAATCCTGAGTGATAGAAACTTGATTAAGAGGCAAATTTCTAAACAGAAAAATAATTTCCTGGTATAGGAATTGAGCAGTTCTCTATGTGGATCTAATAGCCCCTCTGAGAGACTCAGTTCACTGACAGCAAAGTGTGGACAGATACAGTAGAAGAGGGGTCACCAACCCTGCTCCTGGAGAACCACTGATATGCTTTAGGAAACTCCACACTCTAACACACCTGATTCAAATTACCAACCCATTATCAAGCAGCTAAGAATGCTGTCAGCTCTGGATATATATGAATATATATATATATATATATATATATATATATATATATATATATATATATATATATATATATATATATATATATATATATATATATATATATATATATATATATATATATATATATATATATATATATATATATATATATATAAATATTGTTTATATGTACACATGCTTTGCATGAGAATTTGGTGTCAATGGATCAATGTCCACCTTCATGTCTGATGTCCGACACTGCCATAAGCATATTAGATTGGGAAAGGTGAAAGGTTATTTACCTTTGCTCTAAGAAATATAAAGCCATGATTACACTACTTTTCATTATGAAAGAATGACATTTAAATCACATATCAATGTATATCACTATACAATATAATAATACATATATAAATCTATTAACCTGAATGCTTGTGTAATGTTATGGATTTCAAAAACACTTAACATTGTGTTTGCAGTACAGTTTTATTTAATATATGTTTTGTGATATTACATTTTATTTTATCTTAGACACACAGACACAAAGGGGCCACACAAGGAGATAGAACTTAACTACTACCGACTTTGATATCAGAGCTGTCAGAAACCTGTCAATGATTATGCCTAATGCATCTATAAAACACATATAACATATCCATATGTTATATTGTTTAAAAACTTCATGAAATATAAGCAGAAGGGTCATCATTTATAGCTTTAACTTATTTTTATTTTCCTGCTCACATATTAGTTTCTACAACACAGAAAACACATCAGGAAATACCAAAGCTCTATGTGAGGAGTCTTACATAGTGAAAATGTGAGGAGTCTTACATAGTGAAAAAATAACATGGAATTCATAGCAGTGTTATCATTGACATGCTGTAAAGACGCTTTTAAAATAATGTGAGAATACAGCTAATAGCTGATGTTAAAAAATTGATTGTTTTTTAACATAAACTTTTGTTTAGGTGGTAAAATATATATATATATATATATATATATATATATATATATATATATATATATATATATATATATATATATATATAACATAACATAACATTCAACCTAGCTGGTAGTGGGACTTTTTTCTTTTCAGAAACTAATGTTTTTCAGCGTATCAGTCACCTGCAGCTTGATAACAGGTTGGTAGGCGTCAGACATCGTTGCCATGATTGTCACATGATCACCTTTGTAAATGAGACATTCACCAGTTGAGGCTTGACCTCTGATGAATGAACACTCTCTATTTTTATACATTTCATTATAAAGATCACGATTGCAGGCCTTGCTCTTTTCAAAGATTCCCACTGCATACCAGTTGGAGAATATATTGAAGTCAAAAGGCACAGAGAACATGACTGCCATTCTTTCACTGGGCTGGTCTGCATCCTTCTCTAGGAGATCATAAGTGAAGACACCAACAGAACCACAGGCTGTTTTTGGAGTCTTGATGAACAGCGCTGTAGCAGTTTTGGAAGGACGAATGAATGGTGATAGAGGTACAGCACAGCTTCCACTATCTGTGTACAACCTATTCATAGAAACAGTACAAACATTAACAACTGAAGTTATTTGAGATCTTTAATTTATACATTGAAGTGTGAAACTATTATTTGCAATTTTTTTAATTTACAAATTACCTGGGATTACAAAGGCTGTAGTTAGTGCATTCATTCGCAATCTCAATGGTGCACTGACGATGTGTGGGAGAAGCTTTACTAACTACACGACCAGCTCCAATTGCCTCAGCAATTCCAACTGCAATTCCTTCCATGATGAAGTCTCTGATCAAAGAGAGAGAATCCCTTATGTTTTGTCAATGTGTTACATTCCAAACTGTTCTCACCAAAAAAACAAAAATGATTATTCAGCTCAGAAGCTTCAGGAATAACAATAATATTGGAAAATTCTACACCCTCATTATTGTGTCCAGTATCAGTGCTGTAGTGTGTTAGACATATTAGAAAGGTATCACGATACCAGCATGATGGGACAATGCATCATTGTGTTATTGTCAGTACACACCTCACCCTCTACACACCTTCATTTATTCTCCCCTGCTACTCCACCCCTTACATTTCCTACATTCAGCCTACACTGTTCTATAAAGCCCTACAGGCCCTCTGAGTTATAGTATAAAATATCAATATATAAGCTGTGGTTGAACTTAAATATTTAATTAAAAAATAATCACCTATGTCAAATATCATTGCTTTAGAATAACATCCAATATATAGAA
Organism: Eupleurogrammus muticus; assembly: GCA_036785175.1. Classification (NCBI taxonomy): domain Eukaryota; kingdom Metazoa; phylum Chordata; class Actinopteri; order Scombriformes; family Trichiuridae; genus Eupleurogrammus; species Eupleurogrammus muticus. Next base: position 21,778,617 of record JAYKQN010000011.1, on the reverse strand, counting down.
AAAATAAAACCTTACTGAGGTATAGGTTGATATGAAATATGCATTACAAACAATTATACCTGTCTTTTTGCAAGCACCACCACTATGAGAATATTAAAGTAATCATTATATTGCAATTTGAAGCTGGTCTGCTTAGGATATGTACCCACCCGTCTAGTCTTACCTGCTACGAGCACCTGTGAAGAACACCAGCAAACTTTGGCTAGACAGGCTTAAAAGTTCCTTATTTATACAGCTGATGCGGTCAAAAACAGTTTCTGCAGGAAGATTCCTTCCAAAGTGGTTGTATATCAGTGTATGACAAACAATGAATGATAATAATACAGAGCAGTCATTCATCAACCAATGAACCCAGTGTTCTAACGGTGGAAGAAATGGACTTTGACCTGCCAAAGTCATATAATGCATCATCAAATAAATGGTTCTGAATTTTTTTCTACTGGTAGAATTAAGAATTGCTGTTTACTTTACTTGTTGATCAGAGGACTGAGACCCACATCCAAATCCTCTGATCAGAGGGGGGTATTTGTTGTTCCTTGCCATCATGAGAGTGAGTTTCGTGCCTATCAAGTAAGTAAGTAGTCAGGTGAGCAATTAGCGCATGCATCTCCAGAAGTCCTTAAAAAAGAAATCCTCAGTGGCCGAGACCTTTCTTTGACCCCTATTTGGCCGCTAGCCAAACTCTAGACCAAGCTGTTTTTCCCCACGGATGTAAGCAACGGCCGATTTTGAAAGAAGGACAGCTGAGGAACACTGTTTTTTTCCTCCTTTCTTTCTATGTTGGACCCTCTCCCTCAGAGCCACAGACTGTGAGGAGACACTAGCTTGCAGCTAGCCAGCTCCGGATAAATAAACCCAGATCAATGATCTACAGATTGTCACAACTCTAGCCTGCATTACTGAAGAGGTTATCTTCTGGGCAGTGAATGTTAGTTGTGTTTGTTATTGTTTGACCTGTTTGTTTCATTTGTTGTTTTGGATCCAAATTTTTTATGTTTGCTTATGTTAAGCTGATTGAGCACCGAGACAATGAACTGCTTGGCGAGGTCTGGGCACAGGGAGCCGAAGTGAACTGAGATTAAGGATGTGCGAAAACTGCCTCAACCTCGGAATCCAGGAGAAAGATTCATAGGGGGACATGAGTGGAGCCGCCACCCTGCTGTAATCCCTGATGAAATGTTAGTAGAAATTTGCAAGGCCCAGGAAGCATTGGAGTTGTTTCTGAGTTTCAGGAACCTGCTCCTTCACTCTCGTCTGTATCTTCACTTGGTCTGAGTAAACCTGCCCCTTCTCAATGATGGGCCCCAGGAAAGAAAATGTCTGTATGTGGAACTCACACTTTTCAGCCTTTATGAACAGGCTGTTCTTCAAGAGTCTCTGGAGAAAAACAAGAATATCATCTACATAAACGAAGACAAATCTGTTCAGCATGTCCCAGAACTATGTACCAGGGGCTAGTAAACTGCAGGGGTGTTGGTAAGACCAAACGCATGATCAGGTATTCGAAGAGCCCCAGTGGGTGTTGAATGCCGTCTCCCACTCATCGTCCTCCTAGATATGCACTAGGTGGTAAGTATTGCAGAGGTCCAGCTTTAGAAAGATGGTGGCCTGGTGGAGGGAAGAGAAAACAGAATCCAATAAAGGCAGGGGGTATTTGTTTCTTAATGTAATGGCATTGAGATCGTGGTAATCAATATACGGGCAAAGAGTAATATCTTTCTTTGACTAAAGAAGAAACTGGCTCCCACCTGTGAGGAGGAGATACAAACGATTTGGATGGCCAATGACTCCTGGATGTATTTCTCCATGGTCTTCCTCTCTGACCATGACAGATTGTAGAGTCAGCTGTCAGGAGGCAGGCCCAGGGCAGGAGGTCTGTGCCGCAGTGAGGGGATAGCCAGAAAGTGAACAACTCCGGGTGGCTACTGGAAGTAACCAAGGATATGGGATTTGTCTGTTGTGTAATATGTTCAAAAAGCTGGCCACCCAGGGCATTAACTTTCCATGGTTTGGAAAGTAGGACCAGGATTACCCTGGTGAGTGCTCAGTGGAAAATTTAGAAGAAATAATGCTCTCATCTGCTCAAGAGTCCACCAGGGGGGTTACAGGCTATCCCTAGGGAAGCCTAAGATTTTGGAGAGTGGAGACAGGCAGGGCGAAAATGGCCAGCTTCCCCACATTATAAACAGAGCCCACCTCTTAACCCCGGCTAAAGCTTCAAAGGAGGTAGCTGGGCATGTCCCAGTTGCTTGGGTTTAGACAGATCCATGTCCAGTGCGGAAGAGATGTCTTGATGTTTCACAGGGAATGGGACACTACCATGAAATAACAGTTTGTGGCGGGCCCATTCCTGTGTCCCTGTCTCATTCTGTTATCCAACCAGGTAGCAAGGGAGATGAGATCCTCCAGCCATACAGCCTCCAGCGATACTGCCTCCTCTCGAACCACCAGCTCATCTTGTAGTGGATTATTGAGCACCTGGTCCCAGCTGCTCTTTGAGGTGAAGGGAAGAGAGTCCACCTCAAAGTCTGCCTTGGCGCCTTGGCAGATTGACAGCAAGTGGAGTGGCATTTGGGGGTCAGTAAATGTGGTTCTCAGGGCTGGCAGCAAGCGCAGCAGGTGTGGGTTGGGAAAGACTCTGCTAATTGTTTTTCAGGGGAAGTAACGGAATTGTCCAGACTCAGTATGTACCAGTCAGCATGAATCATTCACTCTATTACCTCCTGGAGCGACTAGGCATGCTGACCAATGGGATTGCCCTGCACCGTCAGAGCATGGTGTACCACTTCCAGGTCCGCAGGGTTCATTCTAGGCCAGAAAGTCCTGTCATGGAGTTGACATGGAGACAGAGTCTTTATTGCCACTCAGGGAGGGGCAAACACAAGAAACAGACAGACAAGGAACACACACAAGGAAACACAAGGAGTGACGAATCTCCCACTATACCTTTAAGCTCTCTTCTGCTTCAGGATATGTAAACATGTTTCTCTATTGTAATCAGAGGACCTAATTTGGTTTGTTTAGATTTTTTTGGAACATTCTACTCTTTCTTGGAGTAACCCATTCTTTATAAGTAGGTGAAGCTATTTAAGATTCTGCATTACAACACTCAGTTAAGTTAAGTTTTGCATTAGTTTGTTTGTCCAATTCTGAGTGAAGTGAAGTGCTTTTATTCTTTATTTGAGCTAAAAACAATGTTACACTATTGATACCATATTTCTCATACATGTATGTCACAGGACAACCAAAGTTTTTGCTCCGACCTTCTGCTAAATTAGTTTCCCTTCTTACACAAATAGCAACAAAAACATATTCAATCTACAATCTCAACATTCATCTGTCATCAAAGATAATTTCTGAGCAACTTTCTTGTCCACAACATTTTCTGATTCTTTCAACCAACTTACTGAAACATTTTCACAAGCCACTTACTGATTTACTAACTGATCACTAACCCCCCCCACCCAACCCACTCATACCCACACACACACTTCTTTTGCATTCAAATGCAACAGCAATTCATTTAATATATTAAATATAAATGTGCTAAAACAGGGTTTTCAAACTCAACTTACATCAGGTTCATCATTCACAAGGAATGCTCTGATAAAAAACATTCCACTGTCTCAAATATCTTCAATTTAATTTTTCTACACAAAATAAGATGAAAATTTAAATAAGAAAATTCAAAATTAATAAGAAAAGAAATAAATCAATCAGTAATATATAAATAAAATAATCAGAGTCCTGTGCCTGCATATGATGTCGAGCATGGCACAGTTAGTGACTGGTTGAAGGTCAGAAACAATGGAAACATGAGGTGTTTGTGGTGCTGTGGGTGACCCACAGCACCACAGTGGCCTCCCACCACAAGGGATCAGGGCAACCAGGCGAAGAGAAGTTAGGAGGAAGCGGAGCTCAATTTTGCCAACAGGCTATTTATTTTCAGTGGTACACTTTAAAACAAAACAGTACATGTTCACACTAGAATTATGATCCACCTCTTAGAAGATGGCGTCTGTCCTAATAAGTGTGGATTTTACACATTTTACACAAAACACTTAACATTGTGTTAGGTTCCTGGGTCGGACTCTGAGCACCTAGTGATCATTCGTTGAACTGTAGAAGTGTTTTTTGTTCTGTGTCTGTTTTTGCCTACTGCCCTGCCTCTCCTCAGAGTTCGTCGCTCAATCACCTGTTCATTGTAATCACCTGTGTACTGTTATCACCTGATCCTGATCCTGTTCCCCAGTCCGCAAGCCCCTGACTCTGTTTTCTAGTAAGAATTTTGCCTGTATCTGTGATTAATCTGTGTTAATCTTGACTTTTGAAAACCTGTCAGTGTTTTTTGTTTGGACTCGTCAAGGCTGCATTTGTTTTTTCTTTAAATAAAAGAAATATTTAAGTTTAAGCGGATCTGCATTTGAGTCCCTGAGTCTGAGTCCTAACACATTGTCTTTATAGTACAGTTTCTTTTATTATATGTTTTGTGATTTTACACTTTATTTTATCATAGATACACAGACACAAAGGGGGGCACACAAGGAGATAGAACTTAACTATTACAGACTTTGATATCAGAGCTGTCAGAAACCTGTCAATGATTATAGTTTTTCCAGCTATAAAGCACATGTAACATAACCAAAAGGTATAAACGCTTTCTGAAATTTAAGCATTTATAGCTTTAACTTATTTTCATTCTCCTGCTCATATATTAGTTTCTACAACACAGAAAACACAACAGGAAATACCAAAGCTCTATGTGAGGAGTCTTACATAGTGAAAATGTGAGGAGTCTTACATAGTGAAAAAATAACATGGAATTCATAGCAGTGTTATCATTGACATGCTGTAAAGACGCTTTTGAAATAATGTGAGACTACAGCTGAAAAATAATGATCAATTTTACTATTGGACATTTAAACATCATTTATTTTATTACTCACATTGTAAATTAGGTGGCAGAATATCAGAAAGAAAACAACCCATAGACCAACAGTACAAACCCAGTACTCTAATTCAAATATATCAGTATAGATGCAAAAAGAAACCAGTTCTCTTACCTGGTGAGACTTTTTTCTTTTTAGAAAAAAATGTTTTTCATTGCATCAGTCACCTGCAGCTTGATAACAGGTTGGTAGGCGTCAGACATCGTTGCCATGATTGTTACATGATCACCTTTGTAAATGAGACATTCACCAGTTGAGGCTTGACCTCTGGTAAATGATTTGTCTGTATTGTTATACATTTCATTATAAAGATCATAATCACAGGCTTTGCTCCTTTCAAAGATTCCCACTGCATACCAGTTGGAGAATATATTGAAGTCATATGGCACAGAGAACATTACAGCCATTCTTTCACTGGGCTGGTCTGCGTCCCTCTTCAGGAGATCATAAGTTAAGACACCAACAGATCCACAGGCTGTGTGTGGAGTCTTGATGAACAGTGCTCCAGCAACTTTGGAAGGAGGAATGAATGGTGTTGGAGGTACAGCACAGCTTCCACTATCTGCGTACGACCTATTCATAGGCACAGTAGAACAAACATTAACATTAACGTTATTTGGGACATTTTATTTGTACATCGAAGTCTGCAAATTACCAATTTGCAAATTACCTGGGATTGCAAAGGCTGTAGTTAGTGCATTCATTCGCAATCTCAATGGTGCACTGGCGATGTGTGGGAGAAGCGTTACTAACTGTGCTACCAACTGCAGTACCAGCTTCAATTGCATCAAATATGTTATTTGCAACTTCTGCCATGGCAAAGTGTCTGTTCAAAGAGATAATCCCTTAAGTTTTGTCAATGTGTTTTACATTTCAAAGATTGCATTACATTACATTACAATTGTCTCCTGCATCAGTTTTGCTTGTTATACCAATAGTAGAAAGGTATCACAATACCAGCAAGATGGTAAAATATTCCATTTAATTAGCATCAGTAGAACGCTCACCCTCTGATATACCCTACACACCTCAAAATGTATTCTACCCTGTTACTCCACCCTTTACCTTTCCTGCATTCAGCCTACACTCATCTGCTCTATAAAGCCCTATAGGCCCTCTGAGTTTAAGTATCAAATATAAATATATGAGCTGTGGTTGAACTTAAGTTTTTAAATTAAAAAAAGTCACACAAGTCGAATATCTTTGCTTTAAAATAACCACATCCAAAATGATAGAAAAAATAAAACTCTAAAGGCCCTTTCCATCCTTACTGTTTACGCTAATGTTATCTCTGAGCTGAAAAAAGTATCACAATCTGAAATATATCTACGCATTATGAATAATCAAACCAGTATTTTTGCAAGTGCCAGCGCTGTGAGAATAGAAAAGAAATCATTATGTTGCAATTTGAAGCTGATTTCCTCAGGATATGGACCCACCTGTCTATTCTTACCTATGAACACCTGTGAAGAACAGCAGCAATGTTTGGCTATTAAGCTTGAAAGTCCCTTATTTATACACCCGATGAGGTCAAAACCTGTTTTGCAAAAAGATTCCTTCCAAACAGGTTGTATATCAGTGTATGACAATCAAAATCTCTCAACACTCTAATTCCTTCCATCCCTCCCCAAGAGGTTTAATCTAACTCATGAGTACATGAGTCAGTTACTAGTTTTTTGCTGCCATCTGCCTTTCCAGTGAAATGTGGCTCCACCAATCTGGAGGGCAATCAACCACTATCTTTTAAATTTTGTTACAGGGAAAGAAACAAGAAGAAACATCACCGAAAGTTCCAAAAAATTTATGTGAGGTTGTTGAAGACCTTTTGCATTCTGCCCCAGCAATTAAGACTCGCATCTGCAGTGACCACTTTTCTCGATAGAACGGAGCTCGTGGGGCTCCCCTGAGTCAGAAAAGACAGCACTTTCCAGTGATGCAGCACTCTGACACACTCCAATGTGACTAACACTGTCCATGCGCCATGATGCAAAGTGTCTAGCCCGAGTGAAGCTACCCAATACTGGAACTCCTTTATGTGAAGGGGGGCAATATTGACTACAAGAATGGCAGATGCCATCATTCTGAGCAATTGAACACACAGTGACACGAATTGAACAGTGTAGTGTCTGTGTAGCCAAAAAATAACAAGGCATGCTCAGAATGACTTCACCCTTTCCACTGTGAAAAGACACAGAGTTCAGAGATAATCCGAGAAAGATTATTCTCTGAGCTGAAGAAAACATGCTCTTTTCCACGATTGTTACAAAACCCAAGTCAAAATGTGTCTATTCAGCTCATCAATTTTACTTTGGCTTTTTTCTTTTGCACTTGCTGCATCCTCAGCCCTTGGTCTGGATGCATCCTCAGAACACTTTTTATTTTCATATTAAATAATATCTGTGTGCTTTGCAACATAGAGGATGGGCAACTGTGGCTCCCTTTACAACATTGTTTCTTTCTCCCCAAGCCCACCTTGGCATGGTGGAGCTGGAGAACAGGGAACATCCAGCCACGTCACCAGTGCAGATACAGCCAATCAGGATGCTCTTTTCTTTTTCCTGGCCTGGAAACTAGGTGCTGGTCCTGGCCCCCTGCCTGGGTGGCGGAAACATGGCAGGCTAAGATTTTGGTTTAGGCATAATCAGCTTAAACAAGGGCAAGCTAGTGCCCAGAGACAGAAGCTAAAATGTAATGAGATTAGTGCTTCTGAGGTCTGCAACAAGGTGTGCATCCTATAGTGAGACACCAAAAAGTATATTATGTAAGAGAAATACTCTGTTGATCCATGTATTCCTAGTAGTAATGATTTGATGTGGCTTCTTTATTGACAAAATTCTGACAATTACGGACAAAATTTATCACCATGTTCAATCAATTGGCACCAATCTGCGATTGTTGGGATTGTAGAGACAGACTAAGGTATCACATTTATCTAGACTAATTTTCTTCAGTCAACCTTTCTGAACTAGCGTTATTGATCCTATGTTGGGATTGCTTATAGAAATATTTCCTTTGATTAGCACTTCCTTGCTGGAAATGCTTAACAGGTCCCTATTATCTGGCTTTTTACCACAATCCTTCAGAGTAGCTGCCATTTAACCTCTCCTCTTGACTTAGGTATTTTAGCCTCTAGCCTAATTATAGAGCTATATCCAACCTCTCCTTCCTCTAAGATCATGAAAAAGACAACAAAAGTTACACATGGAGTTCCATAAGGTTCTGTGCTCAGAACAATACTTTTCCCCCTTCATATGCTCCCATTGGGTATAATTATTAGGAAACACTATTAATTTTCACAGATTCTGCAGTTGACACACAACTGTACCTGTCAATTAGGCCAAATGAAGCCATCCACTTACTTTAGACAAAACTGAAGTTATTGTGCTCAGGCCTGAATTCCTGAGAAATTCAATATCCAGTGATATCAATTTTTTGGATGGCATCTCCTTGGACGCTTGCACCACTGTGAGAAATCTGGGAAACCTCTTTGATTTAAAATATGTCATTGTCTGCCCACATTAAATGCATTTCTAGGACTGCCTTATTCAACCTACACAACATACCAAAGGCCAGACACTTCCTGTCTCTAAAATATGCAGAAAACTTATCCTTGCATTTTTTTACTACCAGGCTGGACTACTGCAATTCCAGCTGCACCAAAAAGCCTCTACAGACTCTTGCAGAAGAAGGGATTATATCTCACCTTCTCACCTAGCCTCTCTGCACTGGCTCTCTATGAAATAAACAATTTAATTCAAAATCTTCCTCTTCACCTACAAAGCTATTAATGGTCAGACTCTATCCTACCTTAAGAATCTCATAGTTCTGTATCACCCATCAAAAACACTGTTCTCTAAAAATGCAGGCATATTAGTGGTTCCCAGAATTTCTAAAGTTAAAATGGGAGGCAGAGCCTTCATCTTAAATTGATTCACTTAAATTCAACTAATCCTCAACTTATATTAAAATTCAATACATATCTGTAATTATATTTAGTGTTATATTCAAGTTTCCCTCTTCACTGAGCTTTTCTTATGAAGTTTGTTGGCTATGGCCACAGTAGCATGGCCACAGTAGCTTGTGTTAGCATGAGGATTAAAGTAGAAGCTAATGCGTTTAATAATAATATTATAATTCACCTCTCACTTTCTCTGGTAAGTCGCTGCTTTACACTTCTCTGACTTTGACCAGTTGCCATGTGCTCGATACCATGGTTGTAGCAGCTCTCTTCTTCCAAAGAAAACTTCTAATTGGGCAACGGGCCAATAACCAGTAGTAATGGTGTGATCAGTGATTGTGCTAGTGGAAAACAAAAGCAAACACATTCCTCCTCATCACATCACACGCAGTCTGCATTTACTAAAATCAATACAAAACAAAACAAAAACTGGAAAACCCAGCTGTTTTGAAACACGACACACACCTACAAGTTATTAGTGCTACTGTAACATAATCAATAAATTAGAAACAATGTTTCTTTTGGTCTGCATCACTTTGCCCATAAGAAGCCATTTCATGATGTCTTCAAAACACAAAATCTTAGTCAAATCGCCAAATTCGAAAATAACACTTGGGTGAGTAGAACATAACGTTGTGATGGAGAATAAAGGGCTCAATTGAAAAAAAATGGTCTTATCTTCTAAGTCTTGTATGAGATGTGAAGAAAATCAATTTCTACCTGTAGGGTGAAAAGTTTACCCTGTTTAAATGACCACCAGCTTCTGGTATCAATCATTCAACCCAGGATAAGGTGTTCCAATGATGTCTGTATATTGACTGCAACAATGGTCATGTGCTTTTTTTGTCATGTATGCAATTGAACACAAACAGACAATATGTCAATGCAGAAGGGTAACAACTTTGGATCCAGCATAGGTGCGTCACACTACAATAGTTGAACAATTGCCAGGGACAAACAGCCTCATTGAAAGAGAAACACACAATGAGCCTATCTTTCTTTTATTGTTGTCTGAAATAATGTTAAAATAAAGACAACTACATCAGAGATGATGTATTTTTTTTTTTATTTAAAAATTTTTGTTTCTTATTTTTAAGTTCTGAGCATTATTCTTACTAGAAATGGCATACCAGGATATATTTGCACCAACAATGGAACAGAACTGGTCTCAGAACTGGTGAAGAATTCTGAAAGGGCTGCAGGGGTGTAATGTAGTGTGTAATGTCCTGTAAATCCCATAATGTATGTATTGTGTTTGTGTGTGTGTGTGTGGGGGGGGGGGGGGGGCAGTCACATGCATTTGCACAATATTTTTGCTTGCGTATGTGTGTTTTTGTGCTTCTATGTATCTAAAATCACATGGAACTTTATCTACTACTTTATCTACTCTATGTGTTTTACTGTGTCTATCTGATTTAGTTGTGTGTGTGTGTGTGTGTGTGTGTGTGTGTGTGTGTGTGTGTGTTTGTGTGTGTGTGTGTGTGTGTGTGTGTGTGTGTGTGTGTGCCCGGTAGAGGAATGCATGTGGGAACGGACACACAGATAGACAGAATCTATCTGAATTGCGCAGACACACAGATAGACAGAGTCTATTGTGTTACCTACTACATATCTGTTTCTATCAGAAAAGAATGAAATGCAACACATGACAGACAGACAGACAGACACATGAAACATGTTTAAAGAGTGTAAATGTGGCCTGAACTGGTCTCAATCCATTAATCCATTAATGAGCAGCATCTTCTATCAGTCTGTCAATTTAATTGTGAAATGATGTATTCACTTAGTTTAACCTTAAACTCCTATTATATTTGAACCATGTAAGTAAAATTAAGAAATGTAAATAGTGTATACTGCTAAATTCTGTTTATTCACACCAAAAAAACACATGCATTCAACAAATTATTGTATCACTGTGATGTCTAAATAGGGCCCTAAGTCCATCTTCAGCTCTCTGATGCCAGGCATCTTGTTCCTGAGTGTGTATGTGTTTGATAATTGCCTGAGGGAAGAGTTTATCTAATAATGAAACCTTCTTTTTAGAGATGATTTCATTCATACAGATAAAAAGACACACAATATCGAAGTTACTGCTTTAGGGGAGGTTGGGTGAGGATGACTATCCACCTAGCTTATATTTTGTCACTCTTGAATAAGGTCTAATGCACTTTCAAACATGTTTATAGCTGGTTGCCTCCTGCCAGTATTCATTTATTTGTCTATTTTTGTTTTTGTTTTGCCTTTGTACATGGAATCTACCTCTGCTGACTGTTGTTGATGTATTTATACTCTTTCTGCGCAATTCTTTTTTTTTACTAGGAACATCAAATGTCCAAAGCCTAATCTGGTTTAATGGAAAATTATGCTCAGCAGTTAAAGACATTAAAGAAATATCCTTAATAGCAGCCGTGATAGCCTTTATTTCCTGTAAGTTGCTACTAAAGTATGGACATTTTGAGACTTTACGTTTTCAGATTTGCCGGACAGGCCTATTCTTTGCCCTTTGTTCTGCATGCAGACACAATGACCCACCCACCGTGTGCTGCATTGTTTTTTTACTCTCCTATGCACACCTGACCTCTGTCCTACCACCCCTAAACCATTTGGGCAATTAAGCCCTTTCCACCTCCAGCCAAATTTTACCTTTACAAATGATTCTGTATGTTTGGATGACATGGTGAAGCGTGGGTAGAACTGTTGCCTCACAGCAAGAAAAAATAACCATAATTGTGTGTGGGAGAATGGTGTGTGTGTGACCCACAATAGGCTGGTACCTGTCTGGGGTGTATCCTGCCTCTTACCTGTAGCGACCCTAGTGAGGAATAAGAAGGTATGGAAAATGACTGATTGGAACAACAGTGGACTTGGCTGTAAAAAAATTGAATGTGTGTTAACTTGTAGTGCCACCTAGTTTGGAATAATGCATGCTTTGAAGAATGTGGGATTTCAGTGATGGCATCATTGTACCATTGACGAGTGAATGCACCAGATAGGTGATTGTAGAAATATGTGGCTTCTTCATGCCTTAATCCATGGCACAGCGGAATGAGTAGAACAGTGTTTAGTGATGAGAGTTCCACTTCTCTTTATCTGTAACTCTGCAGTAACACACAAATTTCCCCGTTGTGGGATCAATAAAGTTTTATTTTATCTAATCTTAATGTTTGCCAGACATGCTGCTGGCGTTATCACGGAGCGGGTGGGGCTCCAGTAGTAGCTGTCCCAGAGAACCATGAATTCTTAGTCCCCCACTGCTTCTGTCTTTGATTGATTTGAGTTGATCTATCTTCTCAAAGCCTCTTTTTGTTTCACCCAATTATCTTCTATATCATTTTTGACATCCAATTGCTGGTTATTTTCATGTTTTCATGTGACAGAGCTAAGTAACCCTCCTATCTGTTTTCTCTCTTTGTTTTGGATTTATAGTGTTAAAATGACCTCTGGTGGTAAAATATCATCACTGCATCACCTTTTTGCAACACCAATGAGCCTGGAACTTTATTTTCCATTCTGTATTTATTAAAAGATATTGCATATTCTTTACCACATAATCACACACCTTACGCCCATCAGTTCCTGATAATATTCATACATTTTTAATTAATGTGACTTAAAGTTTTCATTCACTTCTCCTATGAGATTAATTTAACAGAAACAGAAACAAACACTTTTAAAAACAAACACTTTTAACTAAAGTATCTAAAAATCCTGCATAAAATCTGACAAATTAACAAACAGTACCAAAGTGAGTCAGAAGTCAGAACTTACCTCTACAATGCAGCAGCAGCATCTTCCATTAGTTTCTGATTACAGTAGCTCAATGACCTTTCAGGTTAAAATCATATCTATGATAAGTCTTCAAAATACTGTAATAATAGTGTGCGTGCATGCGTTCTATTGTGCGTGCGTGCATGTGCTTGTGTTTATGTGCATGCATGCATGCATGCGTGCGTGTGTGTGTGTGCTGCTAGTCTGGCCACAGGCTGTGCCCAGAGATGGCTCTCTAAGGCTTAGCTGTCTGGAGGACAGAGCAGCAGTTTTTCTGTCAGGGGGGCTTTGCTTGGGTTTTGGTGGCTTTAGCTTCTCATAGCACCCACACACCCACACCCTGGGGTGTAATTTGCACTGGGTTTTGAGGGGGGGGGTGTTTGTGTCACCCCACTTAAAATCTTAAGTAGAAGACCAAAAAGTTTTTTCCTAAACTTATATTATAAACTAATAGGAAAAAGTTTAAATGATCCCATATTTTATCCAAAAAGTCCCAAAAGGTTAAACAAATAAGTGAATCAGAGCTTTCTTTAATCCTCTTTCTTCTCACATGAATCATCTCATGAGCCCTCACTTTTATCTGCTGACCATTCGAAGGGGCCCGAACCCTAGGTTAGGAACCACAGGAAGAAAGTTTCTAACTGTATATAACGTAGTTAAAGTAGCTCCACCTCAATCTAATGACGTCATATAATAATATATTTGATATATAATAATATATTTGTTGTATAGGGACCAAAACACAACTTTAACCGATATACTTCAATTGCATCAAGCTCATAATGCTTATCTACTTTTACAGTAGATTTTTTGGACAGTACTTTTACTTGTAATGAAGTTTGTGTACATTTTTGTATTGGTATTTAATTTAAGGATCTGAACTGCCCCTATTTATAGAGATTGTGAGGCTTTTATTACTACAATAATTGCTAGAATCTTCCAGTTGTCTAAATTAATGATAGTGAGCAATTAGAATGTACAGTATGTTATCAACTCAGCACAGATAATTTATCAATTCAAGTGTTTGAGTGTTTGTTGAGATAACCAGGGCAGGGCAGAGTAACTACCATAAATATTCATGCCAAGCAGCAAAGGGTTTGTCACCATTTTATGTGCAATGTGTGTGTGTGTGTGTGTGTGTGTGTGTCACATTCCAGGCTTTTGTTTGCATGAATGCCTGCATATCTTTGCGTGAATACAAAGTGCGCATTTCATGGAAGAACATAGTTTTAAACCTGAAGAGTGGGACACTCTTGTTAAACACACCCATTACACTGCTACAAAAGAGGTAAAATCATTTTGCTGTTTTCTCACTTAGTCCTTGCCGTATCTGAAAATGAAAACGGTTACATTTTCATGTTTTGAGATATCTGGCCTTCAACATTTTATTTTGTAAGCTTGAACATTGAGTAAAAACACAGTCTCCATTCATGTTGAAAAAATCCTACAAGACGCAACATATGTTTGCATCAGGGGATATAATCAGGAGCACACACAGGTATCCATAAAAAAGTCAATCAGCAGACCACAATCTAATGTGATCAATACAACATATTAAAGTACTCAGTACACTCACCTTCTCAGTATGCTATCATGTGATTATACAACATAGAAATACAAACAAAGAATATCTGTTACATCACTGACAGCATTCATTCGATTTTGGGCAATAACAAGAATAGTTGAAATTTGTCATCTGCACCTGAGAAAAAACAAATCTGGCAAATCAATATCAGCGACTGAATCAACACATTTTTATTCTGCTGCTTTCTAAGTCAGAGTGAACTCAGTCTGAGTTTGTCACACCTGAACAGAAGGAATGATGTCCACACCCAGTTTGTGTGCTTACTCAAAACTCTGATGATATTATCTCAGCAAACTTGTCACTTTAACATAGTACAACTTGGACATAGAATTGTTAGTTCAGGTCCCACTTGAAGGTCTTCAACCCTGCCAGATCCACTACTGTGTTTCTATAGTGATACATAGAGCATTTTGTAGCTGGTTTGTTGGGTTTAGTTCTCTCCTTAAAGAGCCGTGGTACACATAATTAAACCAACATCCACAGTCACCTCAAAGAATCTGCAACTGGCACCTCCCAAGGCAACAATGTGTCTAAAGCTCCACGTGTCATACTTGTCATACCTCAAGGGAACTCCACTCCTCCAGGTAATAAAACTGTGGTGACAGCCAGACACACCTTAATGCTGTAGAGGTCACACCTCCCTGGGGAATGTGGACTGGACTTACCAGCCGCCCATTCACCTGTGTGGTATCAACACAACATAAGCACCTGTCCACGTTTACTTTGTGTCACTTACCTGGTGTGTTGCTATGGACACACAGGCCATTCAGCATAAAAGCATGTATGTTGGTTCACATTCTGAGATAGAGTATGGTATGAGTAAAAATTTGTTTTTGTGCCCAGTATATGGAAAAAGTTCAGCCAGAGATATAAAGGAGTAAGTAAAAAACTAAAGGGGCGTTAGAATACATTTTGCACATTTTGTTGACACAACATCCACTGCTGCAGGCCACTGGATCTTTCCCAGTAAGAGCTCAGGCTGCATTCTTCCCCTTCTGCTTGTTGCAGGAAGTCAAGAGTAGTCAAAGACTGGTCAGCAGCTTCATCTGTGCCCATAATAAAGTCGCCTTTCTTGTCAGGATGACATGTTGTCTGTGAGGCAGAATCTCCTGCAAGCTTAAAAAGACTCATCCGGTTGCAGTAATGTAGTAACTTGAAACATCAGTCTCTTATCAGTGAAACAAAGAATGTTAAGCAGATACGAACAACAACTAAACTCATTTAGCAAAGCTAATAAACCATCTATGTCATAAACCTACTAATTCATTTTTTTGGAGATTAAGTCTCTTTAACAATCTATGATCCAGGTTTATCCATGCACATTTTCATCTAACAGTATATGGATTACTTACTGGTATGTTTTTTCTATACACACGTGGAGCTCCACAAGGCTCCATTATAGGCCCTATAATGTCTTTTGTTCCTGGTTGTCTCTGTTCAGTGAGATTGTGGAAACAAAGGAATATAGTTTTGTTTATTGAAATAAGGAAACAAAAGGGGCCACTGTGCTTCACCTCACCCTGATCAAACATAACTGACTGGGAGGAGACAAACACTCCTACCTTGCATCAAACTGGTCAGAAAATGAATGTGAGACTGGAATCCAGAAAACCATCAGGAGTCCCAGGTTTAGGTTAGGGCAGAGCAGGGCTTCATCTAAACTAAGTTTATCAGCTACTTATCCAGCTTTGTAACAGTGAATTAAAGATATGCTCTTTGAACTCTCCTTGACGTGTTGTCATCATGTATGTAACTCTGTATGTAAGAATGCTGCTGCACCAGTTCAACAATCTAGCCAGACATTCCAGTCATGGTACAGTACTTGGATCTGCCTCTCAGACTCCACCCTGTTGGAATGCTTCACCTGTCATCACAGAGGCAGACCACCTCCGCTACCTCACCTTTCTCTGAAGACACCACTTAAAGACAACGCTCAGCACCCTAACAACAAGTAAACTCTATTTATCTTGTGGAAACTATAATTTAAATATCTACCTCAGAAGGATTTCACTTTTTGACCTTAATTTGTAAAAAAAAAGAAAAAAATAGAAACATAAAGGTAGGAGTGAGTAAACAGATGATCAATTAAGTCAATTAATAGGTAATAAGTCAATCTCAGCAGGCAAACTGTGAGATAACTAGTCTATAAACTACTGTCAATATCTATACAGCTAACATTTTTTACAGTGGATTAAGTGTATGTGTCTGCTATCAGTTGCTTGTTGGCTTCTTAACAAAAATATACATTTATCAGCCGATCTTTTTTTTCCCATAAAACAGTAACACAATGACAGAACATCCAAAACATCTAGAGACTTGAATTTGGCCAATAGACATATTACCCAGCAATCATCACCTCTGGTGAGTTATGTCAATGCATTTGACATAACTCAATGATGTCAGTGGACTTGTAAGCAACTGGTCAGTGAGCTTCAAGCTACAAAAAGAAGTCCAGTTGCTTACAGGAAACTTCCTGCGTTCTGGGTTTATTTGTTCTGAATGCCCTAATATGATATATTGTGTTTTAATACAAAAATTCAACTCATTGTGGCTTTACAGAACTCTCTTAAGCATTGGGAGCTCCAGACAGCTCAGGTCCTACCCCTCTCCTCCTTCAAGCCGACTTAACTCCTCCTGTTTCCTTTCTCTCTTTCCTCTTCTGTATGGTCTGAGGGCAACTGTCTTTTCTTGGGTGCTACAGTGGATTGACTACTGCAGTTTCCCCACAGCACAAACAGCCTTCAACGGAGCTACAAGCAAACGTGAAGCCTCACACACTAATCAATTCTTCCATTAATGACCCTGAAATACATTTTGTTGTCGGTGCAATTAAACCCTGCTGAGCTATAAAACCTCCAGGTCCTCCAGCTTCCTCCACACACACACTATATTACCTGTAGGTGTGTGTGCCCCAAAATAGACATCTACCTGTCTGTGATGTTGTGGTGTATTCCTGCCTCTCTGTGACCCTAATAAGGGTATAAAAAAGTGAGAAAAAAGTCACAAGAAAACCTGCAATGGTTACGTATTTTAAACAAGTAATTCAATGCAGCCAAGTACATACAAGAACTAAATTAAAGGAATCATTTAATTAAAATTTACAAAAATATGTTCTCGTCTATGAAAAACAAGTAGACTTTACTTAATTCGTTTGAATAAATGTAACTTAAAACTTGGATGTAAGCAGGAAAGTGTTACTTACAACATACAGTATTTTTTAAGTCTACTTTTGAGTTATTTTTTTCAGTGTGGATGACAGCAACTAGCTGAGATCTGATTTTTTGCTTTAGTGCTGGCGTAAAACATTCTCAGAAGTCAAAAACAAGCAGAAGACCCGTAAACCCTTGAGTCTGCAGGTATGTTTGCAGCGTGGGTTTGGTTCAACGTTAATGGTTAAGCAGAGAAGCCACTGCAGCCTCCTCTGATCCATCACATCCGTTGGCTCCCACCCTCGTATCAGCAGAGGAATGCAATGTGTCGGGGTTAATGAGGTCACACCTTGCTGTCACCCCCTCTATGATGCAGCTGCAGATGTTAGTTTCTGATGCTATAACAGCTTAGTATATAATGGTCAGATAGATGAGAATTAACCAGAAACTGCAGTAAAACTTCTGTTGATCCATTAGAATTTACATCATTTCTGTTTGTTTCTCTGGCTGCTTACTGCTTCTCTTGCTGTTTGTGTCAGTTCAGGTGGTGGAAAGTAACTAAGTACATTAACTCAGTACTCTAGTATTCTAGTGTGAGTTAGTCTTCACATTATATTTCTACTCCTCTACAATTCAGAGGAAAATGTTGTACTTTCTCCTTCACCACTATATTAGCTGACAGTTTCAGTTATTTTCAGATGAAAATTCAATCTAAAATACCATATTTTAAAAATCTAACTGTTGTTTAATTTTGTTGGTCTTGTTTTTTTTTTGTATCTGTTGTGCAAATTTTGTTAAAAGTTCCATATTAAATGTACTACACAAACATATGATTTACATATATAATACAACATAATGCAGTCTAATTAATGTACTTAACTTTACTCTATTATGATTTAGAAGATTCTTTGGTACAAAGTAACATATGACAAAAATCTTAAACAAAAGACATTAACAATATCAATGCAATATGATAAAATTAAGACAAGGTAAAATCATAAAAGAAAATGTAAGTAAAATAAACAGAACAAAAATCGATTACAAAAAAAATTAAATTAATATTACAATTGATGTACCTAATGTATCTAAAAAATGTCTGCACAATAACCAGTACATGTTTTTGTTAATGGTAACAAACAAACAACTTAATATAATAATATAACACAATCTGCATAATGGCTACTTTAACTGTACATATTTTATTTTGCTGATAATACCTCTGTTCTTTCACTTAAGTAAAGTATTTGAGTATTTGGTCCACCACTGGTTAGTTTGGAAATGCCTTTTGGAATGTGATCATCTCCAATTACTGAACTACACCCTCATGACAAAATTACATCCGTGATTGGGACATTATTCACTGTTGATGGAATTGTCTAGTTAGAAAACAGCAGAACTGCCAATGAGAGCTCAACTCTTCTTTCCTCCGCCTGCTGTTCCTGTCAACTCCTTCTTTTCTCCTGCAAAGTTTCTGTGTTGAGTAACAAACCAGGGGCCTCAGCAACTAACTTATCTTAACTTAGGTTTCAAAGCTGTCCTGTTCTATCTCAAATCTTTCTTAACTTAAGAAATTAACTAACTAGAAATGTAAACTCAATTCTTCAATCAACCTGTCATGTCTGTATCTGTGTGTGAGATCTAATCATACTGTCTGATTCTTGATCAGAACGTTATATCAAGAGCATCTTACCTAACTTGCAGCTGTAGTTTGTTATAATGTTAAGAAAAAAACAGAAAAAAAGGACAAAAGACAAAAAGAAATGGTGTTTAATTTTCATTCCAGAGCTGGCTGTTGCATGTTGATCAAATTCAAAATGAATCATCTTGGCTGTAGACATACAGTACCTGGGAAATACCTGGACAGATGGGCTTGGGTACAAGGAGTATTGTAAGGTACCATCAAAGTGATACAATTCTGATATATAGTCAATATGTGTTTTTGTTGTTTCCCATCTTCATTGTCATTGCATGACATTTCATTTTGAAATTCTTCAGTCACAAAGTTTTTTATAGATAATTCCTTCCTAAGATGACACAGGAATTTTCCCTAAATGCAATTAAGAAAGCATGTTTCTGTAAAACAAAATATCCTAAACTATACTGAAATGAAGCCGGATTAAACCCTGTAACTATTGTAATAAGGCCCTCATGACCTAAATGTTCCTTTTATTTTGTCTTGTACATTGTTTGGAAATGTGTGCTACAACCACGGAATAAAGGAGATAATTGGTTGGTGTTACAGTGAAGTTGGGTGCAGGTTGAGGTAAATGGATACACATATCTAAAGAGAACAGATTTCCACACAACTCCTGTTCAATTTGTCTTTGTGACAATAATATTACCATTAGAGAAGCTAGAGGGTGAAAGGTGAAAAGTTTCTCAGCTTCAGCTTTATGGTCAGTCCCCCGTTGTCTTCACAATTACAGAAATAACCACTTGGTTGAAATGATAGAATTATCGTTTTAAAAACAATGTTTACTTGTGGTTGGAAACAGGGAAAGAAGGGTTATCTCTGATGATGATTCACATCCACTTCGACTTCCCCTGTGTTCAGAAGCCTGGAGTTGTCAAATCGGCTGCCAGAATATCTACTTGTGTTCATGGAACAATGCTAAAACTGACATGTGATAACTGTAAAAACTTGGTACCAGATAGTTTAACTCTCTTAAACCCCTCTTAAAATAAAAAATAAAAACACATTCTATCAATTAGTTTTATATTGTAAGTGGATTAAATATATCAAATTTATCATTCTTTGTGCCAAAAAAAAAGCACAAAATTGTGATTTTTGTCAAAAAACATTATTGACAAGAAACCAACATGGACCTGAAGAATGCTTCATAAACCTGTATTTGATTTTTTTTTGCTCAATATGTCAAACATAATGAAGAAAAAAACTGGAGGAAAGCAGCACTGGACAAATTTAAAACCTTTTATTTCTTATTCCTGCTTCACACTCAAGTTTTTTTGTGGGTAACAAACATTAGAGGGAAAGACGTGTCATAGTAAAAGCAATACTGTTTATTCTAAGCAACACATAGAAACCTGGAAACATGGAACACACTGTTGTGTTTGTCACTTTCACAACATACATAATCCACAGGACACCGAAGTAAAGTAAACGTTGCCTTTACTGGGTACTTGGAAAACACATTAGGAATTTGTGATAGTAATTCACTAATCCTTAGAATGAGCGAAGCTGTGAGACGTTTGTGGGCTTTGGCGCTTTCAGGACTGCATCAATTTTGTCCTGAGACTTGTGGAGGCCATCTCGGTCGATTCTGTGTCCACAATACTCAATGGAGTCCTTAAAGAACTCAGATTTGTCCTTATTGGCTCTAAGTCCACATTCAGCTAGCCTACTCAGGACCAATTCCAAATTCGCCAAATGAGAGCTGTCATCTTGCCCTGTGACTATGATGTCATCTAAGTAGCACTGCGTGCCTGGGATGCCCTGTAGCACCTGGTCAATAGCACGCTGCCATACTGCAGGGGCGGATGCAATACCGAACACTATTATATTGAAAAAGGCCTTTGTGGGTATTAATGGTGAGGTACTTTTTCGACTCATCATCCATTTCCATTTGTAAATAAGCCTGGGCCAAATCAATCTTTGAAAAATGTTGCCCTCCGGCGAGTGAAGCAAAAATGTCTTCTATGCGGGGCAATGGGTATTGATCTGCATGAAGAACTGGCTTGATCGTTACCTTGAAGTCACCACATAGCCTTATGGCACCATTTTTCTTCACAACTGGTACAACTGGTGTTGCCCAGTCTGACCATTCAACCTTGGACAGAATGCCTTGTTCCTCTAGCCTTTGTAACTCTGTCTCCAATCTTGGGCGTAGCGCATAGGGGACAGGACGAGCTTTCATGAACTTGGGCGAGGCGTTCTCATCCACTGTGACACGTGCTTTCATCTGCTTGAGAGTTCCTATGCCCTCTTCAAACACTGGTGCTGCGCGTTGGAGTAACAGGTTCAGCTTTTCCTGTGTAGCTTTACTGTTTCCATTTTCACTGAGCTGCATAGGCTTAATAGACTGCCAATTTAGCTGGATCATTTGCAGCCAATCACGCCCAAATAATGGCACACCTCCACGCTGCAGCACATACAAATCAAGTGTTTTTTTTTATTTTCATATTTGACCTTCACTTTAATATTTCCCACTGGCGACACTTTTTCTCCAGTGTACGTTTTCAGTAAGATTGGTGTCTGCTTCAGTTTCACATCTGCGAATTTTTCTTTGTAATCTTTCAGTGATATGAGTGAGAGTGCTGACCCTGTATCCAGCTCCATCTTTAATTTCTTTCCATTAATCTTTGGGGTCACCCATATCATGTCCTTACTACTCTTAGTCATTGAATGCAGTTCTATGTGGCACAATCCATTGTCTGTCTCATCTGAGTTTGACCCACTAGCATCTGTGTCATTCATTTCATTAACCTTTTAATCCCTTTTCCAGCTTCTCTGTTTTCCCTCATTTCGTTTTGATTTAGGGTTTTCCTCACTTCCTTTCGATTTACACATTCTCTGTATGTGCCCTTTTCGATTGCATTTCAAGCAATTTTTGTCACGGAACCAGCAGTCTTCCTGGTCGTGCGATCCTTTTCCACACCTAAAACATGCATTTCCCTTTGCAGATTTGGTTTAAATAAAACACTGAACTTTAGTTGTTACTTTCTTTTGTAATTCCATTGCATCTTTCGAGGCAGTTTCCATTGCAATTGCGATTTCTAAAGCTCGTTGTAACGTCAGTTCGTTTTCAGTAAGCAGTCGTTTCTGTATGCCCTCCCTGTGCATGCCGCAAACAAGCCTGTCTCGGAGTGCATCAGACAATCCCATGCCAAACTCGCAGCGCTCAGCTAATTTCCTAAGCTCTGCTATGTAGTTGGAGATAGATTCATTTCTCTGCTGGTTTCTGCTATGAAATCAAAATCTCTCCGCAATAATAAGTGGCTTTGGATTAAAGTGGTCTTGAAGCAGTTTGGTTATGTCATTAAACGATTTCGTTGATGGCTTTTGCGGTGCACACAAACTCCGTAGCAGATTGTACGTCTTTGCGCCCATAACACTTAGCAGGACTGCTACTTTTCTGTCATTTGCAATTGCATTAGCAACACAATATTGCTCCAGTCTCTCTATATAAGTGTCCCAATCTTCCACGTTATTGTCAAAAACCATTATTTCCGATTGCAGCAGCCATGGCTTATTTTTAAGCCATGGCTCCCGTTTTAGTTACTCCCGTTTTAGTTACTCACTGTACCGAAGTGTCATTCACTCTTGTGTGGCAGCAGCGGGGGGAAGGGGGTTAGCTTTTTAGCTTTCGTCGAGGCGGCAACTTGCAGACGATTTGAAACTTCCAGTAAGCTTCTGTACCCGTCACGCGAACTCCATATTGTTAATCTCGTCGCCAATTCTGTTGTGTTTGTCACTTTCACAACATACATAATCCACAGGACACCGAAGTAAAGTAAACATTGCCTTTACTGTGTACTTGGAAAACACATTACAACGCACAGTCTTTGCTTGGCATGTCACTATATAATTCTAAAGGTGTTATTACACTGTTTAACCTGTAGGTAAAAGATTAATGTGCCTAATGTAAAGTAGATCCTCTGATACAACTAAAAGTAGTTCCCATATTTAATGTGAACATAACACACACACACACACACACACACACACCCACACACACACACACACACACACACACACACACACATACACACACACACCATTGTTTGAGGTCGCATCCATGGCTGGTTCTTCATGCCCTTTCCTTTCTGCTGATAACTCTTTCCTACCATGGTTGAGGGTTCATGGCCGTGAGCCCAGATGTTGGACGACATCACTCCATTCCAGAGGGACGAAAAGAATGACAGTTTGTACTTTAGAAAATGACATTCTGTTGTGTTCACATGCTACAGAAGGTGTTAAAAACAACAGGAGGCCTTGTTCAGACTGGCAGTGGCCCTCTAGCAGAATAACATGGGGCTGCAAAGTTGCAGGCGTGTTGCTGCAGGTCCTAGTGACACGATTAAACCCTAACCCACCAGTCAAGGCTGATGCAGAAGGGCACTGACTAATGAATGATGTAATCATGGGAGAGAACATATAGCAGCTGCTGTGGAGGAGAGAGTCGTGGCAGGTGTTTTCTGCTTCAGGAGCTCCCAGTGGTTTCATTTGGATCAGTGTGGTGATTTTGTTACTCCAGTCGGTGCTCAGTGAGCTAGGTGATACACTATATCGCCAAAAGTGTTTGCTCACCTGCCTTGACTTGAATAAGAATTTTTTACATTTTTACCTCGCATGGGAATGTTGTCCACAAGAAAGAAATTTCTGACTGACTTCTGGGTTGAGGTCAGGACTCTGTTCAGCCAGTCAAGTTCATCCACATTAGACTCAGATCTCAGATCAGATTCAGATCTTTATGAACCTTGCTTTGAGCACTGAATGCTGAATTTGGATGGGTGAGAGAATACTTTTGGCAATATATTCTATTTTAAATATATTTGATTAATATATATTATAAATGGCCTACTTTTAACATGTTAATATAGAGGTAGGAAATATAGCTAGAACATTTATTCATATAGAATATTTCATATCAGTCAATAATTCTAGTTATTATCCATTTTTATTCATATAATTTTAATAATTGGGCAACATGGTGGCAGCACTATTACCTTGATTCAAGAAGGTCACAGGTTCAAGTTAGACCAGCTTATACGAAAGAATCCCTACATTTTTGCACCAAATTTACCAAATAATTCTTTACGGCATCAATTTCAGTTTGTATTATGTCAAGCTTTGTTTATGACTCTCATAATTTTATATTTGTGTGTTTGCTAGTACTCTGTGACTGGTGAGCAGCTCTGTTTGTGATTGGTGATGCACATTCAGTCTGAAACAGTGTGCACCTCTTCACTTTGTTTTTTTATGTTATGGACATCATGTTCAATGAACCAGCTTTAATGTACATTTGCTGCCGTTGGGTGGGTGTGTCAGAGGTGACAGAGGTGACACACCCAGCGGCGAAGCATATAAACCCTGCGCTATTAAAAGAAGGCAGTGTGCTTGTGTAAACAAAAGGTTTTTCAACATTTAAACATATTGTTAGAAGTGTATCATGAGAAATTTTGATAATTTTTTATAGGTGTGTATGTGATATATCTTAACAAGGGATTCAATTTAATTTAAAGTACTTATTCTGTTCCTCTGTTTATTATTCCATATGAATCATCAAATCACTAATGCAGCATCAGGGTTTAGCAGCACGTTCCTGTACTGTTTATATAGATATAGATATAGATATAGATATAGATATAGATATAGATATAGATATAGATATTTAAATAATGATCAAAAAATGTATTATTATACAAATGGACTTGGCATTTTTAAAATAGAACAAAATAGAATTGAGTAGCAAAGAATAATATAGAGTAGAATAGAATAAACTTCATTGTCTCCTAGTGGAAATTTGTAAAAGACGTTATGGACAAAGTGCTGATACAATAGCTGCCATACAGTTTAGATGTAATAAATATAAATAGATATAATAAATATAAATATAACATATTTGGTAGAGCTACTAACAAATCATAGACATGAAATATAAGCTGACTACATGCTGTTGTTTGTAAGATGTCAAAGACTAAAAGCTGCAAATAAATGCATAAGTGATAATAAGTGACACGTAACTAGTATCAGGTTGAAATACTCAAGTAAAATACAAGTACCTCAAGATTGTAAGTAGGCTACAGTATTTAGTACTTAGCTACTTTCCACCACTAAAGATCACTTTTCTGTAAGTAAGTTTGATCCCTTTAGTTCAGTTAGTGGCCCAGTAACCTGGAAGTCCTGTGAAGACTTGTAATATCACACACACACACACACACACACACACACACACACACACACACACACACACACATACACATTACTGGAGGACACTATCGAGTCTGACTGGTTCAGCCAGTGCACCCTGGCTGACACACCTCCAGCTACAAAGCAACTAACATGCATGCACACACACACACACACCTACACACACACACACACACACACACACACACACACATATGAATAGTTGACCTTTATTAACCAAGTGTTAATTGGCTGGCTATCATTGTGACCCTGCTGCAGTACATTATAATGGTTAAAAGTTGTAAACAAAGTCACAAAGTCAATTTGGTCAAAGCTTTTCCAAAGTAATTTTCTTCTCATCACACTAATATGTTGTCATTGCTTTTTGATTTTATAATAAACAATAGAGGAAAGTCATTACTCATTTTAGGAGATTATATAGTTATAATTGTGTGTGTGTGTTTGTGTGTGTTTGTGTGTGTGTGTGTGTGTGTGTGTGTGTGTGAGAGAGAGAGAGAGAGTTAGGGGCGGGGCCAGGCTCTGACAGGTGCGGTGTGAGAACTAAACTAAAAGCGAATATTCAGGTAGCGTTCATTGCCGCTGGTACAGTGTGTGTGTGTATGTGTAGGTGTGTATGTGTGTGTTTGTGTGTGGGAGGCAGCTCGGTGTGTAACTAACACGAACACACAGACACACCCGGAGCAGCAGATCGAGCAGAGGACACATACATAGCCGAAATCCACCTGTCTTTGCTGGGACTGTTTTTCTCGTCGGAAGCCGCTGACAGGTGAACCGTCACCATGTTCAAGAAAAAGAGCAAAACCTCCGCCACCATCACGCAGCCGAAAGCACCGTAAGTACCAGAAACTGGAGACTTTTCTGCCAAACTTCATTCATAAAAGTGCTGTTTAAAGAGATGAAAAGCTTCACCTCAGGTTCCAGTTTCTCTTCAAATTATCATGAAACCTGCAGTTTAAGTTAAGTCAGTACCTCAATAAAAAAGGACAGACCCGTCTATCATTACACTTCTATACAGTCTATCATTACAATTCTCTTAATACACAAACCTCCCAAACTCTCTTAGGACTCGATGTATTTTTGCTGCAGTTTTTAAATTGAAGAGATTTGTTAATGGAGTCTGGTGCGTGTGGGTGCAACAGGAGAATGAGGCGTCGCCTCTTCGGTTTCACTCTGACACAGGCAGTGCTGGAATGTAACTTAATGCGTTTATCACATTTATATTTGTCAAGTACTCGTACTTTACTTGTATTTCCATTTTATGCTACGTTGTTCTTTCACTTCACGGTATATCGGACGAAAATATCGCGTTCTCCGCAGAATACATTTTTTTTAATGAACTAATACATGATTTCGAAAATGATTAAAACGAGCACCGAACATTTACGATGTTAACATTAGAACTGCGACAATGAGTCAGTTAATTATTGACTTAGTTGCCAACTATTACATTAATCACCAACTATCCTAACTATCTAGAACTCAGTCCATCGATTTGAGTCATTTCTAAGAAGAACATGTTCAAATTCTCAAGATCCAGCTGATCAAATATGATTCATTTCTGGTTTCTTTAGTCTTCTATGAGAGAAAACTAATGATCTCTGGGTTGTGGACTGTTGGTCTTGAAGAAAGAAGACATTTTAGGTTGAATCTTTGGGAAACACTGATTGCCATTTTATACCACTTTATGAATCAAACAACTAATCGACTTATCATTTCAATAATCAATAGATTAAAATAGTCATTAGTTGCAGCTCTAGAACACATTAATGCATCAATAATTATAGCCAAATATAATTTTGAACTGGCTCACTCTGCATTATTATAATAATCATTAGATTTTCTACTTCTATTACATATTGTTGCTCATACTGTACTTTTACATCATACAATTTTGAGTATTTTTACTCTTTAGTATTGCTTTCCTCAAGCATAACATCTGAATACTTCTTCTTACAGTTTTCAAGTAATACTTATTTGAGTTTGTCTCATTCCAATCATTAGAATGGCATGAAGTGTGTGTTTGAACACAGATTGCATAATGTGTGCTTTAACTCAAGTGAGGGTGTGGCTGTGTAGTGAAGTCGTAGTAACTGGTTTGATAAGTATTCGTTCACCCTTTAAAAAAAACATTGTGGAATGATGTTCCGCCCAGAGTGCAGTCCACAGCACCTCAGGTCTGTGTAGTGGAGGGGAAAGTCGCCTCCTACATGGTCTAAGTATTAAATCATCATCCCCAGAGTCTGCTCATTTTCCTTTCAACCGAATGTCCTCTCTCTCTGTCTGCCAGCTGTCACTAATGAGGCTGCGAAGACGGCGGAGAACGTAATCCTGCCTGTCACTCAGCAGGGGCCTCGGCAATAACAGCCTTTCTGTAGAAAACCAGTGTTTGCCCTGGCAACATCTGATTATTGGAATGTGTTACCAAAACACTTTACATTACTCATTATTATTTTGTCAGCTGATCATTATTTCTACTCGTCAGGTGACAGTGTGTAGAGTTAGGATAAATCATTATTGTCACAAATGTATGATGAACACCTGCGTGATCACCACCAGCAGATACTGAATCCTAGAATCCTAGTAATGCAGCTCATCCCGTTTCCTTCTTGCTGCTCTTCCATATCTCTTTTCAGCAGCAGCATGAAATAACTATGAATATTAACTCAGCTAGTGTACTTACATTTTTTTGTGCTACTTGAGTAACTGATGCTACTCCACTATAGTAGTTATATATTTTAGAATTTACCTAAAATATATAACATTCTGTGGCTGAACTTTTTCTTTTGTAACTCATTTTCTTTTTGTATCTGTTGTGCACATTGTGTGAACAAATCTGTATTACATGTACTAAATATATGATATAGATATATAATAGATATGATGCAGTGCGATTACTTTACTTTTTTTTTTTACTTTAATAGAATAGAATAGAATAGAATAGATAAACTTTATTGATCCCACAACGGGGAAATTTGTGTGTTACTGCAGCGTTACAGATAAAGAAAAAGTAAGATAAAGTTGAAGAAGATAAAAAAAGAACAAAAACTATAAAAAAAAAAAAAAATAAAAAATAATAATAATAATATTTAGCATACACTTTTGTCCAGAGCAACAATACAACAAAAATCTGATTTAGTGAGTTTTTATATCAAATTAAATAATCTGTTTATATCTTCTACTAAATTGTCACTCTTTTCTTTTTACATTTTTTTTTTACTTTCTGCAAGCTTCCAATGGACCTGAAGTCTTCATCCACCACTGTTTAAACTGTCTGATCACAGGTTGCCGGGAGCTCGCCGGTGTGTGGAGGCGACTGACAGCTTCAAGTCCAAGCGTGATATGTAGGGATTAGAGCCGCTGTTTGAATCTAAACAATAATAATGTGATGTGCTAGTTTTGACTTGTTGCAGGGGTTTTAACTTCAAGTTGAAGAGTGAAAGCAGAGGGGAGGCGGCAGTCACTGTGTGTGTTTTGGAAGTCTCTGTTTATCTTGACCTGAAGCATATGGCCTTGGAGTGGGCTGCTGACTCAGAGCTGTGACGCTGGCCGGCAGCAGCCTCCCTCCACACCCTCTGTGACTTTGTGCTGCAGCGTTCTGGTTCTAATTTGACCCCCTCCCCTGTGGAAACATCCAAGCTGTGTTCCTCTGCTGCCTGTTCTGTCCCAGAGCCAGTATGGCCATGCTCCAAACACTGTGCCAATGGCCTCTTTGGAAACTACTAATAACAACAAGTATCTTTTTAGAGACCGGGATACTTAGGACTAAATAAGATTTAATTGTTGCATTGTTTTCAGCTGATAATGAGAAGTAATCATCTAGGAATTACCTTGATCAACTATTGTTATGTAATAGAAGACCGTTGTCTTTGCGCACAGTCAGCAGGTCTGCAACACGCCCAAAACAACAAGGCTTGGTTAGTTTTCATCTGTTCTGAATTTTAGAAACAAAAACATCTCGGCCTTGAAAAGTACCAGCACTCTACGCATGTTCTGTACCACCCACTGCTGTTTATCATCCAAACGCATGCAAGGAACCAGTATTGGCAACTGTGTTTATGCCTTTTTGATGATCTTTTGTCATCATGCGTTCACTCTTCTAGTTGCAAATTGAATACATGTGGATCGGGAGAAGGAGGGTATGCTTGCTTGCACAGGGACCTGTTGGTTGGGCTAAGGTTTTCCGTGAGCAAAGAGAACTGTTTGTGTTTGCCAGAAACTCCTCAGGGTGTTTTTCATTTGAAGGGAAGAGACAAAGTTCTGAAATTCTAAGAAACGGTGCAGCATTTAGTAAAAGCCAGTTCAGACATGTTCTTGCGCTGTTTTTATATTCAAACCAAAAAAACACTTTGAAACGAAAGTCAGCATCCAATCTGCATCCAGTGGAGGTGATGTAAGTTTTGCAGATATGGTGAATAGGTACTGTGTGTGTGTGTGTGTGTGTGTGTGTGTGTGTGTGTGTGTGTGTGTGTGTGTGTGTGTGTGTGTGTGTGTGCGTGCGTGCGTGCGTGTGTGTGTGTGTGTGTGTGTGTGTGTGTGTGTGTGTGTGTGAGTGTGTGTGTGCGCATGTGTGTACAGTACTGCAGCCAGTTTGCAGGAAGCCCATTTTAAATAATTGATGATTAAACAAGGGTAAACCAGACAGAAAGAAAATAAAACCTGAAAACAAAATAAAGTACAAGCAATCCAGAAGCAGGGGGCGGCTGCATGGCTCCTGTTGTGACATCACAACAGGAACCATTTCTTCAACCAGTTTTAGCAAGATAACAGAGGAGGCCAGACCACAAAAGAATGAGCAGGTGGTCTCATTTCACAGTTTGTTTGTCAGCAGGGACACAGAGACTCAAATAAAAACTAAAATGCACACACTTTGGGGACATTTTTTTTTGTACATAATAGAGTACTTTTTTAATGGTAAATGGATTCCATTTGTATAGCAGCTTTTTCAGTCTTATGACCACTTAAATTTGTGCACACTTTGTCTTTATTCTCTCATTTACACACATTCATGCACTAATGGCGATGGCTGCTATATCAGGAGAAGCTAATCATTCATTTGCATGCAGCATTTCAGGTTAAATATCTTGCCTGAGGGAACATCACAGACTGGAATTGAATCAGGATTTTTTTTGCAGCAGAAAGTGGCTGTTTTGGCTTAATGCGCCACTGAGAAACATTTATAGGATATCCACTGCTGTTTGGTTTTTTTTACATGTGTTGTTAAGACTTAAGTGGTCAGTGTAAAAAACTAACTGGACAGTGGACTGCTGTGGACCTCAAACATAAATTAAGACATGAAGATAGTCATGAAGGCGATTCAACAGATTATACCTCTACCAGTATACACTCCCCCTGCGCTGCTGCACTTTGACACACATCACAGTGATAGAGAAATGACAAGGCGTTGGCAATGCCTGATAGGAAGCAAACACCTGCACGGCCAGTTACCCTTTCTTCATAAATCCATAAATCTGCTGTCATCCTTACTGAGTTAAACCCTAAAAAAGAAAGTTTGTGTGTGTGTTTGTGTGTGTGTTATATTATATTATATCATCCTGTCATTAATGGCTACAAAACAGATATAGTGTACAGTACAATATGTGTGTATGTATGTAATATAGAAAAATACAGACATTTCGCAAGTAAGTACTAAGGGTTAGACTTAGGCTGATATAAAAAAAGTAGTATTGTAATATTGTTCAACCCCAAATTCAATCACAACAACACAATTACTACACACCAGGGTGTATATAAAGTTTATATTTACCAAAATGAAGCTGAGACTAACAGACATATGAGAGGCGGAAATTTAGAACAAACCCACAATGTAAGTTACTGTCATCAACAACTACTTCATTTTTTTCCTTTATAAAAACATATATTAGAAACATTTATTTCAGTAGAAGACATTTACTGAGTCACTACTTACACATAATCCTTTAAATAATCCTTCAATATACCAGCATTCTTAAAACCAAAACATTTACAATTTACATATATTATTTACATATAATAATAATAATAATAATTGAAAAAACTTTAATTAATTATCTAAATTATTGTCAATTACCCTCCTCTAGATTGACTCAAGGTAGAATGATAATGAATTTAATGAATTTAAAAGTGCCATGAAACTGCTTTACATCAAGAGGTCAGTGCTGAGCATGTTCGGGGTCCTGAAGATGGAAGGCAGGTAACATGCAGATGTTCAGCATTCATTGCAGTGACTTGAAACACACCATCGAACGTCACCAAATGTGATTACACTAGTGACGTTCATGGAGATGAGAAACAGTGACAACTTGTGGTCTCAGGCAGTGTCTCAGCCCATCTCTGTCTGTGTTTCAGTGCACCCTCCACAGAACTCAGCGCTCTGATCGAGAAGCTGCAGAAGAATGCTGATAAAGTGGAGAAGAACATCTATGATGTGGAGCAGAACCTCAACAAGGTATAATCTTTAGTCGGTTATGCTATATAGATTTTAGATAATTAAAAAGGATGAGCAGAGAATGTCAGAAAGAAAGATTTATCGACTAATTGTTGTGGCTTTAAAATAATTTAACCTTAGGTTTTAACCTCGTTTTTTGATGGTAGAAAGGTGAAGCTGCAGTGATTATCAAAAGTGCACTTCAACTGATAAAAATGAATATAAACTATATATTCTTCATGATTTAGTAACTAGACACACTAGACAAAGGTATCAATGTGTAATTAAAATATTGCAACTCTGATGTGATTTAAAGCAGTATGAAAAAATGTAAAAATATAAGATCAATAATAATAATAATAAATAAAATAAAAACATATCACTGGTTTCCTATGAACATTTAGTTGTCATCAGGCAACCTGTTATACTTTCTTCAGTAGCTAGAATGTTGATTCTGCTGCTGCTTGTGTTGACTCAGACCTCAGACAGCAGCCTGCAGTGTTTGCCTGTCTGCAGCTCATGTTCTATTCACTGTGTTCGTGTTGCAGGATGTGAGTAAGATCAATGAGGGGAAGCAGCCGCTGTATCAGGATGACACCAACAAGAGAATCCTCAACTCCCTGGAGCTGCTCACTGGCCTGGACGAGGACGCTGTTGATGCCAAGCGCCTCCAGCACCCGCAGGCTGAGATGATAGAGCAGGAGTGAGTAACGTATTAATACCCAGAAAAAGTCATGCACTAGCGTTGGCAAATGGCACCTGGCAGAAAATGTCTTTTTTCAACCAATTAATGCACATTCATTTCTTTATTTTCATGTGTGTGTTTGTTCAGTATGCGGCAGCTGCGTGAGAGAGTGATGAAGCTGAGAGAGGACCATGACCGTATCTACCACCTGACCCGTTCTGAGGGGAGGCCCAGCATCAATTGGGGAATCATGATGGATGAGAAACTGGTAAGAAGCATATCTGCCCACTCAGTCATCTCTTCTCATACAGCCACAGTATTTAAAATGCACATTATTGAGTTCAGTTGTGTATAATCGTTCCTGCTGTTTATATTGGCTATAAATGATCTTTCACATGCTTTGTAATGAGAACAGAATCAGTTATTTACAAGTATGTAAAGCTTATATGGAGCTTCATGAGTCTTTTAGCATCAAATTCCCTCTTTGTGTTCTTTTGGATAGTGTATCCATCTTGAGGTGAAAATATAGTAAAATGTAAACATTTTCTGAAAATTTGATAAGACTCAATGGATGCTTGAGCTTCATATTAGCTTCAGACCAACTGTTAAATACATGTTTGCACAGCAGGATTGTAGTGTTTGCCCTCCATCACATATATTGCAAGTGCTAATGATTGCTGCAAGAAAGACATGTTTAAATGTTCATTTAGGCTCCTTTGGTTTTAAGACATAATTTACCATTTGGAAACCTGTTCTTTAGAGTCATCTACTATACTATCATCTACTATATATACATATATAAATAAAATCAGATATTTTAGCATCTGATTTTGTTTCTTTGCCCAGGACAATCTGCACAACAAGGGCTTTGGCCAGGACCTGCCATCTGTGGAGAATGAAGTTGAAGAGCACAACATCTTCCACAGCGAGGTGGAGGCACTGGCTCCCCACATCTCCACCAGCGGAGGGGACAAGGTACAAACAGAAAGACGTGACTACTGAAGACTGAAACAGCCAGAGTGTGTTAGTGATACCAAATCTTCTAAAAAAAAAAAAAAACAGGAAAAGAGTCAAATATAATGATATGAGTGCTGGTTCAATTACTTATTTATTGACTGTTATTATTATTATTAAATGTTTTGATTGATCACACAGAAATAATAAAAGCCTGTTATGATGAATCAATACAATTAGCATTGCATTTTATTTACCATAATCATGGTTATTAACAACAGTTTGCAATATCACACATCACCTCTCTCTGGTTCTTTAGGATTATGTCAGCGGCCTCCAGATGAAGTACAACAAGCTACTGGTAATAAATTGTCACACACAGACATACAGACACACACACACACACACACACACACACACACACACACACACACACACACACAGTCTGAGCCTGCAAATGTGTGCGTGCTCACTTACAGTTGCTTTTAACCCTTCGGCTAGTTTCAGTGTCTTTGTTATTGTACTTCTAATGATTACACACCTGATGTGTCAGGTGTCAGTGTTGTGCTTTGGATCAGGTGAACTACAGTGTCCATTCAAATTGTGTCTGAAACATCCTTCGCTTTGTCTTGACCATTGAGGCCAAATTTGGTTCACATCCTGCATGAGGAGCAACACTAGTAGAAGTCTGTGGTAGTTTCACTAATCACTACAGATGTGAAAATATACTTGTATGAGGTTCATTATATCTCAATCATAGTATGAATAATGGCTATTTTCTTTTGTCATAGAGTAACAGACAACTGTCTTGTCTTTAATTGATGATTGGTTCTTTCTCGGCTAGGCCAACTCTACCGCTCGTCAGCACCATCTGCTGAGCCTGCGCGACTACATGCAGCGCTGCACCAACGAGCTGTACTGGATGGACCAGCAGGCTGATGAGAGGATCAACTATGACTGGAGCGATGCAAACCTGGACTACCCGGCCCGTCAAAGGCAGTATGAGGTAGCTATGAGAGGGCCATACTGTACGCCGTCTAAAGATGGACACTTTTCAATAAGTAATCATATTAGATCATCGGCTTGCTCAGAACAGCTGCTTTACCCCAACAGAACTTCATCAGTAAATGTCTCGGGTCCAGGGAGGCCACCATCACCAAGCTCAACGACGATGGAGAGAAGCTAATCGCATCTGATCATCCGGCTAAGAATGTTATTGAGGTACAGGCTCTAGCATCTTTATCTCAATGCTTAACTTTGCCTTCATTTTCAGCTTCATTCAGCCTTCTCAACTATCTGTAAACAGCTGACCATAATCATTTATATTTACAGATTGTCAATGAAAGGCAGCAGACAGCATGTAATGAACAACTTTTAGTGAATAGACTCCAAAAAATCGATACTGTATTGATAGGGAAGCTTCTCTTGTGGAGTTCCCCAAGGACTTATTCTTGTTTCTCTTTAGTTGCAATGAAATGATTTATAGAAGTTATCACTGCAATGCTAATGACAACTTCTTCTACTTCTAAAACCCCTTTTCACTATGTTGTACAGAACTTCAGTTTGCTTGTGTTGTTTTTTAAATTAAATGAAACTATAAATGATGTGACTTGATTAATTACCTTATCAAATCCCCACTAACAATTTGTTT
Organism: Eupleurogrammus muticus; assembly: GCA_036785175.1. Taxonomy (NCBI): domain Eukaryota; kingdom Metazoa; phylum Chordata; class Actinopteri; order Scombriformes; family Trichiuridae; genus Eupleurogrammus; species Eupleurogrammus muticus. The sequence continues at coordinate 21,743,603 of JAYKQN010000011.1, read as the reverse complement.
TTTTGACAGGCCCATATGGGGGCAGTGCACGCCGACTGGAAGGAGTACCTGAACCTTCTCATCTGTGAGGAAAATCACCTGAAACACATGGATGAGTACAACAAGGTCAGAAACGGCAGGTTACGCTGGATATTCAAACAAGCACTCACTGAAACAGGTAAAAATCTAAAGTGTATGTGTGTGTTTAGTACAACAAGGAGGCCCGTGACACTCAGGAGCTGCTGAAGCGACTGGATACAGAGGTCAACCAGAAGTTTAACCCAGAGTTCAAAGATGTGTATCAGATGGAGGGTCTCATCAGAGAGCTGGATGTGAGCACTCTTTAACATTGATGAATCTTCAAATAACACAATCCACGCACTCCCTATGCAACTCTGGAGAATCTGTTTCCACCTTTGTGTGTCTGTGTGCGCGTAGGATCAGTCCAAGGCCATGGACCACTTCGACGACAGGGTCAAGGCCCTCCAGAAGCGCAGCCTACAGGTTTTGCCTCTGAAATATCGCCGGGAAACCCCCCAGAAGCTGCTGCCCATTGAGGCTCTGTGTGAGTTTGACACAGATGAGGTACGTAATATGTTTTTTAAAGCTAACTCTGACCTCATTATGCTATTCCATTTTCATTCACATTATTGTAGACACGTAAACACCTTAATAGCACTATGTTATCTTATTGGAAATCTGTTGCTAATGAACAGAGCTCATTGAAACACCTGTAGATAGTATAAATCGGTAAGTAGTTACAGTGACTGAATACAATTAATGCTGTAATCAGAAAAATTAAAAATAATAAAGAGTATCAGGCCAGTGTTACCTTATACAGTGTTCTCATCAGAACTGTAAATATGATAAGCTACATTTCAGCTATGTCCACATGAAGCTGTTGTTATTCACGTGACTTGACAGGAACTCATCAGCTTATCATTTTGCTTCCGCCTCTACTCTCTTCCTTCTGCCCCACTTCTTATCTAGTTTTCTCATTTTCTCAGTCTGTTCTGGTCTCCTAACTGTTTTGTTTCATCTCTATAGTCAAATATTTTTTTCCTGCAGTGCCCTCGTTTCTAGTCATGACAGATCATATTATCTTTTTTATTTCATGTTATTGTTTCTGTTATCACTTTAATCCCAGGATTTCCCTGCTATCAGTGCATGACTAAGCACTCTCCCTTTGCTTTGCTTTTCCAAAAATACCAGGACTATAAATTAAAGGCTTTGAGGTGTAATGTATTCAAATCCCGTCAGAAGAAAGACTAGACTGAGACTCAGTATCTTATTTAAACCTACAGGGATCAGAAAACAAAGGATTTAAAGAAGTCTGTACTTTCCCTGCAGAGCTCTACAGCTTAGGTGCAGCACAGGAGCCAAGCCCTTCATGTTTAAGTTTTCTTTTGATGTGGTTTGGCCTCAGTGATCACAGGTTTTTATTAATGCATCTTATATATTGTGCAACACAAAATTATAAGCAGTACAGTTACAGGCAAAATTTTCTACATTCTTCCATCTCCATTCCCTCCGTTTGTAGTGACATCATCAGAAGACAAAAAGCAGAAAAGAAACAACTTAAACAAACCTTACAATGTGGAATATCATCCTTCAATTCTGGCTGCAGATGACAGCACATGTTCAGAAAAAAAGTTAGCTTGACTAATATATATATATATATATATATATATATATATATATATATATATATCCACAAAAGTGATAAAGTGGTGAACTTCAAAAAGCTTTTAGTGGTGAGAGGCAGAAATGAACCAGTTTTGTTTCTTCTTGAATGTATATTGGTGTTCACGCTATCATTTTTGGATGTGTGCAGGGACAGATTCTGCGCGGGGACAGGTACACTCTGCTCCGTAACAACGGGACAAGGTGGGATGTGAAGGATGCAGCAGGACGTAAAATCACTGCTCCCGGTGTCTGCTTTATGTTCCCCCCCACTGACCCTGAGGCAGTGGCCATCTCGGACAAGTGAGTGTGAACTTTTCGCCCACACACACATACAGTGTTTGTGTGCAGAAAGACATTCATGTGTGTCATGAAATCACTCGTTGGAAGAAAGATCAAGGATTTATTCCAGTTTAGCTATAACAGTGTGTCGTGCTGTGTATTCGTAGCCTGGCCAGCCAGCAGAAGGCTATGAAGCAGAAGATGGCAAGCAGCCGGTTAACTCTGGTAAAACGCTTTGAAGAGCTAAAGAAGACCGGAAGTGCCGGTAGGAAACTTTTCTCACTAATGTACTTTTTTGAATTTTTAGATGTTTAAATTTTTTTTACATCTCATTAAATCAAATTTCTATATTCTTCATCTGATTCTGTTAGGCTAGCATTACTCATGTGTCAGTTTCTCACGGTAATCCACTGATCATCAAGAGAAAAAAATCTCATCATGCTGTGTGTTGATCGTGTTTGTGGCCGCAGACAAGCAGGACGAGCAGTGCCGCCAGCTTATGGCTGGTCTGGATAAAGTCATCAGTGACCTGGACAAACAGGAGAAGGCCATTTATGCACGAGTGCGTCCACCTCTGGAGCAGAGCAGGCCGTTGCAGGACAGCACTGACCGGTTGCAAGACATGAGGGTAAAGACTTCATGTCCCTCAATTTAGCTAAAACTCTGAGAGAGACTATTCCTGCATTTCACAACTCACCAATGCAGACATTTCCCTCCAGGACATTGCTGCTGCTGTCAGTAAAATCGAACCAGAGAAGTCCTCTAAAGTGGAGGAAGCAAAGAGCTTCTTAGTGTCAAATCCAACTTGCGCTAGTGCTCCTCAGCTTCACAGCAAGGTGGACGAAGTCAACAAGAAGCACAGCAGGATCGAGCAGCTCCTTCAGGGCTCTCAGGAGAAGTATGAGATTTGATATTTATCTCCGTATCTTATCTATTACTGTATTGAATGTTATGAGAGAAAGCTGTTGTGCTTCTGCTTCAAATGGGTTCTTGGGTCAAATCTCTCTGTAGATAACTATTAAACCAAACTGTTTTAGACTGAAGAATTCCAACCAGCTGGAGAATTCCCTTCAAAATGGAAAGACTTTACTGTCCACCTATGAGAACAAGCTGGCCAGGGAGGAGGTTGCTCCAGCTGACATCTCTTCAATTGAGAAGACACAGCGAGAGATAGCAGTAAGAAGGCTATTTAATATTTTAACATTGAACTAATAACAAATATTGGAGGGTGTGTATTATAGAGATACAGTGCAAACTCCATCTTCGTTCAAATTTCGGTGTCGCTCTTGAAGAACATAGCTCCTCTTAATAGATTTACTTCCCCCTCCTTGTTATCTCGGCAGGATATTGGTTCTGACCTAAGGTCCAATAAATCAGTGATTGCTGACACAGAGCAACACTTACGTTCGGCCAAAAGCAGCTGTGACAACATGGTGTCCAAATTCCAAGAGCACTGCCCGGACATTGAGAGGCAGGAAGCTGATGTCCAGAAGCTAAACAAGCGATATAACAACCTCAACAGGCAAATCGACGCAAGGTAAGATCTGTGAAGAACTACTTATATTTGACCACATAAACCAATACCACATAGCCCTACATGTAATAAACCCATCTGCTCTGTTCGCAGGTCTCAAAGCTTGCAGAGAGCCAAGATGTCTTACAAAAATTACCGCAATGATTATGACAACCTGAACACTTGGCTGTCTCGTGTCCCAAATTATGAGCCCCGTGAAACTGATGACATCGGACAAGTGGAGACTAAGCTGAAGAATCAGAAAGTGAGAGTAATGAGGAATTTATTTTTAATGGTGCTGTAGAGAAGGTCTCTATCTCCTAAAATCATATATTTTGTTCACAGAATCTGCTCTCTGACATTGCAAGAAAGGAGTCTGACCTGAACAATGTCTCCAAAAATGCCCATCTTTACCAAAATGCTATCAAAGTAAGATTTTCAGTGTTTTTTCTTACCCCACCAACACTACCTAGAATTTGCTGAAATACAAAAATGATGAAGCCTTGATTCTTGGCTCACTGAATCTTCTTCATAGGACTATGAGACTGAAACTGAGAAGTTTAGATCTATCCTTGACCTTGAAGATGGACTCGTACCTGAGACATACAAGAGGAGCAGACTTGAATCACCTGCCCTAGCAGTCAAGGCAGAGGTAATAAAATACCCACCAAAGACAACCTAACACTGACTTCTTTATGTATGCCTTCCATAACTCCTTAGTATTTCAATGTTTACAGGAAGCTGCTATCGAAGCTAAGTTTACTGAAGTGAATGCTGTAAACAAGCAAAGGCTGCAGAATCTTGAGTTCACCCATGGCCTTCTTAACCAGGTAAATATTATCACCTAATAATAATGACAAGTATATTAACAGTAGAAGAACACAATAATAATAATATTGATGTTTTTTCCAGCAACCTGAGATCCCTATGATCCAGGCTACAAATGTCAAGTCTGTCAACGCTGCTCCCCCGGGAGAGGAGCCTTGGAAAATCAGGAAGCAGCTAGAAGATGAGATTCAGAGGAGGGAACAGCTGGAGAAAGAAATTGAAAGTATTCAGACTGACATCTACGTCCTTGAAGGACAGAAGCCCCAAGATACAATTGTGAAAAAGGAGCTGATCAAAAAGGTCCCTGATCCCCAGCTGGATGAGGAAGTCCACAAGGTCCAGCAGAAACTCTCAGAGGAGCGCCGTACCACCCATGCCTTGGAAAATGACCTTGAGATACTAAAATTGAAGCTCCGTGGCCTTGAGACAGAGATTAAAGAAGGGGCACAGCAATACACAGTAAAGGAGGTCTTGCGTATCGAAAGAGACCGTGGTCAGGAGGAGGAGGTGCGTAAGCTTCGGGAGAACCTGGATGAGCTAAGAAGGCAGAAGTTGATGAAAGACAACGAGCTGATTCAAATACAGAATCAGGTGAAGCTCTTGGCTGAGCAAAAGAACAAAGAGCAGGAAGTGATCACTGAAGAGGAGGTGATCAAAGTCCAAAATGACCCCCAACTTCAAACACAGTACCAAATGCTCCTCGACAAGAAACAAAAAGAAATGGATTCCAGAAAGCAGCTGGAAGATGAACTGCAGTTTCTTCAAGAGAAGCTCAGAAGGTTGGAGAAGGAAAAAGCAATGGCAGAGGAGAAGATTTCAATCAAGGAGGTGCTAAAAGTGGAGAAAGATGTTGCCTTTGAAAGGGAGGTAGCAAATCTCAGGAGGCAGTATGAAGATGAGAAGACCAAACGAAGATCATCACAACGAGAAAAGGCCGACCTACAGAGGAAAATCTCCAGCCTGGAGGAGGAGAAGTCTAAGGTTGTTATTCAGGAGAAGGTGCGGGAGATTGTGCGGCCTGACCCCAAGGCTGAGAATGAGGTGGCCAATCTGAGGCTTGAACATGTAGAACAGCAGAGGCGCTGTCGAGATGCAGAGCTCCAGCTTAGATCCTTGCAGGATGAGCTGACCACGTTGAAGAATAGAGGACCTCAGGTGGAGGTCAAAGAGATAATCAAAGAAGTCATCAAATACAAGATAGATCCACAAACCGAAAGAGAACTGGAAAGACTTCGCAATGAAATCGTAGATAAAACCCATCAGACTGAGAAGGCTGAGATGGAAACCCGCCAACTTCGTGATGAAATTGAAAGATGGAAAGACACCAAACCCCAAGTGCAAACCAAGGAGGTGGTCAATGAAGTGCTGCAGTACAGAGAAGATCCTAAGATGAAGGAGGAGATTGAGACTCTCAAAAGAAAACTGGCTGATGAACAGAAGAAACGCCTCGACCTTGAGAGAGACAGGTCAGCCCAAGAAGAGAAAATCAAACAAAAGAAGATGGATTTGTCTCAGGTCCGTGAGAAGATTGTTCAACAAGAAGTGGTCAAAATGGAAGAGGATGCTATGCTAAAATCAGAATGTGACAGCTTATCACAAAAGATCAACAATGAGCAGAAGCAAAAGGACAGCCTGAAAACAGAGCTCTCCCAACTGCAGAAACATAAAGCAGATCTGGATCAGCAGCTGGAGGATCTGGAGCGTGAGCGCAGGTCAAGACGCGACGCTGAGCTGGAGATCCAAAGGCTCCGGGTTAGACTTCAAGAGCTTGAGATCCGTGACAAGGAGAACCGTGAGAAGGTGACCGTCAAACAGAAGGTGGTCCTGCAGCAGGATCCCCAGCAGGAAAAGGAACACTCCATCCTCAGACTGCAGCTGGACGAAGAGAAGCACAAACGCACCCTGTTGGAGAAAGAGTTGAACGGGCTCATCCAGCAGCAGCTCGCACTGGAAAAGATGGATGTAAAGGAGAGAGTTGTCCGCACAGAAAAAGTCCAAGTTGAGAGGGACCCAGAGGCTGAGATTGAGATTGAGAACCTAAGGAGGACTCTGGAAGATGAGAAAAGGAAAAAACGAGAACTTGACCAGGAGTTATCAACCCTCACCTCCAAGCTTTCTGAAATGGAATTCTCCAACACCAAGTCTTCTAAGGACATGGACTACATCCGCGAAGAAAGCAACCGTGTTCAGCAAGAAAACCAAAGGCTGCAAAATGAGATCCGCAAGCTACGGTCAGAGATTGACATCACCAGCAAAGAGACCCGGCTTCTCACTGAGTCCACGCCGAGGGAAGATGGGAAGAACATGGAGTTGAGACTTGACTCACTACAGAAAGAACTAGCAGAGCTCAAAAACGTCACTACCCAGAAGGATGAGGAGATCGAGAAGCTTCAGAAGAACATGGCTGCAGTGAGAATGAAGAGAGAGCAGAGAGAGAGCCACCTCCGCAGGTCGATCGTGGTCATTGACCCAGACACGGGGAAAGAGATGCGCCCAGAGGAAGCATACAAGCTCGGGCTAATCGACTGGAAGATGTTTGTCAACCTGCAGAGCCAAGAGTGTGACTGGGAGGAGATCACAGTCAAGGGCCCCAAGGGAGAATCCTCAGTCCTTCACGACAGGAAATCTGGAAAGAAGTTCTCCATCGATGATGCGTTGCGTCTCGGGCACATCACAAATCGCCAGCTTCAGCAGTACATAAACAAAGAAATCACTATCCAAGAGTTTGGTGTAATGGTGTCGGGCAAGAACAAGTAAAAATATACTATTGAAGCATATTTTTCATTTGATTCTTCAAAGTTTTATCTGTTTCACCTTGTATTGTTTTAAATCATCTTGCTTTTTACTGTACTTCCATTCCTACTTTGATGCTGTGGTGACCTGGCATTTTTTTCCTAAATGCTTTATGTATTTATTTGTTTCTGCATATCCCATCATATGGTACTGGCACAAATATATGGATTCATATGAATATTTTTACAGACACTTTCAGAAAACTTTGTCGCCAAGTTATAATTTCTTAGACTGGGTACAAGGGTAAACAGCAATGAGTTGAAACTGACATTGAAATTCAAAGGGTACAAAATGTTTGACTTATTTGTGGGTATTCCAAAGGTCATCTAACATGTATGCTGCAAGCATAAATAAAAGACAATCAAACTGACATAATTGTATGTTTTCTGTATGGGATAAATTGTTGTTTTTTTTTTTTACATAAGGAAAATCAACCTTTGTTCTGTGTAGTTGTAGGACATGCGTTATCCTCTTCTCAGGAAATGTAATGTGTTATAAAATGTGAAAAATCCAACACAATTTAAGATAAGATAATCTTGTAACAGCAAACAAAACAAATACAAAACAAAGATCACATATTGCATTAAAGTCTATTCCTTAGCCTACTGTAAATATCAAAGTACAGTTCAGGTTTTGGAAAGTGAACTATTGATCAGTGTGACAGCCACTGGGAGGAAAGAGTTCTTGTGTCATCAAACACACTTGTGGTGGAGCAGCATTTCACAATATAAGTTGCAGTTTCCTCTTAAATATCAATACAACATCTATAAAGGATGAGAGTTTGACTTGTAGTGTTATGAAGCTCCCTGCTCAAAGAAGTCCAAATGAAATTGCTCAAGCGGGTTGAGGTCTGATCGGAAACCTGTCCTCTGATTATATATTGCATGTTGACATCATTGCATTTAAACTAAAACCAGATGATTTAATGCATTAAATAATATTAAAGAGAGGAAATTATTCCATTGGCTATTTCTACATCATATATATTAAGATGATAATCCCCTGTAAAGAACTTCTGAATATTTTCACAGTATATTTTTTCATCTGCAAGTAAAACATCTTAATGCATGCATGTAAAAAGAACTGTACAAATGATTTATAGAGATTATTGACTTATATTGGAGCCACTTTAAAATAAGACAATACTTTAATTCAGTACTCAAGCACATTATATCCTAATATCTGAAGTTCCTATGGTCCCAAACTTTTCTGTTATGCATTGTAATACAGTTAATGGTTTATTAAAAGTGTTTTGCTTGTTTATTGCAGTTATTTTTATTTTTTTTCCAATTAAATTCCTATTTAATGGAAGCCATCGTTCTATCACATATTTACATGTAAATGTACATCAATATGTATTGTTTCAGAAAAATCTACAAATCTAGAAAAAATACATGTAGAAATAATTACTTGAAAAATTTCTCGCCAAGTTCCCTTTATTTATTTTTATTGCATTTATTATTACAGTCTATCGTAGTTACTACAAATTTGCTTACATTTGAGTGTTTTTATTATGTAATGAAAAATAAAGAGGGAAAGTTGAAGACCTGTAGCAACATCCTCCCACCAACAGGTGGCAGTAATGCAGTAATACATAAGAAGGATATATATATATATATATATATATATATATATATATATATATATATATATATATATATATATATATATACCGCTTTTTATTCATTTTATTGTGTATTCAATATAATGAGAAGAATAATAAATTGTACTCTTGTTTTATATAATATAATATATGGCAGCCACGGTTATGCAACAACACTGTGTTCAGTCATTTCTATTTCCGTTTTCTGTGTATCCAATCTTTACATTAAATATACTTACTTTATACAATTGTGGCGCGTGTGCAGGCTCGTTATACCTCGTTAAACTAGTTCCAGCAGGTAATAACAGCGGATGTTGCCGAGGAGGAAGTGTGATTAGTGGGTGTGTGTTGTCTTCTCCTTCATTCAGTGCGACGTTTTATTAAAGTTAAGATGGCGACGGTGCATCTGCGTATCGGGGATCTAGTGTGGTGAGATAAACATCCTTATACGCTTCTGTTTATGTTAAACTGTCGCACTTTACACAAAGCGGTGTCGCATTAGCCGGTTAGCCCGATGTTCTTGTGTATAGTTGGGTTTAACACCGTGTAGCTTGGTTGATGTTCAACCCAAACAAACTACAGCCGAGCTGACTCAGCCGAGCGGCGTTAGCTTTTAGCTAACATATCCGCCACATAACGTGTCAGACATACACCAGTTAGTTCCCGAAAAGCCTTCATTTATTAACTGTGATTACAGCTCAATATGTCTATATCTAAATCTCCACTAAAAAGTTTGAAATGTTATATGAATGTCTGCGTATGTGGACTTCGTTAGCGAAAACAGTAACATTAGCCTTAGCGGATGTGTGTGTTCGCATCTGTAGCTGTTGGTCCGCGGATGAATCTATTGATTCAGTAAAGAGTCTGATTATAAGTTGATTTCACTCGGACTGGTGGCGTTTTGTGGAGAGACTCCACGTCTTTTAACATTGCTCTTTATCACTTTGTGTTTCTCGCGATGTATTATTATCTGTTAACTTTGCAGTGAAGTGTCATAAACTTTAAACTGACTAAAGTTCAGTGTGTGTAAGCTGGCGACATTATTGAAGATCCTCCACTTCAAACCTGATTAATCACTACATTTCAGCCAGTAATAGTTGTTTTTTTTATGCTGAATACCCTACTTTAAAAGCAGAGTCCGTCCGATTTCTGTAAAAAAAATAACTATATATAAACTCAATACTACATGCAATCTCTCTCACTAAAAGTGTTGGTGCAGTGTTACGGACAGAAACACAAACACTAATTTCTAGTCGGTCGTATGTGATGATTGAGAAGGGCTTCATATTAGTATGACTTTATATATTGTTTTTTTTCTTTGGGAAATCTAGCATATTTTTCCCTTTTAACATTGCAAAAGGAGAGTAAAACTTCACAATTATACTAAAATTTGATTAAAAGTATATGCTGTGTATGAGCAGAACAATGTTGAAAATGTTTTACTTAGGAATTGTATAAAAAAATAAAGGGGGGGAAATGAAGTAAGAATGAAGTTAGTAGTAACATAGCAACAAAAAAATTGACATGAATAGTTTGTTGCCGAATTGACCAGTATCTGGTAGCTCTTCTAAAGGGTTTCAGGACTTTACTCCTTTCACAGAAATGACTGAAGATGTTTTGCAAAATGAAACTTTACAGTTGCACCTTGAAACCTCAGTTGAAGCTTCAGTGATTCTGTTGCAGCTCTGCACATTGACTCTTCTGTGTATCACTGTTACAAACACTTTGAAGTCATGTACTGTGGCAGAGGAAATTTTTCGAAAACTAATGAGAATATAAGCACAAACAAGTGGATCTGACAACTATCACTGACCCTGTGGGATAATCATTGATGAAAAGCAGACAGCCTCAACAAACTAAACACTGTATGCCTCACTAGATTAGGCAACTGTTTCAGTTCAAATATGGTGCAAGATGTTTGCTAGGTTGTGTTTTCTCTGTATTTCAGCACCTCAGTATAGTTGACCCGATTTAATTCAGAATCTTAGTGAATAGTCTTACATTATGCGAATCTGCAGCATGTTGAAGTAGTTGTTTATTTTAAAAAAATTGATTTTAGTGTAGGTAAATGTTTGCCATGCAATCTACAGAATAGTATTTGTATTAAATCAAAGAAGACAATTTTCAAATAATGTATATCTTAACACAAAGTTTTTAATTCTATCATAAACTGTCTCACAATTATAAGCATAAGAAACAGATTCTTTTGGGTGTTTTTCCCTTTGGACCCTGGCTATAATAAAAATAATAATAATAATTAGTATTATTATTATTTTCACATTGTGATTCAGTACTCAACTGTAGCAGCCAGATTATTGTGTTTAGCTGGAAGTGAACCGGAATCACTATTAGCTGAAGTATAGTGAAGTGTCCTAATCATTAAATTATATTTACAACCGTATGTTTGTATTGGGACTGAACTTCTCTCTTTTTTCAGGGGGAAGCTCGGGCGTTACCCACCATGGCCAGGAAAGGTAAGGGGTGGTGGATTCAATGCAAATAAGCCTGTATTTGCATGATAAAACCTTGTGCTGGTGTTCGACTGAACCAATCTATTTACATTTCAGGTAGTGAGCCCTCCCAAGGACCTGAAAAAACCACGAGGCAAAAAATGCCACTTTGTGAAATTCTTTGGAACTGAAGACCAGTAAGTGAACAGCAAGGTGCCTCTTTTGACTGAGATAACAGTCCCTTCTTCATCAGATGTGTACAAGCTGTGTCTGTGTCTCTGTGTGTGTGCCTGTCCAGTGCCTGGATCAAAGTAGAACAGCTGAAGCCTTACCACGCCCACAAAGAGGAGATGATCAAGATAAATAAAGGCAAACGCTTCCAGCAGGCGGTCGATGCAGTTGAAGACTTCCTAAAGAAGGCAAAGGGGAAAGAACAGGTGAGGGAGTTGTCATATAACACTTGTATTTGAATTGAATAGACATTGGCCCCATTTTCAGTCTTTTCAACTTTAAATTCCCCAATAAAAATCTGCATAGGGTTTCCCCTTTAAAATACGGTGGAAGTATAATAACAAAACGTGGGACTAAAAGATTGATATTGAAACCTAGTATATATGCAGTATATCTACCGAATTTCTACCCAATTTCACTCATCCGGATGTCTTCATATTAGCTTCAGATTGATGTTTAAATTCATTTTTGTATAGTAGGAATCCTGTAGATTTGTCCCCCATTGTACTAAAAGTGCAATATGAAGGGGTCTTCCAAATTCGGTTCATTGTTTAACATGGAAATTGTGAATCTGTGCCTCAACTGTGCCACGAAACAAGCACCTTGATTGTTGTACTGATGTGTCTGGAATCTACAGATTTATGTTTGAAAAATGTACTAAAACAGACATTATGTACTTCCTACTGATGTAATTAAAGTAATGTTGCGTCACACCAGCATCTGCCATCTGTACATCCACCCAAAGCTGATGTTTCAGATCAGCATTCCAGGAGCCTAAGATTCAAACTTAATTCTGTTAGTGGAACAAAACCAATTTGATTGTAGATAAAGCAGTGTAGGGAAATAATATGGAAGGCTACAAGTTTTTTCAAACAGTCGTAGTTGCAGCCTTGTTATTGAGGTATTATGGACTAATTTTTCATCATCTGGTAGAGCAGGCTAAGCTGCGTGTGTTAGTGTATAAGTGGATGAGCATGAAGCGTATTGCAGACATGCTATCTGACAATAAAGCAGCTGTCGAGTTAGTTCAATGCGATGAGACAACTGGTAGAGAAAGTATTGAATATCTGAAACACACAACACGACCAGTGTAAACATTTGTGCATACCACGACATATCACGACAGGCCTGCATAGATTGAGGAAAGTGGCAATCAATCTATTAACTGATTTGATATTCAAAAGAGACAAGAAACAGTAAAACAGAAACAGGCAAGATGTTCTGTTTTAGCAAAACAATGCCTAAAATGGTCCTTTACAAAATATATGGTGTAGGGGGTATTGTTCTTGCCTCATACACAACAGACCTGTGTTTGAGTCCTAGCTGAAGCATTTCTTTTTGTCTATGCCACAAACTACATGTATAAAAAAAGAAGTTAAAAACCCATACAGTTATGTATCACACCACTATCCTCCAACAGCTCTTTTGTTCCAGTGATAGCTCTGTATCACTTCAATGATTACATCCTACCATTCTATTATCATTCAAACCTCCATTGTTTTTCTGCTCTGATCATGCTCCAACATAGTGAAAGTAAGTCTCCTGGTTTATCTGCTACTATATTCGTCACTAACACAGGCTACTGTGGCTGACACAAATAACAAAACCTCAAACTTTGTAACAAAATTTCACATGCTGTCTTTTCTTTTTTCTATAACCTAAGCTGATGCGTTCAGACCCTCAGGAAATCCAGACACTGTTGTTGGATAAAGGGATAGAGGTGTATAAGTTGTGAATATTAAAACAATGTTAAAACATAACGCTTTATTATGATTCCACAATTTACTACATGTACTGTGGTTATCAGAGTAGTGTATAGGACATAAAAAATCACTTGCATCCAATCTATCTACATTTCTATATAAATAAAACCTTTCTACAGCTACTGCACTAGTATATATTCATGTTAAATTTTAATATATATTCATTCATCTATACATACCACCACATCACACAACTAAACAAACACAATTGTGGGACATATTGCACTGACACTGATCTGATCAAATTAACAACCTCTATCAATCAGCTCTGCTCTCTCAGGCCTCGTCACTAAACACTTGCTGGTATCATGTTCGTGTTTATTCAGGTGGACACACGGTCTGTCCATCAGAGAGACTGTGCTCAGCAGCGTGAAAATAGCTTTTCCCTTCTGCTCAGAAGTTATTTTAGTCTCGGGCTAAATTCAAACTGTTGTCAAGACAACCAAGAGCTTTCTTGTAATCCATTATTGGTTGCACAAAGTGATGATTTTTTTTTCTTAAACAGAACTCCGATGGAAAAGGAGACTCAAAAGGGAAGAAGACGCCAAACAAGCCGCTAAAAATACTGGAGGAGGATGATGAGGATCTCAGTGCCCTGAAGGACCCATCTGAGAAGGTCAGTAGGTCACCGAGGAGTTAATATCATGTTGTCCTGCTATACAATCAAACACATTTAAAGAAATTGTCAAGTTAAATTAAAGAATAAGGACCAAAATACAGTTTGCATCAGAATTCATCACTGTCTGACCACAGCAGGTCAGACTTTAATCAGTGAGCGCTGTTCCTGATGACGGATGAAGTTACAGGACTGGTCATCCTGCCCTTTGATGTAACTTCATCAGTTGGCTGAGTGCCGTCTTTTCCTGTGGCCGTCTTTTCGAAATAAAAGCCCTCTAGCATTTCATACAAAGTCTAAACCTATAATAGGATTTAATCCAGTCCTGTATTAAATTCTAGGTATCTTCGATTCAGTTTCTGCAGTAGGACAATAGTGACACATTGTCCTTCCATTTTGTTAACATATTATTGATGCTTTCAAACAGACCTGTCAACCCACCTGAGTGACACCTGTAATTTAACAGGTTGCCCTAATGTGGTAATGACACCAGACTTCAGAAATCATTGCGGATTACCGTAAGAGTCAGTTTACCCCCCAAAAAAACATACAGTATATTCCCTACTTGCTTCTAGTGGTATCGATACGTGCAGTTCAGTTAGGTTTCATGTATCCAGAGATTTCTGCTTCCATCCCAATACATTGGACGTAATTGGATCTGGTAAATGGAATTGGAACTAACCTCCGTGTATGAGAAACGTCCCCACGGCAGCAGACTTGGACCTCTACAGAAGCACCTTTTGATTAAAAGGCGAATATGTGTCTCTCTCCTCCTTAAAGGACTTAACTGACTCTGACCCCGAGCCGTCCACTCTTGAGAGGCTGGGGGCCGGACCTGGCTCAGGATTCAAATGGGAAAGCAGTGTAGGTGAAAGCCCCTTCCCACCAAGCCTGCCTTGCCTTTCTGTTCTTCTACCTGACCTTAACCTTTGGCTTAAATCACCAACAACTGCAGACCTTTCCCTTCCGACCTGTTTGGTGCTCGCTCTTGACTCCTGAATCTGTTACATAGAGCTGGGCGGTATGACCAAAGATTTATATCTCAGTATTTTTAAAAATTATATCAGTGACATGGTATTTGATGGTATTTTTAATTGGTCTCACAAAATGCTGCTGTTTACAAAAAAGTTGTGTCAGTCACTTTAGCATATGCGTCTTTTACGTCTGACTCCCGTTTTGCGCTGCCATGCTAATGTTAACACTACCTGCAAACGTGGACGATGTCACAAGTCTTGGTTTCATGCATTTTTGATATTCTAGGATATGGTTGTGGTGGCAAAGCAAATTGCTCATTCTCATCACATTTACAGATTGTGATTGTTTGGTCAGTGTCAGATTTTTTTTTTTATTCTTTCAAAACTGAAGTACTTTCATACAACCAACATGGCCTCCTTTTTTAGGTGGAAATTCCTCTGTGTCTGTGATGTTTTCTCCATCCATGTTGTTCACCTCAACACATACAGGCTGTGTCTCACATGCAGCCACATGCAGCTTGTTTGGTAAAACTGTAAAACAGTCCGCCTCTCAATGTCCTGCATAGCCTCATTCTACTGCTCTGTGTTTCCAACGTTTTGTACGCTACATACTATACAAAAATTAGTATCATTATGAAAAAAGGAAAAACACTGGTATATGTTATGAAATGGTATACCGTCCAGCCCTACTGTTGGTTTTGTGTGTGCTGTGGAGGTGGTCACCAACTCTGTATGTAGAGGCTCACAATCGGGCTGCGGTTGTGTTTCACCTAGAAAACGTGTGATCTGCTGGTGAGCTGCATGGTTTCAGTGAGCAGGACCGGGGTTGATGACCACTCATAATATATTATCTTAAAAGCTGTTGGAGTAGGTTCACACTCTTTCAAGTATGTCTTAAAACAATTGCCAGGTGCCCATGTGAGCAAAGTGAAGAAAATTCTCTTTATGCTCCCCTGGAGGGCCCCTCTATGGTGGATGGGTACTAGAGCTGGGTGACCTGTTCCTACAAATGATTTGTTCAAATAGGCCCTGGTACATCAGTAATTTTTTTTGTCTTAATAAAGACAATTTCTTTAAATTTGCCATTTATATGTTTAGAGAAAAATATAAATAATAAAGGTTTAAATTGAAAACTGTACATTAATTTGAAATGTACATTTTTGCCAAATTGCCCAGCCTTACTTGGGACGGCCACAAGATTTTCTAACTCAGACTGTGAAGCCTCATATTAACTTCAGCTAAACTTTGGAATGTGCCTTTGGCTTTATAAAAGGATCTCTTTGTGGTTGATATGAAGAGGAGGAATTATTTCAGCAACAAAATCTGTTTTAATGTTTGAATTACAACATATGGGCATGCAAGCATTGTTTTAAAGCAGAATTGTAAAAATGTGAACCAGTCTTTCAGATGTGTGCGTGCAGTGTACCCCACCTAAAAGTTGAGTCACTAACTGTTCCTCTATATGTCAGTGGAATGTGGAAATGGGACTGTGACAAGAATGGAAATGCAAAATCTGCATTAAATATTCAGCATGTGAAAATGCCTAAATGCATTATTACATTTTCATTGTAAAAACCTCTTTGATTAACTATTTTTTATATAAAAAATGAATTTGTAACTGCAAGCCATATTTTGCTGCTTTAGAAACCTAAATGCAACTATTATTTCTTTAATTTAAACTAAAGTCAGCAGTTTCCGCTCACATGTGGAGAAGCAGATGGTGAACCTTTTTAAGTTGCAATGATTTTAATAAAAGTGCACAGGACCTGAAACATGGGAGTCAGATGCTGTCTAGTTTCAATGATACTGTTCACTCATGACATACTCTTTACTTTGTGAACTGCTAAAGACAAACTGTAAAGATTTTCATGGTCGGTTAATTATAATTCACTAAATATGAACTTTACCTGTAATTGAGAGGCTGTATAGAGCTGCAGCATCTGTGTTGAGTTGTAAAACTTGGTATTGGCACCTTTTTAGTTTCTTCAATGAATGGTAAACCGTGTTAAGGCAAAGCATTTCTGCTGCTAAATGTGAGTAGTTTCAGTTGGCAATGAGGCACCTCTGGTAATGTGTTTTTCCTTCTAAGCTTTGAAGACTTGTGGAGCAGTTAAACTTGCTGGCTGTGTAGTTTCTTCTATATTGTATTATGTGAGGTCATTCTGACATTGCTCTGGAACTGTGAAGAGAAATAAAAAGTAATATTTATACTTTCAGTGAATCTCATATTTAGGTCGTGAATTCATTCCAGCTTTTTTCCGGGAAAGAAAAAATCATGTCAGTTTCTATCTGATTCATGATGTGTTTTTTGCCTTATGCATCTTATCTGTAGGTTTTCTGTTAGGTCAGTGCATATCCATAGAAAACTCTTTCCCACTCTCTTCTTCTGTTGTAGCCTGTGAAGGACGATCCACATTTCCATCACTTCCTACTCAGCCAGTCTGAGAAGGTAAGGGGAAGTACACTGCTCCACACTGTGATATACACACCCGATCATTTATTATTCTTTTCTCCAATTGTCCGTTTGCTCCCTCATCTGATCTCATCCAACTGTCTGGCTTTCTCCAGTGTCAGCTCAGCTCTGATCAATAGTTATAGAGCTTCACCTATCAGGACGCACCCAGACAGAGACCATCATGTTTCTCAGGTTGTCTCCATGTGGGCCTGTAACCGTTAAACTGAATCAGTCTGTGGCTATACTGATAAATCCTCTTTCACTGTTGACATGTCAGCGGTTTGCACACAGCTCTAAATGTTCCTTCGTACATGGGGCCTTTTTAGGATAGTGGTATACTAATTGCAGTAAGAAACAAATTCCATTATATCATCATAGTTGATGACTTATTGTTGAATGGATACTGGTCCTATTATTACTGAGCAGGTGTCAGCCACACGGGACCAATCCAGAGTGTTTGATAGTCACTGTAAGTCAATGGTGGAAGAAATATTCACATGTTTACAACAGAGAAATTCTAAAACTGTTCCTAATCAAATAAAAGCCCAGAATTCAGAATATTAAGTAAAATACAGGAGTATCAACAAATTTCTGTGACGTTATGCAGACTGTTATAATATTGTGTTTATGATATAATCATGTTTATTACAAAATATTTTATTTGTATAGCATTTTAAAAAACAAAAACGTGAAAAAAAATTAAATTATGTAAAATCTGACAAGTTACTTTAAGCATAAACAAATATAGTAGAATGTGGAAAGCTAACATGTATGTAGCATAACATTATACTTGGCTGAAGCTTTTGTCGTTTGACATTTTCTACATCTAAGAATATGTTGTTCATGGAAACAGCAGTGATACAGTTTAGGGGGTTAAACTGACTTAAAACATTATTTTACAGTTGAAAACCAGCTTAGGTTGGTGCACATTACAAGAAAAAACATGGACACACTTGAACTCAGCCTACAGGCCATCCAGGAACCTACATGTTGTAGACACACCCACATCACTGGCCAGCTTTATGTTTGTGTTTTCTGATTTTTCTCCTGGGATCTGATTTCACCCAATACCCTGATCTTCTCCTGTAACAATTCCACATCAACTAGCTGGAACCATACCAGCAGATAAAGTTTTGAGTTTGTGTTGACACAAACTCAAGATCACATAATGTGTGATCATGACTGTGCCTTTCTAATTAACCGTAAGAGGAGGCTGCGTTTCATTCAGATTCTACTATCAGCTGCTGATGGATTGTTTTCTCTGCTCACAGCCAGCCTCATCTATGGAACCTATCAGCAAGCGTCTGAAGATCATCGAGGAGGTGAAGTAGTAAACTGTTGCTTCTCTGTATTTATGGATTCACCATGTTATACCTTTGGATCTCTGTTATTTATGATTTTTTTGAATAGCTGAATTTTCTTGGAGTTTGATTTAGTTTCGTACATGATGTGCAACAAAGCCAGAGGATGCTTGAGTCTAAAATAGATTTTTTTGATGTTTGTGTTTGACTGCAGGACACGGGC
Organism: Eupleurogrammus muticus; assembly: GCA_036785175.1. Taxonomy (NCBI): domain Eukaryota; kingdom Metazoa; phylum Chordata; class Actinopteri; order Scombriformes; family Trichiuridae; genus Eupleurogrammus; species Eupleurogrammus muticus. The sequence continues at coordinate 21,724,909 of JAYKQN010000011.1, read as the reverse complement.
TCAACCTCAATCCAAGCAGCAGACAGCACAGCCATCAATGGCAGCATCACACCCACAGATAAAAGGTATTAACACCACGTCACTGCTCAACACCATTACCCAAATTACTTACTAAATTTAGCAGGGAAACAGATGATGAGATTAACACCTCAGTTTATCCTTACTGGTTTTATTACTAAATTTTGTTGCCATTTAGGAACTTTTTACTGTTGTTTCTTTTAGCTTAAAAACACAAAGTATGACTCCTACTTGAACTGTTTGTTTGTCTTGGATTTGCAGAATAGGGTTCCTGGGTCTGGGGCTAATGGGTAGCGGCATAGTTTCCAACCTGTTGAAAATGGGTCACGTTGTCACAGTGTGGAACCGTACAGCAGAAAAGGTAAAAAAAAAAAAAAAAAAAAAAAACACAGCAACACACACTGTAGACTACAACAGAGCCAATCTTACTGCCAGATGTATGAAACAATAGATTTATATAGCTTTAAACTTTATGTCAGGAAGCTCAACTGGGCATGAATAAAACATTGTAAATGTAAGGAAAAAGTGTAATAAACTTTAAAAAATGGATAATTATTTAGTAGAAACCTTGGCAGGTTCACACATGATTTCTAGATGTGTGGAATCTGAGAAGTATTGACTTTATTTTCTTTATATCTGATGTGGTTGACACTGACGTGGTTCTCATTAAATGCCATAGAATGATCATACAGGTCTGTGTTGCAGTGTGACCTGTTCATCCAGGAGGGAGCAAGGTTAGGCAGGACCCCTGCCGAGGTGGCTTCAATGTGTGACATCACTTTCTCCTGTGTCTCTGATCCAAAGGCTGCCAGGGATGTGAGTACAATCATCTGGAGTAAATCACTTCCCATGAAATGCGTGTTAGTGTCCAGTAAGTAAAATAACTTCTGTCTTTGTGTATATTTGCTCTATAGTTGGTGATGGGTCCCAGCGGAGTGCTGCAGGGAATCAGGCCGGGAAAATGCTATGTAGAGATGTCCACTGTAGACCCAGAGACCATCACAGAACTCTCACAGGTAACACACAACATAAAGCACACACTATTAAATCATGCAGAATATAAAAAAAAAAAGTTTCCACCATTTGGACAATTCCATATCAATGAAACAGACTTTTCATAAATGCTGTCGTCATCTGTGTAGCCATAGCAGAATTGCTGTATTTTATAGTTCTGTCATTGTGAACATCAGGTGATCACGTCGCGAGGCGGCCGTTTCCTGGAGGCTCCTGTGGCAGGAAGCCAGCAGCTCTCCAACGACGGGATGCTGGTCATCCTGGCAGCTGGTGACCGGACAGTTTATGAGGACTGCAGCAGCTGCTTCCAGGCCATGGGCAAGACCTCCTTTTTCCTGGGTATGTGGCTGTGCACTCATTAGGTTTGAGAACCCATCATCAGGTATCTGAAAATGTCCTTTTTGTGTTTTTGGTTTTTCAAGAACTTTTTTTTAAAGAGAATTAAACTGTCAGGTACTCAGTTTTTTTCAGGTTACCACCACATGGCAGATTTGTCATTGTCCAGTATGTGTTTTTCAGGTGAAGCAGGAAACGCAGCGAGGATGATGCTGATCCTCAATATGGTGCAGGGCAGCTTCATGGCCACCATTGCAGAGGGGCTCACCTTGGCCCAGGCTACTGGCCAATCACAGCAGACCTTCCTGGACATCCTGTGCCAGGGCCAGATGGCCAGCACCTTTGTGGACCAGAAATGTCAAAGTAAGTAAAAGCAATGGTAGTTAAACACATCTGCTGCCTGCTCACTGACTTATTTATTCGCCTGTTGGAAATGAGTGCTTTTCAGTCACTTTTGGTGTTGCCTTGTCCAGATATTTTACAGGGCAACTTCAAACCAGACTACTATTTGAAACACATTCAGAAGGACCTGAGGTTAGCGATCTCCATGGGCGATATGGCCAATCACCCAACCCCGATGGCTGCAGCTGCCAATGAGGTACAACGCTGTGCTCTTTTTGAACACTTCTCCATTGTATGTTTTTCTCCTTCTTTGTAGCTTTGCACTGAAAAAGAATTAACAGTAACGGAGATGAATTTCTAAAAGCTGCCTGCTCTCATTACTCTCAGGGCTGTTTCATCTATATATAGCTAAAAAATCCAGAAACTGAAAACACCGGAAACATTAAGGCTTTAGAGATTAAAGACTGAGCGGCTGACAGAATATAGAAAGTGAAGCTGACTATATTGTAGTAAAGTCATTTGTTCTTTAGAACATAAAGTTTGTATTATGATGCGTGTTTAGGATCACAGAGCCCTAAACATATAATTGTTGTCTTTTTATACTAAATCTGTCATCTTTGTAGATTTCAGTTTAGCTTCATGTGTTTTTCATTATACTATTTAGAGCCACATAATGGGATGCATTTCAGTATGGGTATTCATGGCTCTCCTCTTGCGCCACCACCAGGCAAATGTTGTGTCTACTTCAGTTTCCACGCTGTAAATGTTCCTTTCTCACAGACGGTATTTAGAGCTGTCATATTGACCGGAGTGAAGCAGCATGTGCAGTACAACTAAAGCCTTGTTCTTTTGTTTGTGTGCAGGTTTATAAGAGGGCTAAGGCACTGGACCAGTCGGACAACGATATCTCTGCAGTCTACAGGGCCTACATTCACTAGAGCGAAGCATGACCGATCCTCTGGACCACACAGTCTTTAATCCCTTATTTTCGCCTTCGTTATCTAACGAGTTTTTTTTTTTTTTTTTTTTTAATTCTAATTGTTTTATTTCCTTTCGCCATGTTACCTACCCACAATCGATGGGATTGTATTTCCTTTGTTAGAGACAACCTCGAGCATTGCACTGACTTTTCTGGGTGGGGACACACACATATACACACGGTGTAGGAATGCTCAAAATGAGGTTGTCCTGCTGCGCCTGGCAGTTTGCTGTGGGGGGTTTCTAATATCTAACAAACGGTAGGAGTCATGCAGTGTTCGGCAGGGTTGTGGGGGTCCAGGGCCACTGTGAAGAGCAGGGTGTCTGGCTCAAGCCAGATAAACAGCAGTCAGGTTTTGTGATGCATAAACCCTAAAGATATTTTTGTTCATGTACAAATGATGAGTTTATTTAATTTAGTGTGATCTTTGATTTCTTTTAAATGTCCAGATTTCCATGAGAGAAAACACCAAGAACATGCCACTGCATTGCCTTAATATTGTAACCCCTTGAGTCTCTCAATAATAGATGTATTTATTTGTTTTTTTAGGTCTTCTTGGTGCCGTTTGGTCATGGCTTGTTTCTGTATTTGAAGAGGATGATTTATGCTTTTAAGTTGGTGTTATTGATCTTTCTTGAACAGGTTAAGGACAGAGCAACAGATGTGTTGAGGCCTTAAAATGCAGTAATTAATATTTCTCATCACGACTTGAGATTCACATGTTTGCTTCATTCTTGTTTTTGGAGGAGTTCTCATTTCCACTGTTTTTTTTTTTTTTTTTGTCTCTTCTCGAACTAGATAAATTAAATCTTTTGTGTTGCGTTTTTTAAGTATTTATAATAATTAAGCCCCAATATGTCAATCATTGTTTTGTTTTGTTTTTTTCTGGTAGTTGCAGATAAAATTTGAGACTATTTGAAAGGCAGATTTAGATAACGTGGGACATAAATAACAGTTAAAAATCCAACTAATGAAACGGTTTAACATGAGTTAAAGATTTCCGAAGGCGCCAAATAGAATCAACAGCGGATTTTATTTGGCTCGGCACTAATTGAACTGTTACAGAATTCTAACCCTTACGTGCACAAAATGTGTTTTGTTACACTTTTTTTAATACCAAATCAGGCCCCAAAACAAATGTTAAGACTGATCTTATTTATTAGTAATTTCACACTCTGGTCTAAAACAACAGCTGTAATAAAGTCAAAAACAGCATGAACACATAAAGGGTGCCAGGCATCATCACTATGTATTAGAGGTCTTCACAGATCCACTTGGTACCTAGTCAAACAAACTTTATTCATTTCGAACACTGGACCCATGCGTCAGTGGCCAATGGAAGCTCATGACAGATTCGGTGTGTATCTGCCGATAAATAATCAGTATCAAAATGCCAAAGACGTGTTTAGAGTCATTAAGAGTTGTCACCAGAGAGTTCTGACAAGTTTTCCTCAAAATCCCAAATACTCAATAATTGTCTTCCCCAAATAGCTGACATCAGTGGAGCTACAGCTGCTTCTTTCCACCGCTGCCTCCCCTCAATTGTTGTGTTGTGTGCTCCAGTCCCAGCACGTCTTTTCTATTGAGTTTTCTGTCATTGGGTCCTGTGAAAAGCTCTACTCTAAAGCTGTAAACCGATGCAAATGACAGCGCCCAACATCTGCAGGAACACACCCCATCAGAGTTTGAGGACCCTGAGGAGGTCGAACCGCAGAGCCCTGATACACACACACACACACACACACACACACTGGATTCATCAAAAACCAAATAGAAGCACAAATTGAATCAAACCCAACTCAATGCGTGGTGACATAGTTTATAGTGTATGTTAATATACTTGCTGAGTAAGTTTAGGATTTAAATGTTTATTTCGTCAGGTTTGGCTCACTTCACATCAGCCAGAGCGATGATTGTAGGCAGGATGTGAATGTTGTGTGAAAGGCCGTAATCTGTCCCAAACTGTGTCAAAAGGGCAGGATTTATACTCAGATGGTGGTTAAGAAAACAAATGTATTTTTATTTTCCCTTTTAGAGAAGAAAGAATCCTCCTTGAGCACATCAATAGCCGCACTACCACTAACTTAGATTTAAACTATTTAAAATCTCCCAAGCTGCAGCAACCAGCCTGGCTGCTATTCCACAGGATGATGTGAAGAAACCAGCTCTGAACTGTAATTGCTTCATTGCAGGGAAAAAAAGAAAAAAAAATGTATTCTTCAAAGCCCCTTTTAAATCAGTTTAAACTGTAACCGTGAGATTTTCATGAAACCGGATGATTTAGTTGCATGTTAAGAATTCAGCCTCCCACTTTGAAACGTTTTCTGTTTGCCAAATGAATGACGTTTAAGGTTTTTAGTTTAGGTTCCCATTACACAGTCCAGTGTAAAGACGTGTTTTTAGAAGACAGATGTAAATAGCACATTAGGTTAAGTAAGTTTCTTTTATATCTACAATAACCAGGATTAATGAAAACAAACAGCTTTTGATTTTGACTCTACAGAGCGACTCTAACATCTTTGTGTCTTAATACTGTAGAATGTTCAAGTGTAAATGGTTTATTAATATGTGGCTTATATAATCTGGCTCATTATCACATTCAAATGATAAAGACTTGGATCCTGTTTATGGAAGGAGGTTGTGACTTTGGTTTGGGGGATATTTATGATTTTGTGTACATGTGGAAATATCAAGACTTTTGTGCTGTTTAATAAATCCTCTCCTGATTACTGACATGTTTCACGTTCAATTGACTTAACTACACGCATTCTCTTGAGCTGCTGATGTTACTTTGACTTTGTTCCTTTATCCCTGCTGTTGACCTTTCCATGATGGACAGGCAAGAGAATCCTGACCTTTGTTTTCTCCTCGATGAGGGTGGGGTTATTCTATATTTTTCGTAACATCAATAAATACTGTAAATACCCATAAATCTGCTTTTAATCTGTGTTTCAACTCTTTGTGATTCCCCTCTGTCTGTGGCTCTCAGCTCTGTTTCCTTTTCATTCAAGAATCTAGTAAATCTTGGCTACTAGTTAAAGCTGGGCAAATATATACATGTTATATCTATATTTTGTTGTGAGTCTAGATATACTAGAATTTGGATACTGTGCATTTATGAAGATTTTATTGTGTACTATTTCAACCTTTTTAACATATACACAGCTGTGCTGTATAGGGTCTAGAAAATGGGTGGATAGGATAGTCCGGATTTAGTAAATCAGCTCTGTTTAACAATGTTCATGTTCATGTGTAATTATGTATCCTCTAAACTTTACTGTATTCCTACTATTCATCCATTCTTACTTACTTTCATGAAGAGAAAATGAAAAAATAAGCCGAGAACAATCTTAACAAAAATATTTACTGAAGACATGCAGATCAGTGAGGAAACACAGCTCTAGGTTATCAAAGCTTTCAATTTATTGCAAATTCATCATGTGCAAAAAATATTAAAAAATACTTGAATTTGCATTAAAAGAAAAAATAAAAGGTTCAAGAAGCTATAGTTGTTACCTATAAAATATAAACATCTCTCACCATACAAGGAATATTAGAAGCACGGATCACTTGTATTTTATAAAACTGATACCATGAATGATAAAAGATAGATAATAAATGACATGAATTAATTGCTAGATAATAATTATGTTTATCTCTTTATTAGCTGCAGCTTCTTGAAGCTGCGCAGCTTCTGATGTTTACGTGACGCTGTGCGCAGGTCCGGGGTGGGCGGGGCCACTTTAATAAAGAACGTGTGACCAGCGTAATGTTGCATTCAAGAAACTCTTGTAAAAATTAAATGTATGTCTCCTTACAGTGGTTTTGATTGAAATTAAAAGCAAAATCTAATACCCAGCACAGTTACATCGTGTTGTGGTCGTTCGCCATGAGCTCAAAGATCAAACAAGGCTCCGTTTCTCTCCGACCGCAGATTAACGCGGAGAAAATATCAGCAACTCGTTTACCCTCCTTAACCACATTCAACGTGAGCTCTTGCGTTGTTTCTGAAGGCTCCGCGAAGGCACCAGATCCTCCACTAAGCTAGTGGGTAGTTGGACGTCTCCATCCCGGAGAGGACGCGGCTTTAAAAGGAGATAACCGAGGCTTCGCCGCGTTTTATTTTTCCTGCGCGACATGCTGAACCCGCAGAGATCTTTGTCCGAGCTGCCCAAGATGTCCGCTGCCAGTCAGGTGGAGAGAGCCGTGCTGGTGAGGAGCCGCCGCCTCTCATTTACCTTCACACGACACGTTCACCTGGACACACACACGTACACGTCCTAGTCGTTTACGTCTCTGTACGTGTCTGTGTTACTACATCCGTACAGGGTGAAGCTGCAGCCGCGGTGTGTTGTCCTGTTGTCATGTTGTCAATGGGCCTGTGTGTGTGTGTGTGTGTGTGTGTGTGTGTGTGTGTGCGCGCGCGCGCGCGCGCGTGTGCGTTTGACGGACAGCTTCCCATGTTTTCATGTCGTAAAGCAGCAGTCAGGTGTCTCTGATGTTTCCTCTCGTTCACGCTGGATATGAAATGATCCTCCAGGTCTATTTTAGGCCCACTAGTGTTTATTTGTGTAGCTCAAAACTCACAAATCACAGATCCTCAGGAGGGGTCCAGTCGGTGCAACAGCTGTTCTCTGACCCCCTGTGCAATAAGGAAAAAAAACCCTAAAACCTTTTGAGGGGAAAATGACAATCAAATACATTCAAAGGTCAAATAACACAAAAAAACGTGTCCAACAGTTTAGGAAAGCAGGATTATCATTAAGTGTTAATATCTTCCTGCATAAATGTATTTCTGCATTCTGCATTTCTATTCTGCAAAATGACTCCCTGATATTTGATAGAAGAAGATTCTGACACTGTGGATTATCAAAATTAAATCTTAAAAAAAAGACAAAACCAACCTGTTCAAAAAAGATCAAAAATGTGTGGATGAAACTTTTCATTTCACTTCACAGGCTTTAAATCCCCTCTAAGTGTTTTCCAGTGGAGTCGTGGTGAAAGTAGAGAAACGAAAAAAAGAAAATTTGCAATTAAAGAGGTTGTAATGATGAAATAAGCTGGCAGTATGTGGTAATTTCCTGAATATACAAGACTGATTTGTTCATCCTTGGGTCAAAATAACAGAATCTACCAGGCTAGTAGAAACTCAAACAAAAAAAAAAACGATCCTTTATAAATAAGGAAAGGCAAAACGGCTATACAAAAGGGAAAGTAAAGTATTTAGTATGTAAAATACAAAAATGAGGTGAAATGAATGTACAGAATGAACGAAGAACCATGATAAACTTGTCCTGGTGACAAACTGTCAACAATAAAATTATTATTAAAAATACAATGTTATAAAAGAGCAAAAGAAAATACTCAAGTGAATTTCACTTTTTCTGAATGTGCTTAATATAAATTCTTTTCATCTACATTATTTTACTGTTCTTAGTGACTATATCCACATTACTGAATCTTTTTAACTATCTCATTGTATACATATTTAATAAAGTAACAATAGTCGTTCCTACAGTATTGTTGTAAAATAATCAATATTCAGCTTCACATTGGAATACATGTGATTATTAAAAATGACAAAGGAATGGAAACTTTCCTGTTTTAAACAACTGTAGTGGCCGTTTGAATATAGATTTCAAAGTTTACAAGGTGCACCTCAATGCACCATGAAGTTCCTTGTTTTTACAAACAAAGGTCAGTGCTTTCAAGTTATGTGTTTACGTTCTTAAGAGAAAAGATCTTTGTGGGGGCCCCAGTTTACTAAATGGCAGAGGCATAAAATAATGAATATATAGTAAATATATTTCAATGGTCAATAAGATAAAACGCTTCTGTGGGAGGAAAAAAACATTCCCTTACATTAGTGATCAAACGATCATATGACTTGGCTGTTTATATATATCTTACAGTTCTAATCTTCAAATATACTTTTAAAGTCACTTCATGGTCGGGCTGCACAGTTCAGATCAGACATGCTCTCCGTTCTTCTGTCTGGTAACAAGCTGCAAATCTCTCAGTGAGATTCTGCAGCCTGCTGATGTTAGCCCTGCTTACACCAGGACGTCAGCTTCCTTCCACCTCTCAATAGCTCCTAGATCCACCCCCGAAGGCCTCCAAGGACCCTGTGTTTCGATGGTGAGGCTGTCCCATAAGACTCTGGGTTTATATTTCCTGTATCACAATATGAGGTCTTAGGTTTCTTCATTCATAGATGCTACACGCGTTGAAGACCTGAGAGCTCGTACTTAACCTGGAACCTGTTACTGGTTCCTCTATTTCTTTATAATAATCATGTTTTTTTTTTCGTCTTTCTTATTTCTTCTGTTTTTTTTTTTTCCAGGAGGAGGAATTCAACTGGCTGCTTAAAGAAGAAGTTCATTCAGTCCTAAAGCAGCTCCAGGATGTATTAAAGGTAAAATAAAGAGAGCAAAGTTACATCAGAATAAAAATGAAATTCATCCATTTGCCTTCAGAAGTGAAGCTGTGTGTTCAGTGTCAGGATCCCAACGTTGAAGGGCCACTCCGCTCATTTTACACTGCTCAGCCTGTGGAAACTGTCGAATGAGTCTGTCCAGATGTTATCGGTCCATTAACTCATTCATTATCATTATCAGACGTTAACAGACCCACAGAAATTAGAAGGTTTGGAAGGAGCTTGATTAAAAAGGTTCTTTTCATTTTTTGATTACACATTTTTCATCGTAATGTTAGGTCATTTTTTACTGTTACTTTGGAACATTGTTACAGGACAATTTTTAACCATAAGGTTGTATCATTTTTACTGTAAGATGACAACCATCAGAATATGTTATACATATAATGTCAGGATTATTTTACCATAACATTGGGTCATTTTTTCTATTGTAATGACAACCTTTGGGACATTTTTACCAAACAATATTTACCAGAAAATCTTGAATTTTCACGATAATAAAAATCTGCACCTTTTAACCAGGCTTTCTATAACATAAAACTGAAGATGTCATAGTGATGTCATCAGTGTTATTTCTTCTTGGAATTATTTTTGTTATTAATCATAAAATCACAAATTTAGGAAATTGAATAACTGAAATAACAGTTCAGTGTACATAGAGGAACAGAGTGGAGAATCAGTCTCAAAACTTCACTCATTGACTCATTAGTAGTGTATTATTGTATTATATCAATGTTTTTTTAGTCTTGTTAAGCTGTGATTGCTGGTTTTGGTAAGTATTATTATATAACATTTATTATTATTATTGACTCTTGACACTTACACAGGAAATGAGATTGTTTTTAGTAGGGATGAAACATTAATGCATTCATTAAAATGATTTAATTACAAATTCAATAATGCATTTAAAATATTAACTCATATTGTTAGTCACAGTATTGTGGTTCATGACATTTATACTGATGCACACAGCTCCCACTACAACAATTACTGTGTTACAGCAAAAAGCAATGCATTACAGTAATTCATTACTTTTGTAATGCTTGTCACTAGTTAACACTGCTCACGTGTTATTCTTGAATCACGAATTTCATCATTAATTTGTTCGACAGAATTGTGTAAAACAATGAAGCAATCTGATCAATTCACCACTTTCTGATAACAGAGTAACGTGGTTTGGTGTAAATAGTCATCAGTAGTGTGTTGAGTTGCTGCTCCCTGTTGTAATTGAAGGTGTCTCTGCTGCTGTCAACAGGAGGCGTCCAGGCGGTTCTCCATGCCCACGCCAGGCCTCGAGAGCCAGCTCAAACAGGAGAACTTCATCCTCGGAAGCTCAACGTAATACTCCACCCTTTTGAGCACCACCAGCTGTGCATGATTTGTACTATTTTAGCTTCCTGCAGAGGAAGCGGCCGCCAGATGCTCAGTGGTGGTTTGGAATCTGTTGAGTTAATCACTTGTTCCTCTGGATGTTGAAATGAAATAAAATGATTGTGTTGTTTTTCGCAGCATGGATCAGGTGAAAGGAGTGCTGACTCTGCAGGGAGAAGCTCTGACTCAGGCTGTGAGTTTGATCCAGCACACATCATTTTTTTTTTTTTCTGGAAAGCGGAAAGCGGCCGCAGCCCTGTTGATTTTGTGCTTTTTCTAAACAGGACATAAACCTGAAGGTGGCAAAGAGCAGCCAAGTGCTGCACTTCCAATTCAGGGAGGACAAGCAGTGGAAACTGCAGCAGGTAAGTACAGTATGAGTGTGTGTGGGTGTGTGAGTCTGTGAGTGAGTGTATGACTGCATCACAAAATGAAAAACAAAAGTGAGTCAGTCAAGACAGTTTTAAATATATAGCTAAGAATCACAAAGTTGACTACAGAGATAAACACACACAGACCATATGCAACTGGTGCTGTGAGAGTATGAAGACAGATGTATTGTTAGCATGAAAGAGAGAGGACAGGAAGGTTTGTTAACGGTTTGTATAAATATAATATGTAGATAAAATCTCAACTCTCTATAACAGTTTTCTATATGGTTAGTGAAATCTGTGGATACAGGATTAGAATCCTGAGCATCCCTGACTCCTCCTTTCCCCTTCAGATCCAGGATGCCAGAAACCACGTGAGCCAGGCCCTGCAGCTGCTGAGCAGCCACGACGAGAGCTACCACTTCAAGACAGGGGCCGAGGTCAACAAGGTGAGTCCCCGCCTTCCGTCCGAGCGAAGGTCGCGCCAGTGGTGGTGGCACAATGGACCGCACTAACTTCCTGTCTGTGTCGGCGCCGCAGCTGATGGATGCCGTGATGCTGCAGCTGACGCGGGCGCGGAACCGCCTCACCACGCCAGCCTCCATGACGCTGCCAGAGCTGGCTACCAGCGGCCTGATGGTATGGGTCAAATCCGAAATAAACCCAGAAACAGTTCTGCTTTTTGATTTTTCATTTTTTCCCCCATAAAATCAGGGCATATTTACTAAACCTTTTAACTGGACAGTTGGGACATTACTTAATATTAATAACTAATACCATTTACCCTCTATCACATTAAATCCAACTACTTTACCTACATTTTCTGAAAAGCTGTGATATAAAATCAATTTTTTACACTTAGGCATGAAGAGGATGCTTTTATTTTGAAGGACATACAATTCATGAGGTCACATGACAAGTCCCTTTTGCTCCTACACCTGTGAGCATCATTCTCACAACCAAGGGTTGCCTTTTATTCAGAACATAAAAGAAATTAAAAAAAAAAAAACTCTGTCAATATGCAAAAAATGAAAAATTCCTAGTGCATGGGACTTAAATTTACACAATTTACAAAAAAAACTTTCTAACGAAAGTTTGCAATTTCTAGTTGATGAATCGGAAAAAAAACTTTGGAGCAGTCTGATACTACTCAGTTTGTGGTACTGGAATGACAGTAACTAAATAAAACTGTGGAGATGATCATATACATGTAGGCATGTAATGTGTTATTAGTTTTAGTTGACGCCTGTTCTGTCATATCAGCTGCATCTATTCACATTTTCAACTAATCCTCTGTCTCTGTGTTTTATCCGTCTGCATCAGAAAATGTTCACTCCTCCTATGCCTGGAGACGTGATGGTGAACTTCTACATCAACTTGAGCAAACTGTGTCTGACTGTGTACCAGCTCCACGTGCTGCCACCCAACACCACCAAGGTCAGAGCTGGCGACTCTGCAGCACGTTACAGTAAGAAGCTGCCCACAGCGTCATGTGACCTGCTGAAATAATGATATAATCTCATCCTCACAGAACTACAAACCGGCTGGAAGCTCAGTGCTGCACAACCCCGGTGCCATGTTGTAAGTTTCCCATCATGCATTAGTTCCTCTCATCAGTCGCAGCCCCCTGGGTCATTTTCTACACAAAGCCGCTCGCACATCAGGAAGATTTCCCCTTTGGGGCCCCTTTGGGGCTCCTGTAGCTTAGAGGTAGAGCACCAGTCAGAAAATTGGTGGTTTGATTCCCGGTTCCTCCGAGTTGCATATCGTTGTGTCCTTGGGTAAGATACTTATCCCTGATTTGCCTCTGATGGCTTGTGCCATCAGTGTGAGTGTATTTCCTGATGTGTATCCCCACCACCATCAGTGGGTAAACTTTTAGTGTAAAGGGATGTTCAAAAAGACTAGAAAAGCACTATATAAATGCAGGCCATTTACCATTTATGCACAAACACTAATGCATCTAACTCCATGTCTCATCTAAAACACAGTTTCTTTTGTGCGGACATGAGACAAGAATGCATAAATCATGTTTTAGCACAGTTTAAACGGAACTTGTGGCATCTCTGATCAGTATCTTTTAAAGACACAGTGATTTAGCAGACTTGGCAGAAAGTGTGTATATATATATATATATATATATATGTGTGTATATATATATATATATATATATATATATAAATAAAATAAGTCGTATCAGAAAAATGCAGCCGCCACACTGACCGCTTTCTCTCTCTCTCTCGGCTGTGAACACAGTGAGCTCAACAACAACCGCTTCGAGGTGAGTCACGTTCACAAGGTGGAGTGTGTAGTGCCGTGGCTCAACGACACGCTGGTGTTCTTCACCATCTCCCTGCAGCTGTGTCAGCAGCTTAAGGACAAGGTGAGTGTCTCTCGTCTCTCCGATTCCTTTATATTCCAGCATGCTGAAGACATGTTAAAGCTGCAATATTTGCATCTAAACAACCGTGGATGGAACAATCTTTTAACATAATACAATTCTTAACTTCTGTGATATTTGAATTGATTCACAGACAAAGATAAAGACTCGCCTGGTCAGCTCTTAGTCATTAGTTCAAGCCATTAGTCGACTAGCATTTTTTATACATGCTAATTACATGTACTACATAACTTCTATAACTACCTCACGTGTCTCCTCTTTCTCCAGATATCGGTCTTCTCCAGTTTCTGGAACTACAGGCCTTTCTAATCAACCTCTATCAGACCCAAAACAAACCACACAAGTGTAAGGGACATCCTGGGAATGCTTTTATTTTGTTATATATTCATCATCCATATCAGTCGTATCAGTCAAGTGTTGCATGATCAGCCGAAGGAGCCAATCAAACCCCGACAGGTATCCATGTTTTGCCATTCCCAGTAGTGTTAGCTCTGGTGTGTGTGTGCATGCATGAGTGTGTATGCAGGTGTGTGAGTGTGAGTGTGTGTGTTGCGTCTCACGGCAATGACTTGAACTTATCAATGAATGAATGTGACTTTTGTTGATTTATTAGATTTATTTTTTTGTTTTGTGCAAGAAATTGATTGAGTATTTATCTGGTACTTATCCCAAAGTGACGGACTCATCCGAACTGTCTTGTTGTGTGAAACACTAATTTGTGCACTCAGGGCTGGAAATATGACACAAAGAGCTCAAAGTGGGAGATTTTCGGTTTCTGTATTATTGTTTTTAGTTCGCTCAGTTCTTTAAGGTTTTTGCATTCCTCACTTGCGCAACATTGTTTCCTCACAGGCTTCAAAAAAACCCACCACACCTGTTTTCTCAGTCAGCTTCTCATTTTAAGAATCGCAGGCTGTCATATGAGTGTTTCTGCTAACTTCGCAACCCGCTCGGTTAATGTCGTGACGCATTTCTGTGCGCCTGTGCTCCGCTCTGCAGCTTAACAACTTCCCTGTAACAAGATCAGGATTTTCCAACATTTGAATCGAGTATTGACACTGAAGGAAAAAAAAAATACTTAAACTTTTGTTACACATTTATTCATGAATACTATAATATTCTAAAGATACACTTCAGATTTAAAGTTGGGTTTTCAGGGGGCTTTAATCTTTTATTTATATATCTCATCTCAAGGGGTCCGGTACTGACTCTACTCTAGGGTTCCCAGCTTGAAAAATGATTGTTTCCAAAACATTCTGTGAACGTTTTTTGGATTTTAATGACATTTACTGAACATTTCTTTGTAACATTCCCAAGAGTTTAAAGGGGCCGTTATTTTGCCAATTTTGCTGTTTTAATATTTGATTTTTCGTGGTCTATTTGAATGAAAAATATACATGTTTATGCTCCAAAAAGCACTTAGTTGTGGCTCTGGCAGCAATGCAGTCGGCCTTCTCGCACACTAAAGCTTAAGTTCTACTTCTGTTTCGGGTCTACGCTGTAAATGACGTGCACGCCCTTCGCCATTGTGAGCATTTATACTTGTTTTATGTTTGCGTTACTCTGCAATCACACCACTGAACCACTAGTTGGCAGTAGTGTTTCTATGACTTTTCTCTTCTTGTACTACGAACAGCCGCAACAGAAATTGAGTGGAGTTGGAGATAATAACTTTTACTGAATTTATTCTAACCCTGAAAAGATAAATTACATCGGAGGAAATTTGTGTAACCAAGCATAAAAAAGTCGAAGCAGAGAGGTTGAATTTGATTTAAATTTGCTGCTGAGCGTCTGGACCAATCACAGTTGTTGCGTCTCCTTATGATCAGCGTGAACGTGTCTTGTAGTTACATTTGTTCCCCCCCTCAGCCCTCAAAAAGCGAGGCCAGTCAGAGAAACCAAAGTATAAGCACTCCGGAAGGAGGGGGGGGGCTGCTAATCACTTCCACTCCTGTTGTGACCTCACAAACGGAGCCATTTATAAACTGCTTGTGTCCAGCAGCACTAAATATTTACACATAAGCACTGAAAGGTTTTTTCCCCCCCATAAGAGGTCCCTTTAAAAGGAGTTTTCTGATAGAAAACTCACATTATGTTTAGGTTTCTAGAATGTCCTGTGAAGGTTGCCCTTAGGGAATGTTACCAAATGGCACCCTGGAAGGAACGTTCTGGTAACGTTAGCTCAGATTTGCTAATTCTTAAACCATGCCTATTAACCAGTAGCAGGTCAGTATACTTCATGCTCAGTTTAAAGAGGAATTCAATGATGTGATATGAATGTTGTCCAGTGTCATGCAGGGAAACATTAAGTTAACACAGGCCACCATGGGAGTGCAAACGCTTTGCATGGGGGAAAAAAACAAATAAATGCATAAACATATCAGTTGTGTGAGGGAAGCAGATGTAGTGCTGAGATTTCCCACCGTGGGCTATATGGGTTAAACATGTCCGACAGTCACACAGTCTCTGTGTGGGACGACATGGCGACGATAAGAAATGATAAGCTACTAGTAGTGTCTGCTATGTTTTAATATTTATTTACGTGTTTAGGACGTATTGTTGTTGTTGATTCCCCTGTGAACCAAACACTCATCCAATCATGAACAAATGACTTCATTCCAGTAAGTGTTAATCTATTTTGAAGAGCTGCCTATCATAAAAAATGTGGAAATTATTTATCTAATATCTGTGCAATAAAGATAATCTAAACAAAAACATGCCTCATTGTTGAGTCAAGCTCATGACAACTTTTACTCATTACCATCATTTACCACATTATGGAAATATTTATATTACAACGTTACTGGAACTTTTAAGATTAACAGGCAGGTAAAGCTCCTGCTTTATGAGTATAATCTCATGACATTTTGTGTCCTCTACACACGTCCTGTTTGCCAAGAAAGACACTTTATAAATAAACATGACATGATGTCATGGAATAAACCAATAAACAAGGAGCAAAGCTTACATTTATTACATTTTTTTTTATTTTTACTTGGTAAAATTTAAAATGAAATGTTAACATTCTTTTAAACAAACAACGAGAAAGTCACGTTCAAATTTAAAAACTCAGTAAGTGTGATCACAGCTAGTTTGCTAAACCTTACATACTGCAGACTCCAGCAAAGATCTGAAAAAAAAAATCTTAATCCTATGTGCAAGTAAGCCATTTGTTTGGAGACAGGTGAATATTATTAAAATAGAATAAAAAGATTTAAGAAAATAAAATTTCTGCTTTGGCACAGGAGTCAAACTATGAGAGTTTCTAGCTTCAGTAACTGCAGTGACAATACTTTATTATCGTCATCATCAGCACAGATCACTGGTCAGGGCTCCAGAGCCATGTTCTCTATTCCAACCTTCCTCCGAGGCTGAGGAGGAAATAGGAAAAAAACAAACATTTTATTCCAGTAACAAGAAAATAAGTTGTAAACGTATGGGTTCAAATGTAGTAGATAGTTGTGTTGGCTCCTTATATAAAAATACAGTCAACTTACACATGTTTTGTGTAAAACTTAACCAGCAAATAGCACAATTTTACCTCTGAGTGCCAAAGTGGAAATACTATAAGGAGCTCAAATATGTATTTAAGGCTGTAGTTGCGTAAAGGTACTAATACCACACCATAGCTGTCTCCTAAAATAGATTTGTGTATTTAGTCATATAAAACCATGGTTATGAAAGGAATGTTTCTAATTTAGTTCCTATGAATTGTCTACATTTATATATGCATTTAAAAATATACAATTGTGTGAGCTGCTGGAACCCTTGAATTTCCATGAGTAGATGAATAAAGTTCTGCATCTATATTTAGCTGGAAATTAAAGAGTTATGAGTTTGCGGCCGTGTTTGTGTGTACCTTGTCATCATGGCAGCAGCAGCAGCAGCAGCAGCGGATCAGGACCAGGATGACCAGCAGCAGAACCATACCTGCAACAATGCACAGCACCAGGTCAGATCATCACTACTAACTCAAACTGTGCAATAAAACTACATTAATTAACTTTCACACCTACTTTTTCAAGAGTTTAGTCTGTTTAATAGGTACCAAATTTATGTGCATCTATAACCGGCATACATTTACTTGATTTGAAAAGTTGCTCAAGATGTAAATCTGATATCTTGGTCATGAGTCCTATGTCTTTAGACTGAGCCAAACTTCGAAAAATTTGCCTGATGTTCCATGAATGGAAGGGGAGCAGCCGAAGATCTAACTGAACAGACAGCTGTTGCGATGCATTGCATTGTGGGTAAAGTCGGGCACTGTTTTGACAAGGAAGAAAATGTGTGGAAAAGACAATATCTGGATGATTTTTGTATTAACCCTCTACTGTGGAGCGTTGCCATATGTCAACAATTACTTTATCTTAGTTTTCTAAAAAGTTATGTGTAAAGTCAAGTATAAAAACGGACACGGACACCGCTATTCAATTAATAAAAACATTCAAAAGATTTTACCATGTCTCCGTAATATTTCATTGTAGTGTTAGAGGGTAGATTTTCAAGAAAGAGATTAAAACAAAAAAAAAAAAAAAACAATTATTGTATTGTATATAGGTTGTAGTAGCTTGGAAAACAATCCCAATGTGCAAAAATTGGACTGTTTTTGGCTTGTTCCTAACTCTGACTACTTGACTTTCCCTCTATAACAAAGCAATACAAGCTGCTAAATTCATTCGAATTAATGAATTCGAATGAATTCGAAAAGAAAGTTTTCAAATTCAATAGTTTGTTTTATTCAATTTATACATAGTTAAAAATAGCTGTCCCTTCTACTTCCATCATTACTGTCACACTCAACATTTTAGGTTTAACAAACCGTTTCTTACATTGTTAATTCAATTGAATGCTGCAGAGGAACATCAGACATGAGGCAGAAGCCCAATCGTTTGGTACCAACATATGCATGTAATTTGATGTATTATACATCCTGATAGGGGAGTATGTTTATTAGGCATCATCACCAAGGCAGTTACTATTTGAGTATTTTAATTCATTAATAGGAAATTGCACTTTTTACATATATATTCAGTGTATACTGTATGCTATGCAATTAGTCCATTGCATAGCATACAGTATGCAATGGACTAACAGGGTTTAGCTGGATACATCTATATCTGTAGATACTATGAATGGAAGAGGGTACTATGAATGGAAGAGGGTTATATTATATACAACTATATTTTAACAAAAAATAACAACCTTCCAGGGCCTTTGTTCTCCTTCAGCACCACTCACCAATGAAGATGAAGAAGACGGCGAAGGAGGCGATGTCCCAGTCGGACTGGAAGAAGTGTTTGGACTGCAGTCTGGAGACGGCATCGTTGAACTGGTTCTGGAACTCCTGCTGGATGTTCCTCTCATCCATCTCTGCGTCTGCTCACAGGAGGTCGTCACAGTCCGGCTGCAACGATACGAAGCAACAATATTATATGCAACGCGGTTTACAATGTGTTACACTACAGAGGGATACTAAACCATAAGATTTGGCCTTCCAGAAAAAAAAGCATCTAAAGTAGCAGGTAAAATCAGTCCTGTTTCTGAAAGTATTCGAACATGAACACTGGCGGCAACAGAGAGGGGCTCATCTGGGCCTGAGCTCCCTCTCATGGTGGAGTGACACCCCCATGAATTTTAATTAAAAAAAAAAACAAAAACAAAAAAAAAACCTCCACAACATTTTACTGCTGTAAGCACCATATATACATATATATATATATATATATATATTTTTTATATATTGCTTCATATTTTTCCCCTTTTATTTGTATTCTCAGAGGGCCTTATTACATGTACTTCACATTATTTTTTACTCTTTGTTATGTGTTTTTCATCATACAGATCTATAAATCATTTCAATCTTTTTTATAG
This sequence comes from Eupleurogrammus muticus, assembly GCA_036785175.1. Lineage (NCBI taxonomy): Eukaryota > Metazoa > Chordata > Actinopteri > Scombriformes > Trichiuridae > Eupleurogrammus > Eupleurogrammus muticus. The sequence continues at coordinate 21,705,770 of JAYKQN010000011.1, read as the reverse complement.
GTCCAGTTACAGATGGACCCACCAAATCCATTTCCTGCTTCAACCTGATCTGCGCGAATAAACAAAATAGATTTTTAGTGCCGTTTTTGAGAGAAAAAATGAATTATTACCAACAGTCAAGCTCATTATGAATGTATGGTACAAAGTTTCTGAAGAGCCGCTGCAAATTAAGGCTGTATTACAAAGCTTCTGAAAGAATTCTAAAAGAAAGAGCATGATCAATTGGCCAAAAGGAATTTACAATAAGTTAAGTCACAAGCTTCAAGTTTCAACCCAGATTTATTTATTATGAGTTTCAATTGTTCTTCTCTCTTCTTATTTTTACAATGAACAAATTAAGAAATCAAAACTTTAGAGAATGAAATTTCTATAAGTACATTTTAATTCTTTGCTCAGATGTAATGTATAATATGATTTTAGGTTTGTTGCTGTCCACCTAGTGAATAGAGGAGTTAAAAAAGTCATTCATTAGTATGAATCTTGATTAATTAGTCATATTTGAGTTGTTCTTAGGGAAAGTTCTGCTGTAGAAACAAGTCAAGGACAAAAAACAATATTAAATAATAAAGAGGAAACAACATTAACATGTTTCAAATATCTGGGTCATAAAATACTTTAACAACATTACCACCTGATAGCTCTTGAACATCCGAGGAACACCTGAATGTCGCATTAGAAAATGTTGCTGCCTGCATTTCCTGAATGCTTAAACTTTAAAATGTTGGTTTTCTTTTGACTATTGCTGATGTACAACAGAAAACACGTTCTAGCAAATACCTGGGTTTTCTATTTACTTAAACATACAGGTGCGAACGGCTCAGTGTTGCGTGGTAACCGCACATCATTTATATCAGCGTTTATTCGCTCAGTGTTTGAACGCAACAATTACACACAACGAGTAATAATTAAATAATCATTCAAAGAAGCCTTAATTTAATTACCAATACAAAGTTTGAGTTTATCCTGTGTTGATTCCGACGATCTGTTCTCTTACCTGTAAATGGAGCGTTAGTTTCCGGGTGTGAAGGTCGACGTGACTCACCTGCTGCTGAGGGCGCGCGCGTGGCTACTTCCTCCTCGATAACAAAACAGGTATTGTGTTCTCGTTTTTATGGAGGACTGATACTGCCATGATAAAAAATAAATGAGAAAATAAACACATTACATTATTTTCTTATTAAATTAAAACTCATGTATTGTTAATTATTTTTTTGTTTAGATTTTCTGTTTAGATTTATGTATTTATTTCTGCATTTCTTCCCATATATTAATAGGGGGATTTATCATGATCAGTGTTTTAATGAAGTATCTTTCTTAAACTTTTGGCGGCTGTGAACGGTGCTCTCTCATAATAGAACTAAGTTTAAAACTGTGTGAGATTTCATTAGATCCTTCAAGGTGAAAACCCAGCTAAAACTCATGATAAACCAGCTGATCTGGCAGCAGCTGTCATACCTGTCACACTAACAAATATGTCATAAAACACAGAGCAACAGCCAGGAGCATGGAGGAAGGCAGCACCACAGCTATGACCATTAACACAGTTTGATGGAAAGGTCAGTACTGACCCAGACTGAACCTTAAGCACTACAGCCACTACAAGGATCTCCAGCAGCGCATTATAGGTGAAATGGCCAACAAATACCCCCCACCTCGCCTACAAGAAAAAAAAATTACACATCCCTGTAGCATTAGTTTATTGTCTCTCAAAATCCACACACTAACACACTCAGAGGGTTTAGCTGCTACTTTATTTCTCATGTTAAAACAAGCTACTGTGGCTGTAGTATACACCAAAGCAACACAATTTGTAAGAAAAGCTTATGAGTACTGTCATTTTTCCTTCTTTCAGATAAGATTCATGAAGTGACAGATCCATCTCAGCTTCCAGGTGAACCAGGACATAAATATATATAAAACACAGGGCAGGACTCCAGGAACACAACAGATTTAAAAAGTACATCAGTGGGTCATGAGCATTACGGATGGAAGAAAGAAGGAGAAGATCAGAGCATCTCATGAGGTCCCAGCAGTCTAAACCTCTAGCAGCATAACAATGTTCTAGACCAGCCAGGACCAGAACTAACTATAAGCTTTTTTAAAAAGGTATGTTTTAAATCTGTTTTTAATTGTAGGAAGGGTGTCTGCAACCTGGATTGAAAGAGGAAGATTCCACAGGAGAGGAGCTTGGTAGTTGAAGGCTCTGCCTCCCATTTTATTTTAGACATTCTGGGAACCTCTAATAAGTTGCATTTTGAGAGCACAGCATTCTCAAATGATGATATGTAACTATGAGATCCTTAAGGTAGAATAGAGCCTGACCAATAAGAGATTTGTAGGTGAAGAGCAAAATTTTAAATTTTATTATTGATTACACAGGAAGCTAGTGCAGAGAGGCTAATACAGGTGAGATATGATCCCTTCTTCTAGTGCCTGTTAATATACAGCTGTGTTCTGAATCAACTATAATCCTTAAGAGAATTGCAGTAATCCAGCCTGGAAACAACAAACATATTTTAGAGAAAGGACGTATCTCTCCTTTGCTATGTTTTGTAGATGAATGAATGTAGTCCTAGAAATATGTTTAATGTGGGAAGAGAATGACAAATCTTGGTCAAAGATGACTCCCAGGTTTCTTATGATGGTGCTAGATGCCAAGGAGATGCCATCCAAAATATCTCTATCACTGGATATTGAATTTCAGGAGGCCCAAGCAAAATACCTTCAGTTTTGTCTAAATTAAGCATACAGAAAGTTGCAGGTCATCTAGGACTTTATGTCCTAAAGACATGTTTGAAGTTTTGCTGGTTAGCTTCATTTAAGCCATTTCAGTTAATTGACAGGTACTGTTGCCTATCATCCACATAACAATGGTAATCTATAGGAGTAATTGAGTATTTCATAATAATTTTAAAGCCTATTAAAGGGTGAAAAGTATTGGTTCGAGCACAGAACTTTGTAGAACTCCATGTGTAACTTTTGCACAGAAACAAAACATTATTAACATGAAAAAATCAGGAAGGTTCTGAGAGATAGGATGTAAACCAGTTTATGCAGTCCCTTTAATGCCAATTGGATGCTCTAATCTCTGTAATAAGACCTGATGGTTTAATGCAGCACTAAGGTCTGACAGAACAAGAATGGAAATAATTCCTTTATCTGATGCATTGAGGATGTCATTTGAAACCTTCACCAGTGCTGTTTATGTACTATGGTGCATTCTTAACCCTGACTGGAAATCATCATATAAACCATTGTGTAGAAAGTCACATTGCTTTTTGGCAGCTGTTTTTTCCAGGATCTTAGAGAGAATATAGTTAGCTAAAATACCTGAGTCAAGGGCAGGGTTTTTGAGGAGAGTTTTAATTACAGCTACTCTGAACAACTGTGTTACATAGCGAGATAATAAGGACATGTTGAGCATTTCCAGAATGGAAGTGCTAATCAGAGGAGAAATCCCTTTAAGCAATCCTTACAGTATAGGGTCCAAAAGACAGGATAATAGTTTGGATGAAAAGATTAATGAAGCTCATTCTGAAATTTTTATTGAAGAAAATTAGTCTAGATCAGGGGTAGGCAACCCCAGAGCTACAGTGGGTGCAGATTTTTGTTCCAAACAAGCAGTCACACACCTGATTCTACTAATCAACCATTAGAGGTATGTGGCTACTTTCGGACAAAGACCTTCACCCACTGTGGCTCTCTAGGACCAGGGTTGCCTACCCTTGGTAGAGCTAGATGTTAGTTCTTTCATCTATCTCCCTGTTTGAGGGATGATCAGTGCCAATTGATGGAACAAGTTGGACTTACTGCCAGCAATGCAAACCAAGCTCGATAGTGATGTCATGGAACCAGGGGGCCTGTATCAGTTGGTCTGGGATCCCGTACTCCTGGAGCACCCCCCACAGGACTCCCTGAGGCACACGCTTAAAGGCCTTTTACAAGTCCACAAAGACTGGTTTGGTGATCTTCCATTCTCATCTTATTGACCCTCCTTCCTCGGCTTGATGGCATCCCTCACCTCACCGCCGGTGTCCACCAGCGGGTTCAGAGTTGCTGCTGACAGGCACCGACCACCTTATGCACAGAACAAGGGCCACTCTGATTATGCTGCGATAGGTTAGTCTGCCGGGTCCTCATGAGATGCTCTGGGCTTCTTTTTCTTCTCCTATCTGTGATACTGATGAACCACTATTGTGCTTGACAGGAGTCCTGCCCTGTGTTTTCTCATTCACAGAGCATGCTGCATTGCAGCCACTGAGGGATTTACAGATATTGGAGGGTCCTCACCTATAAAGCACTCAACGATCAGGCGCCATCCTACCTTAGGGATCTCTTAGTCCCATATCGCCCATCAAGAACATTACGCTCCCAATATGCAGGCTTATTGGAGGTTCCCAGAATTTCTAAAATTAAAACAGGAGGCAGAGCCTTCAACTTCCAGGCTCCTTTCCTGTGGAACCGTCTTCCAGTCTCAGTCCGGGGGGCAGACACCCTTCCTATATTTAAGAATAGGTTAAAAACATTCCTGTTCGATGAAGCATATAGTTAGGGCCAGCCCTGGCTGGCCTAGTTATAGTTATGCTGCGATAGGATAGTCTGCCGGGTCCTCATGAGATGCCCTGGGCTTCTTTTTCTTCTTCTATCTGTGATACTGTTGTACCACTACTGTACTTTTAAAACTGCTGTGGTTCCGGAGTCCTGCCCTGTGTTTTCTCTTTCACAGAGCATGCTGCAGTGCAGCCACTGAGGGATCTACGGATGTTGGAGGGTCTGAGGCTGCCTTGGTGAAACCTGAAAGCTGTGATGGATCCTGCTCCTCATCCTCCACTTCTACCAACATTCATTACATTTCTGTTTGTTTGTAATATTCAAATTTCTCTGTAATGTTCTCCACCTGCACACATCATCTACTGCACGCCTGTCCGTCCTGGAAGAGGGATTCCTCCTCTGTTACTCTTCCTGAGGGTTCTTCCGTTTTTTCTCCCTGTTAAAGGGGTTTTTTAGGGAGCTTTACCTTGTACGATGTGAGGGTCTAAGGACAGGGGATGTTGTATTGCTTTTGTACACAATGTAAAGCCCTTTGGGGCAAATCTGATTTGTGATTCTGGGCTATACAAATAAATTGAATTGAATTGAATTGAATTGATGCTGTCCTGGTGAAACCTGGAAGCTGTGATGGATCATGCGCCTCATCCTCCACCTATACCAACATTCATTACATTTCTGTTTGTTTGTAATATCCAAATTTCTCTGTCAATGTTTTCCACCTGCACACATCATCTACTGCACTGCATCTACTTCCGTCCTGGAAGAGGGATCCCTCCTCTGTTACTCTTCCTGAGGGTTCTTCCGTTTTTTTTTTCCCTGTTAAAGGGTTTTTTTTTTAGCTTGTTTTACCTTGTACGATGTGAGGGTCTAAGGACAGGGGATGTTGTGTTGCTTTTGTACAAACTGTAAAGCCCTGTGGGGCAAATCTGTGATTTGTGATTCTGGGCTATACAAATAAGTTGAATTGAATTGATGTCTGATTGATTAATGTCCTCCCCCTTCCCTGGGATGTAAGTGATGCCCTCACCTTCGGGAGAGCATGTTCAATGACACAACCAACAAAAACAAGTAATTTGTCAAATAAATGCAAATAAATAATAAAGTACTTTTTTCTAAGTTTTTACATTAATGTGAATATTCATTTTTATAATTAACCTACCATTTGTTTTTTGAGCCATGAAATAAACATGCTGCATAACAAACTACTTTTGTATCTTATGCTACTCCTTGAGTCTACTTAGATCCACTTTTATTCACTGAAGTTTTATTTTGCTAATAAGTACATTTTCATCATCAAAATCTACTCTAAAATAAAACTCATCATGTAGACTTTTTACAGAATGTTTTATTGTTTGTATTGTTGTATGTTAGTTTGAAACACTTTAATAGCACACAATATGCACATCACAATTTTTATTGTCTATTTGTGTCTTATTCTTTAGCGAAATGCTGCTATGGATCTATAATAAATAAGAAGAAATTGGAGAATCCGATGGCCCCTCCCTCTTCAGATACAACAAGCTCCACTTTGTTGTCTGTCCACATATTTTCTTGGCCCCTCCTCTTCAGATATACAGTTTGTAGATGGGTGTAACCAACATGTGATGAAGTGCAAAAGCTGTCAGCCTCCATTCACTGCAGAAAAACATATGCTGTTGCACTTCCCAGGCAGTGAGAGGAAGGGAGTCGACAGAACATCCAGCAGATGATCCAGGACAGAGAGAAAGAAATAACACTTCTTCATCAGGAGCTGGAGGCTGTCAGTCGCTCTGCTGATAAAGCAGTGGAAGATACTGATGTAGCAGGTCAGGCAGAACTTCAAGCTCAGGGACCTCAGGAATCTTGAAAGCAGCCTCGGATTTCTTTATTTCATTTTCCTCTGGCTCCTGTTTCACTTGTATGTCAAAGGGCTGCCGATCCTAATCTGAATCTAATCGCTGTCATCAGACAGCCATTGAGGTTGGGGGCGTGTCCACCACAGCCGCGGCCGCTTGGCATAACCCTCCTCCCAGCTGTCCAAGCTCCTCTTCATGGACGTGGTGAGGCCGGAGGAGGAAGGACCTGGCTCTTCGGGCTCTTTAGGCCATGGGGGTTGTGGTGGAGGGTCAGGCACACCACCAGTGGTAGAACCACCAGAAGGAGTGTCATCACCTCCCCACCACAGCCGTGGCCGCTTAGCATGACCCTCCTCCCGGCTGTGCAAGTTCCTCTTAATGGACACGCTGAGGCTCTTCGGGTTCTTCGGGATCTTGCTCAGCCTCAGGAGCAGCAGGAAATCCCAGTTCTTCTTCGTCTTCTACTTTGTTTTCTTCTTCGTCTTCTTCTGAGTGTCATACCCTGAGTCGTAGAAGTCCTCACTGTCCCAATCCACATCTTCGTCCTCTTCATCATCAAAGTCAATGGGAGGAATGCCATGAATATCCAAACCTACCTGTACATTACCTACCTCATCCTTCCCCTCTTCTTCGTCGGATGAGATGTAGATAGGGAGGTTATGGACGTCGTCCTCGTCTAGGATCCAGATGACTTCAGGACCGTCAGGTCCTGAAGGACGCTCAACGAAGAAGTCCTCACCTGGAGGGGGAAAAAAATAAATCTTATGAGAAAATTATTTCAAGTCCTAAGCACTTCCAAGGATGAAACATAACATCCAATATTTGAGACTAAATAATCAGCCATTACACATGCCAATTGTTATGCAGGACTACAACTGCCATAATCAAAAGCTATAAAAAAAATGTGCAGGTTAAAATAATAAGAACAGAAATAGAAAAATAAAATAAATAAAATGTATGTATATATTTGAAAAATGATTTATTTGTCATTAGTTGTTCTCACCCAACTTATACTTTTCTGTTGACATTTATTCATGTTTCATTTATTTATTTCCCTATTTATACATTTCTGTGCATATTTATTTCTCTTATTCATTTCTGTGCATATTTATGTATCTAAAGTCTAGAGAAATATGCACAGGTATAAATAATTAGGGAAAGTAAAGGGTGAAGAGATAGTCTAGAGTCTAGACTATTTCTTCACACTTTTCTTTTATGGTGTCACTACAGATTAAAGCAGTTTCAGTCCTCTAAAACCTATCATGATATCCTGTAGCTAACAAAAGTCACAGAATGAGGGACGTGTCAATAAAACATCACTGAATGTACCAATAAATATTTATCTTGACATGGCCTATTCAACTTTGCACAATCTAATCAATGTAGCCACTGTACACAAAATGTGTCTGTAGTAGTTAATAGAGCATGTTGAGGAATATCTGATAATTAGCTTAACAATGTGACTTATAGTGAAAAGACTCCGACTACATGTTTAAATCAACTAAGCTTCAACAGTAAGAAAAAAAACGCAGTTCAGGGTTTTACATGAAACGAACATGGAGCGGACTTGTTAGCATACGTAGCGTACGTGATGACGTGAACACATTCCGGCGTAGAGACAAGAGTAATATTTATCACTACTCTTTTCTCCATGGAGTTGGAAAAAAACATATTTTGGCATTTCTTGAAATTTGATGGAAGAGTCATTCCAATGCAAAATTGTTATAGCTATATAATTTATAGCTATAACTTTATCCCAGAACTAAATAGAACCTAATTACAAGTAAAACACAACAAAATAAAATACTAACCGACTATAATGATAATGTAAATTGACTAATACCTTAGAAAACCGTGTCAAAATGAACACTGAGCATCTTGTTAGCATCTAGGCTATGATAAGCTAGTATCCCATTACAGCAACAATGCTACAGTATCATTAAACTCTGAGGAAATTTGGCCTAAAACAGACTCAAATTCATTTAAAACACAAAATACATTATAAAATATAACAAAACGACTAAAATGTAAACTAATTTGTTATCTGTCGTACCTGCCATCCGAGGCAGTTCACGGTTGTCGTCCATCCTCGATTCCGTCCTCGATTCCGTCGGCTACAGGTCTTCAGAAGATTGGAGTAGACTTTGGTTCGTTTTCCAAGAAGAAACAAAGTTCTTTCCGGAGTTGTGTAAAAAGAAATTCTCTCTCTCAGCGATCAGGCAATGCAGCAGGTGCTCGTCTTCAAGTTGCAGGTTTCCAGGTGCAAAGTGAAGAATCTCAGCCTGCGGCACTTAGTTTCATCACATGGATACGAAGGAAGTTTCGTTTTTTAGTAAAAAATAAATGAAAGGGGTATTTCACATTGACATTAAACCTCAGTATATTTGAAATTATTAAATAAAATAATATGCATTTTACACAATATAACCACCTACCGACATTTATTATAAGGACAAATGACGTTGCATTCTATCTTAGTTTTCATTTTAAGGCCATAATGGATCCGTATCAATGATTGTTTTTCAAAGTAACATGCCCAACACTAACACTGTCAGTCCTTGTAAAGCAGCTGTGTTCATATGACAACCTCACCTGAAATGACTTGGAAGTCCTAAAACAACTGCACGCTTTGTTATAAGGTACTTTTGTATTTGTAGTTTTGTCATGATCTCATCATCAGACTCAACCCAACTTTTTTATCTTTCAGCTGAAGACGTTGTTTCCATGGTCGACTCCTCAGTCACAGTTGAGGACATTGAAGAAGAGCTGTTCAAAATCGAGCGGGTGCAAGACATACTTGTGCGAAAAGAATCGGAGCTCAGATAAATGTAGGAACAAACAGGTAGCTCGAAGGAGCTCATACTATTCATGGAGGGGTCTCACATATGGATAAAGAGCAGGAGCATTAAACCCAAGAGGATAATACATGCTCCTCTTCTGTCATGTGAAGTTCCACTGTTTGTTCTCCTGCACCCAAACACACACACACACATACACACACACACACACACTGCAGCTCTGCTGTACAGAGACCTGAATGCACAGAGATGCTGGTCTTGTTGTGTTTTGCCTATTTACGGCTTTTTACGGAGAGTAAGACCAGGACAAGGGAGCAGATAGAATATGTGGTGTGTTTTTTTCTTATTTGTAAGTATATTCTGTATTTTCACACAATGGTTACCAGCAGCTATATTTCAGATGTTTTTCCTCTTGCAGTGATTCTTTTTTAATAACTGTCCATTTTATGAAGTTGCTCTGAGATGTGTCAGTTATTTCTAGTCATGGTCAGTCACTATTTCTACTATTTCTCCTTGAGTTTCAAATCACGTACATCGAATCTATCTACTTTTCTAAAGAAATACATACTTTCTACAATGACTGCACTAGTAATATAAAAACAAAGTAAAGATGATTGTAGAGAGGCTTAACAAATGCAGTGCAAAAGACAATTTATGATAAATAGAATATTGTTTAATAGGAAGTGTCAGGCTGGGACTCAAAAGAGGACTCAGATGCAGAGTAGAACAGCGGGTTTTATTAATAGATAGGCAACCACTTCCACAGGGAGCAAAGAGGGCTATGACAAAATACAAAGAAATATCTATGGCTATTGCTATCTATGACTATAAATCGATATACTATAAAGGACTAGACTATGAATATAACTAGGGACTATGATTAAGCTAGAGGAAAATGCTCTAATAACTAGAAACCAAACTGTCTCCGAATAACCAGAGGAACTCCACTAAGAACTGAAAACAAAAGGCTGAGCTGAAAATCTACAATTAACTTATCTAAACTAAGGCTATGAAAACTACAACACAAAAATCGCTCCGGCGAGGCGAGGCGAGGCGAGGCGAGGCGAGGCGAGAACTATGACTAGGGGATTTCGAATGGCTTGGGTGAACGTACAGGACAAAACACTTCGGCACAAGACAAGGGGAGACGCAGACAATATATACACAAGGTAATTGGAAACAGGTGGAAACAATCAGGGCGGGGCAGACAATCAGACCGGTGACACATGAGGAAGGGCAAGTGACCTAAAACGAGAGGAGAGTTAGACTTTCAAAATAAAACAGGAAGTGACAAGACAAAAACCCCAAGACAGGACAAACCTTACCGCGGTGTGACAGGAAGGGTGTCTGCCCCCCAGACTGAAACAAGAAGATGATTCCACAGGAGAGGAGCCTGGAAGTTGAAGGATCTGCCTCCCATTTTATTGTTAGAAATTCTGGGAACCTCTAATAAGCAGCATTTTTGGTAGCGTAATGTTCTCAATGGGTGATATGGGACTATGAGATCCTTAAGGTAGGATGGCGCCTGACCGTTGAGGGCTTTATAGGGGAGGAGCAGGATTTTGACATCTATTCATGATTTCACACGAAGCTACTGCAGACAGGCTAACAGATATGATGAGATATGCTCCCTTCTTTTAGTGCCAGTTAATTTAGGTGGAGTTGCATTCTGGATCAGCTGGAAAGTCCTTAGAGACTTTTTGGTGCAGCCAGACAGTAAAGAATTGCAGTAGTCAAGCCTGGAAGTAACAAATGCATTAATAAGTTTTTCTGCATCTTTAGGAGACAGAAAGTGTCTGACCTTTGCTATGTTGTGCAGGTGAACAAGAATGCCCTAGAAATATAATATATAATATAATATATAAATAGAAATAAAAGTTTAATATAGGCAGAGAATGACAAATCTTGGTCAAAGATGACTCCAAGGTTTTTCACAGTGGAGCTAGAGGCCAGGGAGATATCATCCAGGATAGCTATATCACTGAATATTGAGTTCCTCGGGATTTCGGGCCCGAGTACAATGATTTCTGTTCTGTCTGAATTTAGTAGCAGAAAATTGCAGCTTGAAGCTTGGCTAGCTGATTGGTTACATTTAGCTTAATTGATAAATACAGTTGTGTATTGTCTGCATAACAGTGTAAATTACTAGTTTAAATTAATAGTGTTTCCTGATGATTTAGGAAGTGTTTCCTAATAATTTAGGAAACACTAATGGGAGCATATAGAGGGTGAGAAGTATTGGTCTAAGCACAGAACCTTGTGGAACCTCATGATTAACTTTGGTATGGATAGAAGAAACATTATTGATATGGACAAATTGGGAACGATCTGAGAGATAGGACTTAAAGCAGTTTAGTGCAGTCTCTTTTATACCAATAAGATTTGATGGTTAATGGTGTTAAATGCAGCGCTAAGATCTAACAGAACAAGGATGGAAATAAATCCTTTATCAGATGCTTTGAGAATATCATTTGAAACATTTACTAAAGCCGTCTCTGTGCTGTATCCTGACTGGAAATCCTCATATAAGTTATTGTTGTGTAAAAGTCACAGGGCTGTTTAGCAACTGCTTTTTCCAGATTCTTAGAGAGGAAGGGAATGTTGGAAATGGGTCTATAGTTGGCTAAAATGCTTGAATCAAGTGTAGTTTTTTTTTTAAAGGACTGTGGTACATCACAACCAGATAATAAAGACATGTTGACCATTCCTAGTAAGGAAGGGCTAATCAGAGGGAAAATTTCTTTTAGCAATCCGGACGTAATAGGGTCCAAAAGACAGGTTGAAGTTTTAGAGGAAGACATCAGTGAAGATAATTCAGAAAAGTAGATTGAAGAAAATGTGTCAAAGTGAATATTAGCTATTTCATCTGTCTCTACAATAACTGCATTTGAGGGAAGATTAGTGCCAGTGGATGGAACAAGGTGATAAATTCTGTCTCTAATTGTCAGAATTATTTCATTAAAGAAGTCCATGAAGTCATGGTTTAATTAACTTATTTTTTGGGGGAGCGATGGAGTCAAGAGTTGTTCGCAATGAACTTGCAGCGCTCTCAACAAGTTGATCTATTTCAGATGGACAAGGCAGTGAATTAAATGCTGAGGGAATCACTTCCTTGAATTTAGATATAGAACTATCAGTTTGACATCTAGTGAATATGTTTTTTTCAGGTAGTGAGTAATTTAATAGCAAGAATTCAAAAGTTATTAGATAATGGTCTGACAGGAGGGTATTCTGTGGGAAGACAGATAAGTTTTCAGCCTTGATGCCGTATGTCAGACAAAGTCAAGGGTGTGGTTAAAGCAATGGGTGGGCACATCTCTGAGAAAAGCCGAGAGAAAAGGCAGAGCCAAGGCTATCACCGTCAACATCAACGTGAATATTAAAGTCGCCTGCCATGATTATTTTATCTGTCCTGAGAAATAGACTCAAGAGATACTCTGAGAATTCTGATAAAAATTCAGAATATGGGCCCAGAGGGCAGTTTGAGTGATAAATCAGACTGATTGTAGTGATTTCCAAGTTGGGTGAGAGAGACTAAGCACGAGACTTAGAGTTAAAAATGGCTGCAACTCCACCACCTCGGCCAGTGTTGTGAGGAATATGAGTGTTAATATGGCTGGGAGGATTCATTCAGGCTGACATATTCATCAGGATGCAGCCAGGTTTCAGTAAGACAGAGCAAGTCAATATTATAATCTGATATCATATCATTTATTTATACAGCTTTGGATGACAGAGATCTAATGTTTAGAAGTCCACATTTCACTCTCCAGTCCTTTTGCTTTATGGCTGTATTAGTGCTAATATTAATTAAGTTGCTGTGGGTGACTCGTCTCCTACTGTTTGATATAGAGGTTTTAAATAAATTGAATGGTCAGGGGACAGACACCGTCTCTATGTAGTTCTGAGAGGGTGACTGCTCTGAAGGAGACACAGAGAAACGTGTAGGACTGTGACTCTGCCTCCTGGACTCAACTCTGTGTAGTCAAGGATTTCAGGTGATTAAGTTTGTCTCTTTGTGTGTCGTTTGTGTGTGTCTCTTTGTCAATCAGGTGCTTTGCAACATCAAAACGTTGCGTCCAGATCACATCAGATGCCATTTATCACGAAAACTCGGCTCACGCTGCTGAAAGACTGCCGCAGTTTCACCTGGTGTGTGTGTGTGTGTGTGTGTGTGTAGGTGTGTGTGTGTGTGTAGGTGGGTGTTTTTTTTTTTAAGTACTGTGTTTGTTTGTCTTGCAGCAGAAAAGCATGCATATTCTAATACTTCCTGTCCTGTGAAGGTTATTAGATATTATAACTGCTGCTCAGACAATGTACAATTTTGCATTTGTGATGTATTAGACACAGTAAGTGTAGACGTCCCTCAGAAAAATAAACTACACTTGCTAACCTTCCTTTACCACTTGCTGAACTGCTAACATTGTCAGCTGTTCAGCTAGTGATTATTGTATTTATCAGTATAATATTATAATTATTATTATTACCACTACGATTATGTCAAATGTGCAGCTTTTCTTCCATACATCATTTCAGTGCTCGACATTCAGCAACTTTTACTGTATATTTCAAACTCTGGTGAAATAACTATGTGACACAGCACAATGCCTTTCTAGTTATTGAACCTATTTATAGTAAACAAAGTTGGATGGGACACTTTTACATTTTTTTTTACTAGTGCCAAGGCTAAAGGAAAAATTAAAATGCAGCAAGAGCAGGTTATGTTGGATTTGTAATTCTAACATGATTTGAGCTCCACAAACAAAATTCTCTAGGCATTCATTGTTTTTTGATGGTGACAGATTTACACAAAACTTTGGCCAGTTAAACCAAAAATGTGTTTGCATGTCTAGATAACACTAGGTGATTGGTCTGTTTTGTATCAACACTTTAAAGCATTTTACAGCAACATAGGGTCATAACAAAAATGTTTTATTTATTCACACATTTACATTCATGTCCAGTCTGTCTTAGGTCATTTAACATAAAGAAAAAAAGGGCCCTGAAATTTGGCAAAACATTCCTCATTTGAATCCTGAATTATTATTCCTATTCCACAATAAGAATATCCATCCATCCATCCATTTTCTATCCCGCTTATTCCTTTTCAGGGTCGCAGGGGTCTGCTGGAGCCTATCCCAGCGCATTTTATGGCGAGAGGCAGGGATACACCCCAGATGGTCGCCAGCCAATCGTGGGGCACACACACCATTCACACACCATTCACACACACACTCACACCTATGGGCAATTTAGATTTGCCAATTAACCTGAGCATGTTTTGTATTGTGGGAGGAAGCCGGAGTACCCGGTGAAAACCCACGCAGACACGGGGAGAACATGCAAACTCCACACAGAAAGGTCCCAGACCCAGGCCCCAAGGCGGTCTTGAACCTGCGACCTTCTTGCTGTGAGGCAACAGTGCTACCCACTGCTCCAATATGATTCTTCATATTTAGTGTATTTAAGAACGATATTAGAGTCAGTTTCAGTTTTCATAGTGCTTGTATTAGATGTCATGTTTCAGTCAAACAACAAATTCAACAAGAATGGATTCTCCAGCATGAAGAGGGTGAAGAGCATCAAGCGCTGCCTTCCAGTAGAGCCTCCAAGTCTGGTGAGCAAACAATTTTGTGTTTGACATTCCGTAACACAGTCAAGTCACCCGTTGGTCCCTCTGTGCTGATAGACACCAGCTCCTGAGAAAACAGGGGGGAGAAAAGCATGTCAGATGATGATCTTTAATTTAACTTTTATTTAATGACAAAAAACACTATACACACCTGGAGGAAAGAGCATGATGCTCCTGAAGACACATCCAGAGGCTCGTGTCCCAGTATGAGCTGAACCCGGGCCACACTTCTGTACCACCATCTTTCCTACAAGACCCTCCTGCAGATCTTTCAGATTCTGTAATTTCCAAAAAATATTTTGTTTCCTCATTGTGGCCCTGATGCTCCATCATACACAGATATAGCATTGAGCTCATCATTTATTTCAAATATAGACGAGTGCTGCATATACCTGAGATTCTGTTGTCACCAGCCTGTGCTCTACGGTGGGCGGCTAGTTGGGCAGCGAGTCGGCCAGCTGCATGAAGAACAGCTCCTTTTGCTCAGACTCCACCAATGCATCATGTGGGACAGAACTTCAGGCTCAGGTAGAGCAGGAACCTCGGCAGCGATCCGCCGCATCCTTCCTATCTGTCCTTTGTCCACTTTCAGCTTTTTTTCTGTCGTAACATACAGTAATCTGTCAACATTCAGAAAAGTTCTCTTCTTTTGCTTTTCGGCCAATTATGTTGGGCATAAACATTTCCTAAAAACGTAAAATAAATGAAGTAATTTAAAAATGCATTTCACACCATCTATTCATTTCAAAAAATCTTCACAGCTTGGTTTGTTCAAATTGCTTTTACCGATTTTACATTGTGATCATTGTATAGAATTTTTTGCTACGGTACATTACCTTCTTCACTCCCCGAGGGTGAGGTCTCTGGAAGGCATCGTGGGAAGACGGCCTGGGTTGCTGGTGGGATCACCAGAGCCTGAATCAGCCATCCTAAAAAACACCAGACATGACTGTTAGGAATGAAAACCTTAAGAAATGGGAGCATCAAAAAACATGTCAAATATTCCATATTATTTTCACAATGTAATCTCATACAGATATCCAGCAAAAAAGGTGGTATGACTGTTCTTATGGTACCTAATTAGGTCAGTTAATTATTGTTGTAACAAAACCTTAGAGTGGTTATACCAATTTGGTTACATTAATTAAAACATAGACAGGGAAAAATAGTCATCAACTCAAAAGCACCCACAAAATTTCTGATATCAAGATCATATTAATACATGTTTTTATACTATATTAAAGGGTTTCAGTTCATGTGGTCATTAAGGTTCAGGTTGCTTTTGTTAATGTTAAGTTTTAACTTACCTTAGTTTGGTGAAATCACCTATTGCACTCTGAGGCAAAAGTGTGTGAGTGTGAAGAGCTTCCTGACAAAACAATGAATGAATTATTTAATAACAAATGGCAGAAAAAAGAACAAAACAGCTCACCTCAGTGTGTGGTGGTCACATTCCTTTAAATAATACATTTTTAAGGTTTACTGATATAAAGTCTTTCAGGTACTTCTTTAATGTAATAATGACAACTTATCTTTTTTAGCTGGGATCAGGATGATCCTCGTCCTCTACACTGGTGAACACACTGTTTTATGAAAATATACATATATATTACAACAGAGTAAGTAAAATTATTATAATAATTGTTGGTTTACTACTAAGGGATATTATTTCTGTCTTTCATTATGTCTAATACTTTTGTTAATGTCAAGTTTAACTTACCTTAGTTTGGTGAAATCATCGACAAAAGTGTGTGAGTGTGCAGAGCATCCCGACCCCACCAGCGTAGTTCTTCTAAAGGGGAAAAAAGTGTAAGTGAGATAAAACAATGAATAAAATATTAAATAATAAATGGAGAAAAAAAACAAAAAACTGCTTACCTCGGTGTGTGGTCACATTCCTTTAAATACATTTTTAACATGCTATATAATCACAAAACAGCACAATACTGGAATAAAACACACCAGAATAATAATATTAAAAAAACATCTAGGTAGTATTTTTGAGATATAAATAAATAAATAAATAAATAAATATATATATATATATATATATATATATATATATATATATATATATATATATATATATATATATATATATATATATATATATATATATATATAAACAGAACTCTTTGAAAGCTTATGTCCCATCAGATGAATAATATCGAAATGCCCACAACTTGCTTGGTTAAAATAGAAATGTCCACAATGTTCCTGATCAGAATAGAAATGTCCACAAGGTTCCTGGTTAAAATTGAAATGTCCACAATGTTCCTGGTTAAAATTGAAATGTCCACAATGTTCCTGGTTAAAATAGAAATGTCCACAATGTTCCTGGTTAAAATAGAAATGTCCACAAGGTTCCTGGTTAAAAGAGAAATGTCCACAATGTTCCTGATTAGAATAGAAATGTCCACAATGTTCTTGGTAAAATAGAAATGTCCAGCTTTCTTGATCCTGTCCCAGTTTGTAACATTGTCTGTCAACATGTTCTCTAGTTCCAATGTTCCTCTCTATTGAACTGAACATCAATGAAATCATCAGAATTGCCTTTTCTCCTTGAATCCTCCGTTGACATCAGTGGTGCTGCTCTCTCCAGGCTCAGGTCATATCTCTCAAAAAGACAACAATTTTCTAATCAGCAGCATTTGGCTGCCGATGACTGTCTTACAGTCCTAAAATCTCATAGTTGATCATTTGAAGTGAGGTTTTTTGTGGTTTGTTATTTGACTGCTTGACAGACAAAGACAAGTCCAAGGAGGACAGGCTACAGGAAGAGGAGGTGCTGCAGCAGATCAACAAGCAACTTGACACAGTTGTGTGTCTTTGTCAATCTAGTGCTTTGCAACATCAATACGTCGTGTCCAGATCACAGCAGACGCCATTTATCACGAAAACTGGCTCACGCTACTGAAAGACTGCTGCAGTTTCACCTGCTCTGTCATGTAACAACACACCGTATTGTGTGTGTGTGTGTGTGTGTGTGTGTACATAGGAACCCTTTCTTGTCTGTATTGTATGTCTGCCCTATTATTAAAAATATCCTGCATCAGTCTTCATATCATGTAAAGGATGTATAACTCTAAATTTATGTGATTTGTTACTGTGAAATACTGTGTTTGTTTGTTTTGCAGCAGAGAAGCTGATGTATTTTCTAATACTTACTGTCCTGTGAAGGTTATTTGATATTATAACTACTGCTCAGACAATGTACAATTGTGCATTTGTGATGTATTAGACACAGTAAGAAAACATGCTTAGGTCAATTGGCAAATCTAAATTGCCCATAGGTGTGAGTGTGTGTGTGAATGGTGCGTGAATGGTGTGTGTGCCCCACGATTGGCTGGCGACCATCTGGGGTGTATCCCTGCCTCTCGCCATAAAATGCGCTGGGATAGGCTCCAGCAGACCCCTGCGACCCCGAAAGGGAATAAGCGGGATAGAAAATGGATGGATGGATAGACACAGTAAGTGTATACGTCCCTCAGAAAAATAAACTACACTTGCTAACCTTACTTTGTTAGTTGATTATTAGTATAAAGACATTGTTAGCAGTTCAACTAGTAATTATTGTATTTATTATTATTATTATTATATAATTAGGTCTGTCAGTTAATTACTGTTGTAAAACAGCCTTAGAGTGGTTGTACCTATTTGGTTACATTAATGAAAACAAAGACAGGAAAAAAAATCTATGTCATCAACTCAAAAGCACCCACAAAATTTCTGATATCAAGATAATATTAATACATGCTTTTATACTGTATTAAAGGGGACGTTTCAGTTCATGTGGTCATTAAGGTTTACTGGTAAGTGATATAAAGTCTTTCAGGCTGCTTTTGTTAATGTTAAGTTTTAACTCACCTTAGTTTGGTGAAATCACCTATTACACTCTGAGACAAAAGTGTGTGAGTGTGAAGAGCTTCCCGACCCCACCAACATAGAAGAAGCAAATAGTGACAACTTCATCTGTGCAGGTGGAATCGGGATGGTCTTCTTCCTCTTGGCTGGTCAACACAGTGGGTTTCCTGAAAAAGAAAAAAAATATAAAACAGAGTGAGTAAAAATATAATAAGTGTTGGTTTACTGGTAAGTGATATAAAGTCTTTCAGGTTACTTCTTTAATGTAATAATGACAACATTTTTTAGCTGGGATCAGGATGACCCTTGTCCTCTACACTGGTGAACCTACTGTTTTATGAAAAATATATATATATATTACAACAGAGTAAGTAAAAATATAATAATTGTTGGTTTACTGATGAGTGATATCAAGCATTTGATAATACTTTTGTTAATGTTAATTTTTAACTTATCATTGTCTGTTTAAAACCATTTACAGAAGAAAACAGAAAAAACGTGACAACTTATCTTTTTCAGCTGGGATCAGGATGATCCTCGTCCTCTACACTGGTGAACACACTGTTTTATGAAAATATACATATATATTACAACAGAGTAAGTAAAATTATTATAATAATTGTTGGTTTACTACTAAGGGATATTATTTCTGTCTTACATTATGTCTAATACTTTTGTTAATGTCAAGTTTAACTTACCTTAGTTTGGTGAAATCATCGACAAAAGTGTGTGAGTGTGAGGAGCATCCCGACCCCACCAGCGTAGTTCTTCTATAAGGGAAAAAAAAGTGTAAGTGAGATAAAACAATGAATAAAATATTAAATAATAAATGGAATGGCAGAAAAAAAGAAAACAGCTTACCTTGGTGAGTGGTCACGTTCCTTTAAATACATTTACAACTTTCATACAATCACGAAACAGCACAATACTGGAATAAATAACACTATAATAATAATAATAAAAAAATATTTCCTCCATGAAAAAAGGTATTTTTGTTTTTTTTATTTACAGTATTTTACAGTTCTGTTCACAAAAGTTGCTCTGAGATGGACACCACCAACAAAAAGAAAACGGGAAGGCCCAAAACCACCACAGAACTGTGACACAAGAGCTGGAACAGAGGAACCGAAAATAGAGAGAAGTCCAGCATCCTGCAATGGAAGGAATGCAATGGAGAGAACTTATTGTCCTGTCCCTGTTGGTAACATTGTCTGTCAACATGTTCTCTAGTTCCACCGTTCCTCTCCATTGAACTGAACATCAATGAAATCATCAGAATAGACTTTTCTCCTTGAATCCTCCATTGACATCAGTGGTGCTGCCCTCTCCAGGCTCAGATCATAACTCTCAAAAAGAGAACAATTTCTCCTTCTCCATCACTCTTGTGTTCCAAAGCGTTCCATAGGGTCCAGTGCTGGGTCCTGTCCCCGTTGGTAACGTTATCCATCACATTGCTTCCTTGCTTTCAACAGAACATCAATAAAATTAAGTCATAACTCTCCTTCTCCATGACCAAAGGGCTGCCGATCCTAATCAGAGTCGCTGTCATTAGGCAGCCATTGAGGAGGGGGGGCGTGTCAACCAAAGCCACGGGCGCTTGGCATGACCCTCCTCCCGGCTGTCCAAGCTCCTCTTCATGGACGAGCTGAGGCCGGAAGAGAAAGGACCTGGCTCTTTTGGCTCTTCTGGCTCTTCGGACCATGGGGGTTGTGGTGGAGGGCCAGGCACACCACCAGTGATACAACCACCAGAAGGAGTGTTAGCATCTTAATCATTTTCAAGATTTTTGTTGTTTTTTATATACAGTATTTACAGTTCTAAGTTCTGTTCACAAAAGTTGCTCTGAGATGGACACAACCAACAAAAAGAAAACGGGAAGGCCCAAAACCACCACAGAACTGCGACACAAGAGCTGGAACAGATACGAAAATAGAGAGAAGACCAGCTTCCTGCAATGGAAGAAATGTCCAACTAGCTTGGTCCTCCTCCTCCATCACTCTTGTGTCCCAAAGCATTCTGTAGGGTCCAGTGCTGGGTCCTGTCCCCGTTGGTAACGTTATCCATCAACATTGCTCCCTTTCTTTGAACAGAACATCAATAAAATTAACTCAGATTAAGATCAGCAGCCAAAGGGCTGCCGATCCTAATCTGAGTCGCTGTCATCAGACAGCCATTGAGGGGGAGGACGTGTCCACCACGGCCGTGGCCGCTTGGCATGACGCTCCTCCCAGGTGTCCAAGCTCCTCTTCATGGACGTGGTGAGGCCGGAGGAGGAAGGACCTGGCTCTTCGGGCTCTTCAGGCCATGGGGGTTGTGGTGGAGGGTCAGGCACACCACCAGTGGTAGAACCACCAGAAGGAGTGTCATCACCTCCCCACCACAGCCGTGGCCGCTTAGCATCACCCTCCTCCTGGCTGTCCAAGCTCCTCTTCATGGACACGCTGAGGCTGGAGGAGGAAGGACCTGGCTCTTCGGGCTCTTCGGGCTCTTCGGGATCTTCTTCTTCTTCTTCGTCCTCTTCTTCTTCTTCTTCGTCCTCTTCTTCTTCTTCTTCTTCTTCTTCTTCACTCAGAGTGCCATACCCTGAGTCCTCACTGTCCCAATCCACATCTTCGTCCTCCTCCTCCACGTCCACATCTTCGTCCTCCTCCTCCTCCACGTCCACATCTTCATCCTCTTCCTCTTCATCATCAAAGTCAATGGGAGGAATGCCATGAATATACAAACCTACCTGTACATTACCTACCTCATCCTCCCCCTCTTCTTCGTCGGATGAGATGTAGATAGGGAGGTTGTGGACGTCGTCCTCGTCTAGGATCCAGATGACTTCAGGACCGTCAGGTCCTGAAGGACGCTCAACGAAGAAGTCCTCACCTGGAGGGGGAAAAAAATAAATCTTATGAGAAAATTATTTCAAGTCCTAAGCACTTCCAAGGATGAAACATAACATCCAATATTTGAGACTAAATAATCAGCCATTACACATGCCAATTGTTATGCAGGACTACAACTGCCATAATCAAAAGCTATAAAAAAATAAATGTGCAGGTTAAAATAATAAGAACAGAAATAGAAAAATAAAATAAATAAAATGTATTTATATATTTGAAAAATTGTTTAATTTGTCATTAGTTGTTTTCACCCAATTTATACTTTTCTGTTTACATTTAATTATGTTTCATATATTTTTTTCCTTATCCATTCATTTCTGTGCATATTTATTTCTCCTATTCATTTCTGTGCATATTTATTTATCTAAAGTCTAGAGAAATACATATGCACAGAAATAAATAAATAGGGAAAGTAAAGGGTGGAAAATAGTCTAGAGTCTAGACTATTTCGTCACCCTTTTCTTTTATGGCGTCACTACAGATTAAAGCAGTTTCAGTCCTCTAAAACCTATCATGATATACTGTAGCTCACAAATGTCACAGAATGAGGGACGTGTCAATAAAACATCACTGAATGTACCAATAAATATTTATCTTGACATGGCCTATTCAACTTTGCACAATCTAATCAATGTAGCCACTGTACAGAAAATGTGTCTGTAGTAGTTAATAGAGCATGTTGAGGAATATCTGATAATTAGCTTAACAATGTGACTTATAGTGAAAAGACTCCGACTACATGTTTAAATCAACTAAGCTTCAACAGTAAGAAAAAAAACACAGTTCAGGGTTTTACATGAAACGAACATGGAGCGGACTTGTTAGCATACGTAGCGTACGTGATGACGTAAACACGTTCCAGCGTAGAGACAAGAGTAATATTTATCACTACTCATTTCTCCATGGAGACGGAAAAAACATATTTTGGCATTTCTTGGAATTTGATGGAAGAGTCATTCCAATGAAAAATTGTTATAGCTATATCATATATAGCTATAACTTTATCCCAGAACTAAATAGAACCTAATTAGAAGTAAAACACAACAAAATAAAATTCTAACCGACTATAATGATAATGTAAATTGACTATCACCTTAAAAACCGTGTCAAAATGAACACTGAGCATCTTGTTAGCATCTAGGCTATGATAAGCTAGTATCCCAATACAGCAACAATGCTACAGTATCATTAAACTCTCAGGAAATTCGGACTAAAAGAGACTTAACTTCATTTAAAACATAAAATACATTATAAAATATAACAAAACGACTAAAATGTAAAAGAATTTGTTATCTGTCGTACCTGCCATCCGAGGCAGTTCGCGGTTGTCGTCCATCCTCGATTCCGTCCTCGATTCCGTCGGCTACAGGTCTTCAGAAGATTGGAGTAGACTTCGGTTCGATTTCCAAGAAGAAACAAAGTTCTTTCCGGAGTTGTGTAAAAATAAATTCTCTCTCTCAGCGATCAGGCAATGCAGCAGGTGCTCGTCTTCAAGTCCAGGTGCAAAGTGAAGAATCTCAGCTTGCGTCACTTAGTTACGTTTCATCACATGGATACGAAGGAAGCGTGTTTTAGAAAGTTTAGTTTTTTGGTAAAAAAAATATGAAGGGGTATTTCACATTGACATTAAACCTAGTATAATTGAATTTATTAAATGAAATAAGGTGCATTTTACACAATATAACCACCTACCTACATTTATTACAAATGACGTTATATATATATATATATATATATATATATATATATATATATATATATATATATATATATATATATATATATATATATATATTGCAAAGTGTTTTTCATGTGACAACAGGTAAAAGTGAAAAGGTAGCTTTTATTTTATAAGACATACAGGACATACAATTGACATTTGACATGTGAGCATCATTGTACCACTACTGAATGTTATCTTTTATCAAATTTTGGGAATTTTTTCACCAAATAGAAAATTGAATTCACCATCTGAGGATAGGTAATTCTTTTTTTTCTTGAAGTTGTTTTTTCTAATATGCTAAAATATAATTGGTGCACTAATGGAGTTCCATTGTCCTACCTAGCAAACTATCCTGAAATTATAATTTATATTTTTAATATATCTATTATTTAGGCCATTTTAAATAATAAAAACATTTTAAACATTTTGTACCATGTCTAAGTAATATTTCAGGCAATAGGGGGTTGAGTATAACTAATATGTTTTTTAAAGTAACACTCCAAACATTAACACTAATAATTAACTAATAAACTGTCAGTCCTTGTAAAGCAGCTGTGTTCATATGACAACCTCACCTAAAATGACTTGGAAGTCCTAAAACAACTGCACGCTTTGTTATAAGGTACTTTTGTATTTGTAGTTTTGTCATGATCTCATCATCAGACTCAACCCAACTTTTTTTTCTTTCAGCTGAAGACGTTGTTTCCATGGTCGACTCCTCAGTGATTCTTTTTTAATAACTGTCCATTTTATGAAGTTGCTCTGAGATGTGTCAGTTATTTCTAGTCATGGTCAGTCACTATTTTGTTTTCCTTGTGTTTCTTTGTGTTTCAAATCACGTGCATCCAGTCTATCTACTTTTCTATAGAAATACATACTTTCTACAATGACTGCACTAGTAATATAAAAACAAAGTAAAGATGATTGTAGAGAGGCTTAACAAATGCAGTGCAAAAGACAATTTATGATCAATAGAATATTGTTTAATAGAAGTTTAATAGGAAGGGTGTCTGCCCCCCAGACTGAAACAAGAAGATGATTCCACAGGAGAGGAGCCTGGAAGTTGAAGGCTCTGCCTCCCATTTTAATATTAGAAATTCTGGGAACCTCTAATAAGCAGCATTTTGGTAGCGTAATGTTCTCAATGGGTGATATGGGACTATGAGATCCTTAAGGTAGGATGGCGCCTGACCGTTGAGGGCTTTATAGGGGAGGAGCAGGATTTTGAAATCTATTCATAATTTCACATGAAGCTACTGCAGACAGGCTAACAGATATGATGAGATATGCTCCCTTCTTCTAGTGCCAGTTAATTTAGGTGGAGTTGCATTCTGGATCAGTTGGAAAGTCCTTAGAGACTTTTTGGTGCAGCCAGACAGTAAAGAATTGCAGTAGTCGAGCCTGGAAGTAACAAATGCATGGATACGTTTTTCCGCATCTTTAGGAGACAGAAAGTGTCTGACCTTTGCTATGTTGTGCAGGTGAACAAGAATGCCCTAGAAATATAATATATAATATAATATATAAACAGAAATAAAAGTTTAATATAGGCAGAGAATGACAAATCTTGGTCGAAGATGACTCCCAGGTTTTTCACAGTGGAGCTAGAGGCCAGGGAGATATCATCCAGGATAGCTATATCACTGAATATTGAGTTCCTCGGGATTTCGGGCCCGAGTACAATGATTTCTGTTCTGTCTGAATTTAGTAGCAGAAAATTGCAGCTTGAAGCTTGGCTAGCTGATTGGTTACATTCGGCTTAATTGATAAATACAGTTGTGTATTGTCTGCATAACAGTGTAAATTACTAGTTTAAATTAATAGTGTTTCCTGATGATTTAGGAAGTGTTTCCTATTAATTTAGGAAACACTAATGGGAGCATATAGAGGGTGAGAAGTATTGGTCTAAGCACAGAACCTTGTGGAACCTCATGATTAACTTTGGTATGGATAGAAGAAACATTATTGATATGGACAAATTGGGAACGATCTGAGAGATAGGACTTAAAGCAATTTAGTGCAGTCTCTTTTATACCAATAAGATGCTCTACTCTCTAATAAGATTTGATGGTCAACGGTGTCAAATGCAGCGCTAAGATCTAACAGAACAAGGATGGAAATAAATCCTTTATTAGATGCTTTGAGAATATCATTTGAAACCTTTACTAGAGCCGTCTCTGTGCTGTATCCTGACTGGAAATCCTCATATAAGTTAATGTTGTGTAAAAAGTCACACGGCTGTTTAGCAACTGCTTTTTCCAGATTCTTAGAGAGAAAGGGAATGTTGGAAATGGGTCTATAGTTTGCTAAAATGCTTGAATCAAGTGTAGTTTTTTTAAAGGACTGTGGTACATCACAACCAGATAATAAAGACATGTTGACCATTCCTAGTAAGGAAGGGCTAATCAGAGGGAAAATTTCTTTTAGCAATCTGGATGGAATAGGGTCCAAAAGACAGGTTGAAGTTTTAGAGGAAGACATCAGTGAAGATAATTCAGAAAAGTAGATTGAAGAAAATGTGTCAAAGTGAATATAAGCTATTTCATCTGTCTCTACAATAACTGCATTTGAGGGAAGATTAGTGCCAGTGGATGGAACAAGGTGATAAATTCTGTCTCTAATTGTCAGAATTATTTCATTAAAGAAGTCCATGAAGTCATGGTTTAATTAACTTATTTTTTGGGGGAGCGATGGAGTCAAGAGTTGTTCGCAATGAACTTGCAGCGCTCTCAACAAGTTGATCTATTTCAGATGGACAAGGCAGTGAATTTAATGCTGAGGGAATCACTTCCTTGAATTTAGTTATATAACTATCAGTTTGACATCTAGTGAATATGTTTTTTTCAGGTAGTGAGTAATTTAATAGCAAGAATTCAAAAGTTATTAGATAATGGTCTGACAGGAGGGTATTCTGTGGGAAGACAGATAAGTTTTCAGCCTTGATGCCGTATGTCAGACAAAGTCAAGGGTGTGGTTAAAGCAATGGGTGGGCACATCTCTGAGAAAAGCCGAGAGAAAAGGAAGAGCCAAGGCTATCACCGTCAACATCAACGTGAATATTACAGTCACCTGCCACGATTATTTTATCTGTCCTGAGAAATAGACTCAAGAGATACTATGAGAATTCTGATAAAAATTCAGAATATGGGCCCAGAGGGCAGTTTGAGTGATAAATCAGACTGATTGTAGTGATTTCCAAGTTGGGTGAGAGAGACTAAGCACGAGACTTAGAGTTAAAAATGGCTGCAACTCCACCACCTCGGCCAGTGTCGTGAGGAATATGAGTGTTAATATGGCTGGGAGGATTCATTCAGGCTGACATAATCATCAGGATGCAGCCAGGTTTCAGTAAGACAGAGCAAGTCAATATTATAATCTGATATCATATCATTTATTAATACAGCTTTGGATGACAGAGATCTAATGTTTAGAAGTCCACATTTCACTCTCCAGTCCTGTTGCTTTATGGCTGTATTAGTGCTAATATTAATTAAGTTGCTGTGGGTGACTCGTCTCCTACTGTTTGATATAGAGGTTTTAAATAAATTGAATGGTCGGGGGACAGACACCGTCTCTATGTAGTTCTGAGAGGGTGACTGCTCTGAAGGAGACACAGAGAAACGTGTAGGACTGTGACTCTGCCTCCTGGACTCAACTCTGTGTAGTCAAGGATTTCAGGTGATAAAATTTGTCTCTTTGTGTGTCGTTTGTGTGTGTCTCTTTGTCAATCAGGTGCTTTGCAACATCAAAACGTTGCGTCCAGATCACATCAGATGCCATTTATCACGAAAACTCGGCTCACGCTGCTGAAAGACTGCCGCAGTTTCACCTGGTGTGTGTGTGTGTGTGTGTGTGTGTGTAGGTGTGTGTGTGTGTGTAGGTGGGTGTTTTTTTTTTAAGTACTGTGTTTGTTTGTCTTGCAGCAGAGAAGCATGCATATTCTAATACTTCCTGTCCTGTGAAGGATATTAGATATTATAACTGCTGCTCAGAAAATGTACAATTTTGCATTTGTGATGTATTAGACACAGTAAGTGTAGACGTCCCTCAGAAAAATAAACTACATTTGCTAACCTTCCTTTACCACTTGCTGAACTGCTAACATTGTCAGCTGTTCAGCTAGTGATTATTGTATTTATCAGTATAATATTATAATTATTATTATTACCACTACGATTATGTCAAATGTGCAGCTTTTCTTCCATACATCATTTCAGTGCTCGACATTCAGCAACTTTTACTGTATATTTCAAACTCTGGTGAAATAACTATGTGACACAGCACAATGCCTTTCTAGTTATTGAACCTATTTATAGTAAACAAAGTTGGATGGGACACTTTTACAATTTTTTTACTAGTGCCAAGGCTAAAGGAAAAATTAAAATGCAGCCAGAGCAGGTTATGTTGGATTTGTAATTCTAACGTGATTTGAGCTCCACAAACAAAATTCTCTAGGCATTCATTGTTTTTTGATGGTGACAGATTTACACAAAACTTTGGCCAGTTGAATGAGAAATGTATTTGCATGTCTAGATAACACTAGGTGATTGGTCTGTTTTGTATCAACACTTTAAAGCATTTTACAGCAACATAGGGTCATAACAAAAATGTTTTATTTATTCACACATTTACATTCATGTCCAGTCTGTCTTAGGTCATTTAACATAAAGAAAAAAAGGGGCCTGAAATTTGGCAAAACATTCGTCATTTGAATCCTGAACTATTATTCCTATTCCACAATAAGAATATGATTCTTCATATTTAGTGTATTTAAGAACGATATTAGAGTCAGTTTCAGTTTTCATAATGCTTGTATTAGATGTCATGTTTCAGTCAAACAACAAATTCAACAAGAATGGATCCTCCAGCATGAAGAGGGTGAAGAGCATCAAGCGCTGCCTTCCAGTAGAGCCTCCAAGTCTGGTGAGCAAACGATTTTGTGTTTGACATTCCGTAACACAGTCAAGTCACCCGTTGGTCCCTCTGTGCTGATAGACACCAGCTCCTGAGAAAACAGGGGGGAGAAAAGCATGTCAGATGATGATCTTTAATTTAACTTTTATTTAATGACAAAAAACACTATACACACCTGGAGGAAAGAGCATGATGCTCCTGAAGACACATCCAGAGGCTCGTGTCCCAGTATGAGCTGAACCCGGGCCACACTTCTGCACCACCAACTTTCCTACAAGACCCTCCTGCAGATCTTTCAGATTCTGTAATTTCCAAAAAATATTTTGTTTCCTCATTGTGGCCCTAATGCTCCATCATACACAGATATAGCATTGAGCTCATCATTTATTTCAAATATCGACGAGTGCTCCATGTACCTGCGACTCTGTTTTCATTTAGAACAGCTCCTTTTGCTCAGACTCCACCAATGCAGCAGGTGGGACAGAACTTCAGGCTCGGGTAGAGCAGGAACCTCGGCAGCGATCCGCATCCTTCCTATCTCTCCTTTGTCCACTTTCAGCTTTTGTTCTGTCGTAACATACAGTTATCTGTCAACATTCAGAAAAGTTCTCTTCTTTTGCTTTTCGGCCAATTATGTTGGGCATAAACCATCAGGATTACCTTCTTCACTCCCCGAGGGTGAGGTCTCTGGAAGGCATCGTGGGAAGACAGCCTGGGTTGCTGGTGGGATCCCCAGAGCCTGAATCAGCCATCCTAAAAAACACCAGACATGACTGTTAGGAATGAAAACCTTAAGAAATGGTAGCATCAAAAAACATGTCAAATATTCCATATTATTTTCACAATGTAATCTCATACAGATATCCAGCAAAAAAGGTGGTATGACTGTTCTTATGGTACCTAATTAGGTCAGTTAATTATTGTTGTAACAAAACCTTAGAGTGGTTATACCAATTTGGTTACATTAATGAAAACATAGACAGGGAAAAGTAGTCATCAACTCAAAAGCACCCACAAAATTTCTGATATCAAGATCATATTAATACATGTTTTTATACTATATTAAAGGGTTTCAGTTCATGTGGTCATTAAGGTTCAGGCTGCTTTTGTTAATGTTAAGTTTTAACTTACCTTAGTTTGGTGAAATCACCTATTGCACTCTGAGGCAAAAGTGTGTGAGTGTGAAGAGCTTCCTGACAAAACAATGAATGAATTATTTAATAACAAATGGCAGAAAAAAGAACAAAACAGCTCACCTCAGTGTGTGGTGGTCACATTCCTTTAAATAATACCTTTTTAAGGTTTACTGGTAAGTGATATAAAGTCTTTCAGGTACTTCTTTAATGTAATAATGACAACTTATCTTTTTTAGCTGGGATCGGGATGATCCTCGTCCTCTACACTGGTGAACACACTGTTTTATGAAAATATACATATATATTACAACAGAGTAAGTAAAATTATTATAATAATTGTTTGTTTAATACTAAGGGATATTATTTCTGTCTTTCATTATGTCTAATACTTTTGTTAATGTCAAGTTTAACTTACCTTAGTTTGGTGAAATCATCGACAAAAGTGTGTGAGTGTGAGGAGCATCCCGACCCCACCAGCGTAGTTCTTCTATAAGGGGAAAAAAGTGTAAGTGAGATAAAACAATGAATAAAATATTAAATAATAAATGGAGAAAAAAAACAAAAAACTGCTTACCTCGGTGTGTGGTCACATTCCTTTAAATAAATTTTTAACATGCTATATAATCACAAAACAGCACAATACTGGAATAAAACACACCAGAATAATAATATTAAAAAAACATCTTTGAAAAAGGTAGTATTTTTGAGAAATAAATAAATATATATATATATATATATATAAAAACAGAACTTATTGAAAGCTTATGTCCCATCAGATGAATAATATCGAAATGCCCACAACTTGCTTGGTTAAAATAGAAATGTCCACAAGGTTCCTGGTTAAAATTGAAATGTCCACAATGTTCCTGGTTAAAATTGAAATGTCCACAATGTTCCTGGTTAAAATAGAAATGTCCACAATGTTCCTGGTTAAAATAGAGATGTCCACAATGTTCCTGGTTAAAAGAGAAATGTCCACAATGTTCCTGGTTAAAATAGAAATGTCCACAATGTTCCTGATTAGAATAGAAATGTCCACAATGTTCTTGGTTAAAAGAGAAATGTCCACAATGTTCCTGATTAGAATAGAAATGTCCACAATGTTCTTGGTAAAATAGAAATGTCCAGCTTTCTTGGTCCTGTCCCAGTTTGTAACATTGTCTGTCAACATGTTCTCTAGTTCCAATGTTCCTCTCTATTGAACTGAACATCAATGAAATCATCAGAATTGCCTTTTCTCCTTGAATCCTCCATTGACATCAGTGGTGCTGCCCTCTCTGGGCTCAGGTCATATCTCTCAAAAAGACAACAATTTTCTAATCAGCAGCATTTGGCTGCCGATGACTGTCTTACAGTCCTAAAATCTCATAGTTGATCATTTGAAGTGAGTTTTTTTGTGGTTTATGTGACTGCTTGACAGACAAAGACAAGTCCAAGGAGGACAGGCTTCAGGAAGAGGAGGTGCTGCAGCAGATCAACAAGCAACTTGACACAGTTGTGTGTCTTTGTCAATCTAGTGCTTTGCAACATCAATACGTCGCGTCCAGATCACAGCAGACGCCATTTATCACGAAAACTGGCTCACGCTACTGAAAGACTGCTGCAGTTTCACCTGCTCTGTCATGTAACAACACACCATCCTGTGTGTGTGTGTGTGTGTGTGTGTGTACATGGGAACCCTTTCTTGTCTGTATTGTATGTCTGCCCTATTATTAAAAATATCCTGCATCAGTCTTCATATCATGTAAAGGATGTATAACTCTAAATTTATGTGATTTGTTACTGTGAAATACTGTGTTTGTTTGTCTTGCAGCAGAGAAGCTGATGTATTTTCTAATACTTACTGCCCTGTGAAGGTTATTTGATATTATAACTACTGCTCAGACAATGTACAATTGTGCATTTGTGATGTATTAGACACAGTAAGTGTAGACGTCCCTCAGAAAAATAAACTACACTTGCTAACCTTACTTTGTTACTTGATTATTAGTATAAAAACATTGTTAGCAGTTCAACTAGTAATTATTGTATTTATTATTATTATTATTATATAATTAGGTCTGTCAGTTAATTACTGTTGTAAAACAGCCTTAGAGTGGTTGTACCTATTTGGTTACATTATTGAAAACATAGACAGGAAAAAATAGATGTCATCAACTCAAAAGCACCCACAAAAGTTCTGATATCAAGGTAATAATACATGTTTTTATACTGTATTAAAGGGGACGTTTCAGTTCATGTGGTCATTAAGGTTTACTGGTAAGTGATATAAAGTCTTTCAGGATGCTTTTGTTAATGTTAAGTTTTAACTCACCTTAGTTTGGTGAAATCACCTATTACACTCTGAGACAAAAGTGTGTGAGTGTGAAGAGCTTCCCGACCCCACCAACATAGAAGAAGCAAATAGTGACAACTTCATCTGTGCAGGTGGAATCGGGATGGTCTTCTTCCTCTTGGCTGGTCAACACAGTGGGTTTCCTGAAAAAGAAAAAAAATATAAAACAGAGTGAGTAAAATTATAATAATTGTTGGTTTAATGATGAGTGATATCAAGCATTTGATGATACTTTTGTTAATGTTAAGTTTTAACTTATTATTGTCTGGTTAAACTATTTACAGAAGAAAACAGAAAAAACGTGACAACTTATCTTTTTTAGCTGGGATCAGGATGATCCTCGTCCTCTACACTGGTGAACACACTGTTTTATGAAAATATACATATATATTACAACAGAGTAAGTAAAATTATTATAATAATTGTTGGTTTACTACTAAGGGATATTATTTCTGTCTTACATTATGTCTAATATTTTGTCAAGTTTAACTTACCTTAGTTTGGTGAAATCATCGACAAAAGTGTGTGAGTGTGAGGAGCATCCCGACCCCACCAGCGTAGTTCTTCTATAAGGGAAAAAAAGTGTAAGTGAGATAAAACAATGAATAAAATATTAAATAATAAATGGAATGGCAGAAAAAAAGAAAACAGCTTACCTTGGTGAGTGGTCACGTTCCTTTAAATACATTTACAACTTTCATACAATCACGAAACAGCACAATACTGGAATAAATAACACTATAATAATAATAATAATAATAAAAAAATATTTCCTCCATGAAAAAAGGTATTTTTGTTTTTTTTATTTACAGTATTTTACAGTTCTGTTCACAAAAGTTGCTCTGAGATGGACACCACCAACAAAAAGAAAACGGGAAGGCCCAAAACCACCACAGAACTGTGACACAAGAGCTGGAACAGATGAACCGAAAATAGAGAGAAGTCCAGCATCCTGCAATGGAAGGAATGCAATGGAGAGAACTTATTATCCTGTCCCTGTTGGTAACATTGTCTGTCAACATGTTCTCTAGTTCCACTGTTCCTCTCCATTGAACTGAACATCAATGAAATCATCAGAATAGACTTTTCTCCTTGAATCCTCCATTGACATCAGTGGTGCTGCTCTCTCTAGGCAACAATTTCTCCTTCTCCATCACTCTTGTGTTCCAAAGCGTTCCATAGGGTCCAGTGCTGGGTCCTGTCCCCGTTGGTAACGTTATCCATCACATTGCTTCCTTGCTTTCAACAGAACATCAATAAAATTAAGTCATAACTCTCCTTCTCCATGGCCAAAGGGCTGCCGATCCTAATCAGAGTCGCTGTCATTAGGCAGCCATTGAGGAGGGGGGGCGTGTCAACCAAAGCCACGGGCGCTTGGCATGACCCTCCTCCCGGCTGTCCAAGCTCCTCTTCATGGACGAGCTGAGGCCGGAAGAGAAAGGACCTGGCTCTTTTGGCTCTTCTGGCTCTTCGGACCATGGGGGTTGTGGTGGAGAGTCAGGCACACCACCAGTGATACAACCACCAGAAGGAGTGTTAGCATCTTAATCATTTTCAAGATTTTTGTTGTTTTTTATATACAGTATTTACAGTTTTAAGTTCTGTTCACAAAAGTTGCTCTGAGATGGACACAACCAACAAAAAGAAAACGGGAAGGCCCAAAACCACCACAGAACTGCGACACAAGAGCTGGAACAGATACGAAAATAGAGAGAAGACCAGCTTCCTGCAATGGAAGAAATGTCCAACTAGCTTGGTCCTCCTCCTCCATCACTCTTGTGTCCCAAAGCATTCTGTAGGGTCCAGTGCTGGGTCCTGTCCCCGTTGGTAACGTTATCCATCAACATTGCTCCCTTTCTTTGAACAGAACATCAATAAAATTAACTCAGATTAAGATCAGCAGCCAAAGGGCTGCCGATCCTAATCTGAGTCGCTGTCATCAGACAGCCATTGAGGGGGAGGACGTGTCCACCACGGCCGTGGCCGCTTGGCATGACGCTCCTCCCAGGTGTCCAAGCTCCTCTTCATGGACGTGGTGAGGCCGGAGGAGGAAGGACCTGGCTCTTCGGGCTCTTCAGGCCATGGGGGTTGTGGTGGAGGGTCAGGCACACCACCAGTGGTAGAACCACCAGAAGGAGTGTCATCACCTCCCCACCACAGCCGTGGCCGCTTAGCATGACCCTCCTCCCGGCTGTCCAAGCTCCTCTTCATGGACACGCTGAGGCTGGAGGAGGAAGGACCTGGCTCTTCGGGCTCTTCGGGATCTTCGGGATCTTCTTCTTCTTCTTCGTCCTCTTCTTCTTCTTCTTCGTCCTCTTCTTCTTCTTCTTCTTCTTCTTCACTCAGAGTGCCATACCCTGAGTCCTCACTGTCCCAATCCACATCTTCGTCCTCCTCCTCCACGTCCACATCTTCGTCCTCCTCCTCCTCCACGTCCACATCTTCATCCTCTTCCTCTTCATCATCAAAGTCAATGGGAGGAATGCCATGAATATACAAACCTACCTGTACATTACCTACCTCATCCTCCCCCTCTTCTTCGTCGGATGAGATGTAGATAGGGAGGTTGTGGACGTCGTCCTCGTCTAGGATCCAGATGACTTCAGGACCGTCAGGTCCTGAAGGACGCTCAACGAAGAAGTCCTCACCTGGAGGGGGAAAAAAATAAATCTTATGAGAAAATTATTTCAAGTCCTAAGCACTTCCAAGGATGAAACATAACATCCAATATTTGAGACTAAATAATCAGCCATTACACATGCCAATTGTTATGCAGGACTAAAACTGTCATAATCAAAAGCTATAAAAAAATAAATGTGCAGGTTAAAATAATAAGAACAGAAATAGTAAAATAAAATAAATAAAATGTATTTATATATTTGAAAAATTGTTTAATTTGTCATTAGTTGTTTTCACCCAATTTATACTTTTCTGTTTACATTTAATTATGTTTCATATATTTTTTCCTTATCCATTCATTTCTGTGCATATTTATTTCTCCTATTCATTTCTGTGCATATTTATTTATCTAAAGTCTAGAGAAATACATATGCACAGAAATAAATAAATAGGGAAAGTAAAGGGTGGAAAATAGTCTAGAGTCTAGACTATTTCGTCACCCTTTTCTTTTATGGCGTCACTACAGATTAAAGCAGTTTCCGTCCTCTAAAACCTATCATGATATACTGTAGCTCACAAATGTCACAGAATGAGGGACGTGTCAATAAAACATCACTGAATGTACCAATAAATATTTATCTTGACATGGCCTATTCAACTTTGCACAATCTAATCAATGTAGCCACTGTACAGAAAATGTGTCTGTAGTAGTTAATAGAGCATGTCGAGAAATATCTGATAATTAGCTTAACAATGTGACTTATAGTGAAAAGACTCCGACTACATGTTTAAATCAACTAAGCTTCAACAGTAAGAAAAAAAACGCAGCTCAGGGTTTTACATGAAACGAACATGGAGCGGACTAGTTAGCATACGTAGCGTACGTGATGACGTAAACACGTTCCGGCGTAGAGACGAGTAATATTTATCACTACTCATTTCTCCATGGAGACGGAAAAAACATATTTTGGCATTTCTTGAAATTTGATGGAAGAGTCATTCCAATGAAAAATTGTTATAGCTATATCATATATAGCTATAACTTTATCCCAGAACTAAATAGAACCTAATTAGAAGTAAAACACAACAAAATAAAATTCTAACCGACTATAATGATAATGTAAATTAACTATCACCTTAAAAACCGTGTCAAAATGAACACTGAGGAACTATGATTGAATTATTCTTGTTAGCATCTAGGCTATGATAAGCTAATATCCCAATACAGCAACAATGCTACAGTATCATTAAACTCTCAGGAAATTCGGACTAAAAGAGACTTAAATTCATTTAAAACACAAAATTGTTATAAAATATAACAAAACGACTAAAATGTAAAAGAATTTGTTATCTGTCGTACCTGCCATCCGAGGCAGTTCGCGGTCGTCGTCCATCCTCGATTCCGTCCTCGATTCCGTCGGCTACAGGTCTTCAGAAGATTGGAGTAGACTTCGGTTCGTTTTCCAAGAAGAAACAAAGCTCTTTCCGGAGTTGTGTAAAAAGAAATTCTCTCTCTCAGCGATCAGATCAATGCAGCAGGTGCTCGTCTTCAAGTCCAGGTGCAAAGTGAAGAATCTCAGCTTGCGTCACTTAGTTACGTTTCATCACATGGATACGAAGGAAGCGTGTTTTAGAAAGTTTAGTTTTTTAGTAAAAAAAATGAAAGGGGTATTTCACATTGACATTAAACTTAAGTATGATTGAAATTATTAAATAAAATAATGTGCATCTCACACAATATAACCACCTACCGACATTTATTACAAATGACGTTGTATATATATATATATATATATATATATATATATACCTTATCTTTCCTGGTTAGTACTTACTTTTACAGTGTACTAACTCAGTTACTTTTTGGGAGAAGTAATTAATAACCTCTATTGCAAAGTGTTTCCATGTGACAACAGGTAAAAGTGAAAAGGTAGCTTTTATTTTATAAGACATACAGGACATACAATTGACATTTGACATGTGAGCATCATTGTACCACTATTGAATGTTATCTTTTATCAGATTTTGGGAATTTTTTCACCAAATAGAAAATTGAATTTACCATCTGAGGATAGGTAATTCTTTTTTTTCTTGTTGTTTTTTCTAATATGCTAAAATATAATTGGTGCACTAATGGAGTTCCATTGTCCTACCTAGCAAACTATCCTGAAATTATAATTTATATTTTCAATATATCTATTATTTAGGCCATTTTAAATAATAAAAACATTTTAAACATTTTGTACCATGTCTAAGTAATATTTCAGGCAATAGGGGGTTGAGTATAACTAATTTGTTTTTCAAAGTAACATGCCCAACACTAACACTAATAACTAACTAATAAACTGTCAGTCCTTATAAAGCAGCTGTGTTCATATGACAACCTCACCTGAAATGACTTGGAAGTCCTAAAACAACTGCACGCTTTGTTATAAGGTACCTTTTTATTTGTAGTTTTGTCATGATCTCATCATCAGACTCAACCCAACTTTTTTGTCTTTCAGCTGAAGACGTTGTTTCAATGGTCGACTCCTCAGTCACAGTTGAGGACATTGAAGACGAGCTGTTCAAAATTGAGTGTGTGCAAGACATACTTGTGCGAAAAGAATCGGAGCTCAGATAAATGTAGGAACAAACAGGTAGCTCGAAGGAGCTCATACTATTCATGGAGGGGTCTCACATATGGATAAAGAGCAGGAGCATTAAACCCAAGAGGATAATACATGCTCCTCTTCTGTCATGTGAAGTTCCACTGTTTGTTCTCCTGGACCCCCCCACACACACACACACACACACACACACACACACACACAGCTCTGCTGTACAGCGAGTACAGAGTTGCTGGTCTTGTTGTGTTTTGCCTATTTACGGCTTTTTACATTCACGGTTAACACATCAGTTTGTGTGGGCTATAAAATAAACATGTTTCTTATTCCTTAGACACACAATGCACTCACTTAAAAATGAACGTCTTTTACACACAAGTTCAATGAAAAAAAAAAAATGACTGACCTTTGCCACTAAATTTGAACTTACATTGAACAGCAGTTCAGTGTTGGCTAAAACACAATATATATGTTCTGTTATTTTTTAATTGCTACATGACCATAAAGTATCAAGAGAAAGAACACATGCTGGATGACGGAGAGGAAGACCAGGACAAGGGAGGAGATAGAATATGTGGTGGTGTTTAAAGAACAGCCAGGACTGTAAAACTGCTTTTTTCTTATTTGTAAGTATATTCTGTATTTTCACACAATGGTTACCAGCAGCTATATTTCAGATGTTTGTCGTCTTGCAGTGATTCTTTATTCATAAACTGTCCATTCTATAAAGTTGCTCTGAGATGTGTCAGTTACTTCTAGTCATGGTCAGTCATTATTTTGTTTCTCCTTGTGTTTCCTTGTGTTTCAAATCACGTACATCCAGTCTATCTACTTTTCTATAGAAATACATACTTTCTACATTGACTGCACTAGTAATGTAAAAACAAAGTAAAGATGATTGTAGAGAGGCTTAACAAATGCAGTGCAAAAGACAATTTATGATCAATAGAATATTGTTTAATATATA
The DNA here is from genome assembly GCA_036785175.1 of Eupleurogrammus muticus. NCBI lineage: Eukaryota > Metazoa > Chordata > Actinopteri > Scombriformes > Trichiuridae > Eupleurogrammus > Eupleurogrammus muticus. Next base: position 21,667,899 of record JAYKQN010000011.1, on the reverse strand, counting down.
AGAATGGAACTGAACATGTAAAGTAATGAGGTTTCTGTGAGTGTTTATCTTCAGCAGCCTCATAGCTGTCAGTCTGTCCAACTGATGCCACTAAACTTTCTCCTGTGACCTGTCAGGAAGTCTGCGACACTAGAATGACAGGATCTCTGCTGCAAATGCAGGGATGTTATCGCTGTAATGGAGCAAATAAAAAGGTGTTATCAGTGAAGATCAGCCTTACAGATATGGGTTAGATGGGGCCTGCTCCCCCTGCTGGTATGTTCTACAAGGCTGTTATCATCCATTCATGAGCGTTGCCACCTTGTGAACATTGTTATTCTGACCCAGGGAAGTAATGTAGTTCATAATTATTCATTTCTTTAGCAGGAGGTGGCAGTTAGAGAGGATGGATTGGCATTAGTTAGATAGAAAAATGGTGAGAGTTGCAAAAACAAAAAAAAAACACTTTTTCTCTTTTCCTTTCTTTCTGTGTAACTGTACAGTTTGTACAAAAACATCAAAACATCCCCTGTCCTTAGACCCTCCTTTAAAGAAACCCTTCGAAGGTAAAAAATGGAAGAACCCTCAGGAAGAGAAACAGAGAGGAATCCCTCTTCCAAGACGGACAGGCGGGAAATAGATGATGTGTTCAGATGGAAACAAAACAGGAAAAGTTGGATATTACATCAGCTGATCCATCTCAGCTTCCAGGTGAAACCAGGACAGTATCAGACCCTCCAACAACTGAAAATGAGAGAGAAGGAGTCAAGAGTTGTTTGCAATGAACTTGCAGCACTCTCAACAAGTTGATCTATTTCAGATGGACAAGGCAGTGAATTAAATGCTGAGGGAATCACTTCCTTGAACTTAGATATAGAACTATCAGTTTGACATCTAGTGAATATGTTTTTTTTCAGGTTGTGAGTAATTTAATAGCAAGAATTCAAAAGTTATTAGATAATGATTTGACAGGAGGGGATTCTGTGGGAAGATAGATAAAGTGTTCAGCCTCGATGCCGTATGTCAGAACAAAGTCAAGGGTGTGGTTAAAGCAATGGGTGGGCACATCTCTGAGAAAAGCCCAGAGAAAAGGCAGAGCCAAGGCTATCACCATCAACATCAACGTGAATATTACAGTCACCTGCCACGATTATTTTATCTGTCCTGAGAAATAGACTTGAGAGATACTCTGAGAATTCAGATACAAATTTAGAATATGGGCCCAGAGGGCAGTTTGAGTGATAAATCAGACTGATTGTAGTGATTTCCAAGTTGGGTGAGAGAGACTAAGCACGAGACTTAGAGTTAAAAATGGCTGCAACTCCACCACCTCGGCCAGTGTTGTGAGGAATATGAGTGTTAATATGGCTGGGAGGATTCATTCAGGCTGACATATTCATCAGGACGCAGCCAGGTTTCAGTAAGACAGAGCAAGTCAATATTATAATCTGATATCATATCATTTATTTATACAGCTTTGGATGACAGAGATCTAATGTTTAGAAGTCCACATTTCACTCTCCAGTCCTGTTGCCTCCTGGACTCAACTCTGTGTAGTCAAGGATTTCAGGTGATAAAGTCTGTCATGTTCCTGGATAAGAAAGTGTGATGTGTGCCGTCTCTCGCCGTCAGACCAGGTTTCCCCCAGAACATCGACCAATTGTCCAAGAAACCCACAATATTATTCTTCAAAATAAAAATCTATTATTGTTTTGTAGTCACCATTTAGCTCTACCACTGTACATGTGTGTTTATATTTTCTGCAGGAAGCTGCTGCTTTGCTGCATTTGGTGTGAATGCAGCGTTACATGTAACAGCGGTACTACAACTAATTTGCTTTGCTTCACAATTGTCATATTATCATTTTTAAATCTTACACAGACATAAATAGACACATAACTCATTTCTATGCATCCTGAGATGTGTTTATAAAAACTTTTCATGTGTGTCCAAGAAAAGCAACACAAGATGAATGTTGCTTGTAGTAAAATACTTCAACATGTGGGGAACTGCAAAGCACATATGTGAGTATTATTTCTAAACTGACTCCATCTGTGTGAACAAGCTGTGGTGAATGAGTCTTGACACAGTTGCGTCTCTTTGTCAATCAGGTGCTTTGCAACATCAAAACGTTGCGTCCAGATCGCAGCAGACGTCATTTATCACCAAACAGTGGAACTTCACATGACAGAAGAGGAGCATGTATCATCCTCTTGGGTTTAATGCTCCTGCTCTTTATCCATATGGGAAAACCCCTCATTGAATAGTATGAGCTCCTTAAACACACCATGGAATTATGAAACTTTCTGGTAGGTCTACAATAAAGATGGAACAATAATAACTCTATAGACCAGATACTCAAATATACCTCAACTTGTCACCAGAAACACACGGAAGCCGGCACTTTAATACCAATGCACCACCATCCTGTTTGTTACTGCCATGACAACAGGATGAGATGGTGAAGTGTGTTTGTGTGTGTGTGTGTGTGTGTGTGTGTGCAATGCAATCACTGTATAACATAAAGATTGTTATATTTTTATTTTGTAATGTAAACAATGAAAAGCAAATATAAAGTAAAAAGTTATTGAAATCTATTTATTTGAAGAGTTAAACTCACAGGTCGAAAGTTCTGATACATCATTTCAGTGAATTCAGTGTTCGACATTCTGCAACTTTTACTGTATATTTCAAACTCTGGTGAAATGACCATGTGACACAGCACAATGCCTTTCAAATTCTTGAACCTATTTATAGTAAATAAAGTTGGATGGGACATTTTTGCAATTTTTTTGTGCTAGTGCCAAGGCTAAAGGAAAAATTTAAATGCAGCAAGAGCAGGTTATGTTGGATTTGTAATTCTAAAGTGATTTGAGCTCCACAAACAAAATTCTCTAGGCATTTATTGTTTTTTGATGGTGACAGATTTACACAAAACTTTGGCCAGTTAAAACAAAAATGAATTTGCATGTCTAGATAACACTAGAAAGAAAAAAAGGACCCTGAAATACCTCGGCAGCGATCCGCATCCTTCCTATCTCTCCTCTGTCCTCTTTCAGCTTTTTTTCTGTCGTAACATACAGTTATCTGTCAACATTCAGAAAAGTTCTCTTCTTTAGCTTTTCGGCCAATTATGTTGGGCGTAAACATTTCCTAAAAACATAAAATAAATAAAGTAATTTAAAGATGCATTTCATACTATCTATTCATTTAAAAAAACGTCTTTACAGCTTGGTTTGTTCAAATTGCTGACGAGTTTACTTTTACCGATTTTACATTTTATCATTTTATACAATTTTTTGTTATGGTATATTACCTTCTTCACTCCTGTTTTGTATCAACACTTTAAGGCATTTTACAGCAACATAGGGTCATAACAAAAATGTTTTATTTATTCACACATTTACATTCATGTCCAGTCTGTCTTAGGTCATTGAACATAAAGAAAAAAAGGGCCCTGAAATTTGGCAAAACATTCCTCATTTGAATCCTGAATTATTATTCCTATTCCACAATAAGAATATGATTCTTCATATTTAGTGTATTTAAGAATGATATTCAGTCAGTTTCAGTTTTCATAGTGCTTGTATTGTCATGTTTCAGTCAAACAACAAATTCAACAAGAATGGATCCTCCAGCATGAAGAGGGTGAAGAGCATCAAGCGCTGCCTTCCAGTAGAGCCTCCAAGTCTGGTAAGCAAACAACTTTGTGTTTGACATTCCGTAACACAGTCAAGTCACCCGTTGGTCCCTCTGTGCTGATAGACACCAGCTCCTGAGAAAACAGGGGGGAGAAAAGCATGTCAGATGATGATATTTGATTTAACTTTTATTTAATGACAAAAAACACTGTACACACCTGGAGGAAAGAGCATGATGCTCCTGAAGACACATCCAGAGGCTCGTGTCCCAGTATGAGCTGAACCCGGGCCACACTTCTGCACCACCATCTTTCCTACAAGACCCTCCTGCAGATCTTTCAGATTCTGTAATTTCCAAAAAATATTTTGTTTCCTCATTGTGGCCCTAATGCTCCATCATACACAGATATAGCATTGAGCTCATCATTTATTTCAAATATAGACGAGTGCTCCATGTACCTGCGACTCTGTTTTCACGAGCCTGTGCTCTACGGTGGGCGGCTGGTTGGGCAGCGAGTCGGCCAGCTGCATGAAGAACAGCTCCTTTTGTTGGGCATAAACATTTCCTAAAAACGTAAAATAAATGAAGTAATTTAAAAATGCATTTCACACCATCTATTCATTTCAAAAAATCTTCACAGCTTGGTTTGTTCAAATTGCTTTTACCGATTTTACATTGTGATCATTTTATAGAATTTTTTGCTACGGTATATTACCTTCTTCACTCCCCGAGGGTGAGGTCTCTGGAAGGCATCGTGGGAAGACAGCCTGGGTTGCTGGTGGGATCACCAGAGCCTGAATCAGCCATCCTAAAAAACACCAGACATGACTGTTAGGAATGAAAACCTTAAGAAATGGGAGCATCAAAAAACATGTCAAATATTCCATATTATTTTCACAATGTAATCTCATACAGATATCCAGCAAAAAAGATGGTATGACTTATGGTACCTAATTAGGTCAGTTAATTATTGTTGTAACAAAACCTTAGAGTGGTTATACCAATTTGGTTACATTAATGAAAACATAGACAGGGAAAAGTAGTCATCAACTCAAAAGCACCCACAAAATTTCTGATATCAAGATCATATTAATACATGTTTTTATACTTTATTAAAGGGTTTCAGTTCATGTGGTCATTAAGGTTCAGGCTGCTTTTGTTAATGTTAAGTTTTAACTTACCTTAGTTTGGTGAAATCACCTATTGCACTCTGAGGCAAAAGTGTGTGAGTGTGAAGAGCTTCCTGACAAAACAATGAATGAATTATTTAATAACAAATGGCAGAAAAAAGAACAAAACAGCTCACCTCAGTGTGTGGTGGTCACATTCCTTTAAATAATACCTTTTTAAGGTTTACTGGTAAGTGATATAAAGTCTTTCAGGTACTTCTTTAATGTAATAATGACAACTTATCTTTTTCAGCTGGGATCAGGATGATCCTCGTCCTCTACACTGGTGAACACACTGTTTTATGAAAATATACATATATATTACAACAGAGTAAGTAAAATTATTATAATAATTGTTAGTTTACTACTAAGGGATATTATTTCTGTCTTTCATTATGTCTAATACTTTTGTTAATGTCAAGTTTAACTTACCTTAGTTTGGTGAAATCATCGACAAAAGTGTGTGAGTGTGAAGAGCATCCCGACCCCACCAGCGTAGTTCTTCTATAAGGGAAAAAAAAGTGTAAGTGAGATAAAACAATGAATAAAATATTAAATAATAAATGGAGAAAAAAAAACAAAAAACTGCTTACCTCGGTGTGTGGTCACATTCCTTTAAATAAATTTTTAACATGCTATATAATCACAAAACAGCACAATACTGGAATAAAACACACCAGAATAATAATATTAAAAAAAAAATCTTTGAAAAGGTAGTATTTTTGAGATATAAATAAATAAATAAATAAATAAATAAATAAATAAATAAATATATAAATATATATATATATATATATATATATATATATATATATATATATATATATATATATATATATATATATATATATATATATATATATATATATATATATATATATAAACAGAACTTATTGAAAGCTTATGTCCCATCAGATGAATAAAATCGAAATGCCCACAACTTGCTTGGTTAAAATAGAAATGTCCACAATGTTCCTGATCAGAATAGAAATGTCCACAAGGTTCCTGGTTAAAATAGAAATGTCCACAAGGTTCCTGGTTAAAATAGAAATGTCCACAATGTTCCTGGTTAAAATTGAAATGTCCACAATGTTCCTGGTTAAAATTGAAATGTCCACAATGTTCCTGGTTAAAATAGAGATGTCCACAATGTTCCTGGGTAAAATAGAGATGTCCACAATATTCCTGATTAGAATAGAAATGTCCACAATGTTCCTGGTTAAAATAGAGATGTCCACAATGTTCCTGGTTAAAATAGAGATGTCCACAATGTTCCTGGTTAAAATAGAAATGTCCACAATGTTCCTGGTTAAAATAGAAATGTCCACAATGTTGCTGGTTAAAATAGAAATGTCCACAATGTTCTTGGTAAAATAGAAATGTCCACAATGTTCCTGGTTAAAATAGAAATGTCCACAATGTTCTTGGTTAAAAGAGAAATGTCCACAATGTTCTTGGTTAAAAGAGAAATGTCCACAATGTTCATGGTTAAAAGAGAAATGTCCACAATGTTCCTGATTAGAATAGAAATGTCCACAATGTTCTTGGTAAAATAGAAATGTCCACAATGTTCCTGGTTAAAATAGAAATGTCCACAATGTTCTTGGTAAAATAGAAATGTCCAGCTTTCTTGGTCCTGTCCCAGTTTGTAACATTGTCTGTCAACATGTTTTCTAGTTCCACTGTTCCTCTCTATTGAACTGAACATCAATGAAATCATCAGAATTGCCTTTTCTCCTTGAATCCTCCATTGACATCTGTGGTGCTGCACTCTCCAGGTTCAGGTCATATCTCTCAAAAAGACAACAATTTTCTAATCAGCAGCATTTGGCTGCCAATGACTGTCTTACAGTCCTAAAATCTCATATTTGATCATTTGAAGTGAGGTTTTTTGTGGTTTGTTATTTGACTGCTTGACAGACAAAGACAAGTCCAAGGAGGACAGGCTTCAGTAAGAGGAGGTGCTGCAGCAGATCAACAAGCAACTTGACACAGTTGTGTGTCTTTGTCAATCTAGTGCTTTGCAACATCAATACGTCGCGTCCAGATCACAGCAGACGCCATTTATCACGAAAACTGGCTCACGCTACTGAAAGACTGCTGCAGTTTCACCTGCTCTGTCATGTAACAACACACCGTATTGTGTGTGTGTGTGTGTGTGTGTGTGTACATAGGAACCCTTTCTTGTCTGTATTGTATGTCTGCCCTATTATTAAAAATATCCTGCATCAGTCTTCATATCATGTAAAGGATGTATAACTCTAAATTTATGTGATTTGTTACTGTGAAATACTGTGTTTGTTTGTCTTGCAGCAGAGAAGCTGATGTATTTTCTAATACTTACTGCCCTGTGAAGGTTATTTGATATTATAACTACTGCTCAGACAATGTACAATTGTGCATTTGTGATGTATTAGACACAGTAAGTGTAGACGTCCCTCAGAAAAATAAACTACACTTGCTAACCTTACTTTGTTACTTGATTATTAGTATAAAAACATTGTTAGCAGTTCAACTAGTAATTATTGTATTTATTATTATTATTATTATATAATTAGGTCTGTCAGTTAATTACTGTTGTAAAACAGCCTTAGAGTGGTTGTACCTATTTGGTTACATTAATGAAAACAAAGACAGGAAAAAAAAATAGATGCAAAAATAGATGTCATCAACTCAAAAGCACCCACAAAATTTCTGATATCAAGGTAATAATACATGTTTTTTATACTATATTAAAGGGGACGTTTCAGTTCATGTGGTCATTAAGGTTTACTGGTAAGTGATATAAAGTCTTTCAGGCTGCTTTTGTTAATGTTAAGTTTTAACTCACCTTAGTTTGGTGAAATCACCTATTACACTCTGAGACAAAAGTGTGTGAGTGTGAAGAGCTTCCCGACCCCACCAACATAGAAGAAGCAAATAGTGACAACTTCATCTGTGCAGGTGGAATCGGGATGGTCTTCTTCCTCTTGGCTGGTCAACACAGTGGGTTTCCTGAAAAAGAAAAAAAATATAAAACAGAGTGAGTAAAATTATAATAATTGTTGGTTTAATGATGAGTGATATCAAGCATTTGATGATACTTTTGTTAATGTTAAGTTTTAACTTATTATTGTCTGGTTAAACTATTTACAGAAGAAAACAGAAAAAACGTGACAACTTATCTTTTTCAGCTGGGATCAGGATGATCCTCGTCCTCTACACTGGTGAACACACTGTTTTATGAAAATATACATATATATTACAACAGAGTAAGTAAAATTATTATAATAATTGTTGGTTTACTACTAAGGGATATTATTTCTGTCTTACATTATGTCCAATTATTTTTGTTAATGTCAAGTTTAACTTACCTTAGTTTGGTGAAATCATCGACAAAAGTGTGTGAGTGTGAGGAGCATCCCGACCCCACCAGCGTAGTTCTTCTATAAGGGAAAAAAAAGTGTAAGTGAGATAAAACAATGAATAAAATATTAAATAATAAATGGAATGGCAGAAAAAAAGAAAACAGCTTACCTTGGTGAGTGGTCACGTTCCTTTAAATACATTTACAACTTTCATACAATCACGAAACAGCACAATACTGGAATAAATAACACTATAATAATAATAATAAAAAAATATTTCCTCCATGAAAAAAAGTATTTTTGTTCTTTTTATTTACAGTATTTTACAGTTCTGTTCACAAAAGTTGCTCTGAGATGGACACCACCAACAAAAAGAAAACGGGAAGGCCCAAAACCACCACAGAACTGTGACACAAGAGCTGGAACAGAGGATACGAAAATAGAGAGAAGTCCAGCATCCTGCAATGGAAGGAATGCAATGGAGAGAACTTATTATCCTGTCCCTGTTGGTAACATTGTCTGTCAACATGTTCTCTAGTTCCACTGTTCCTCTCCATTGAACTGAACATCAATGAAATCATCAGAATTGCCTTTTCTCCTTGAATCCTCCATTGACATCAGTGGTGCTGCTCTCTCCAGGCTCAGATCATAACTCTCAAAAAGAGAACAATTTCTCCTTCTCCATCACTCTTGTGTTCCAAAGCGTTCCATAGGGTCCAGTGCTGGGTCCTGTCCCCGTTGGTAACGTTATCCATCACATTGCTTCCTTGCTTTCAACAGAACATCAATAAAATTAAGTCATAACTCTCCTTCTCCATGGCCAAAGGGCTGCCGATCCTAATCAGAGTCGCTGTCATTAGGCAGCCATTGAGGAGGGGGGGCGTGTCAACCAAAGCCACGGGCGCTTGGCATGACCCTCCTCCCGGCTGTCCAAGCTCCTCTTCATGGACGAGCTGAGGCCGGAAGAGAAAGGACCTGGCTCTTCTGGCTCTTCGGACCATGGGGGTTGTGGTGGAGAGTCAGGTAAACCACCAGTGATACAACCACCAGAAGGAGTGTTAGCACCTTTATCATTTTCAAAATTTTTGTTGTTTTTTATATACAGTATTTACAGTTTTAAGTTCTGTTCACAAAAGTTGCTCTGAGATGGACACCACCAACAAAAAGAAAACGGGAAGGCCCAAAACCACCACAGAACTGCGACACAAGAGCTGGAACAGATACGAAAATAGAGAGAAGACCAGCTTCCTGCAATGGAAGAAATGTCCAACTAGCTTGGTCCTCCTCCTCCATCACTCTTGTGTCCCAAAGCATTCTGTAGGGTCCAGTGCTGGGTCCTGTCCCCGTTGGTAACGTTATCCATCAACATTGCTCCCTTTCTTTGAACAGAACATCAATAAAATTAACTCAGATTAAGATCAGCAGCCAAAGGGCTGCCGATCCTAATCTGAGTCGCTGTCATCAGACAGCCATTGAGGGGGAGGACGTGTCCACCACGGCCGTGGCCGCTTGGCATGACGCTCCTCCCAGGTGTCCAAGCTCCTCTTCATGGACGTGGTGAGGCCGGAGGAGGAAGGACCTGGCTCTTCGGGCTCTTCAGGCCATGGGGGTTGTGGTGGAGGGTCAGGCACACCACCAGTGGTAGAACCACCAGAAGGAGTGTCATCACCTCCCCACCACAGCCGTGGCCGCTTAGCATGACCCTCCTCCCGGCTGTCCAAGCTCCTCTTCATGGACACGCTGAGGCTGGAGGAGGAAGGACCTGGCTCTTCGGGCTCTTCGGGATCTTCGGGATCTTCTTCTTCTTCTTCTTCTTCGTCCTCTTCTTCTTCTTCTTCGTCCTCTTCTTCTTCTTCTTCTTCTTCTTCTTCACTCAGAGTGCCATACCCTGAGTCCTCACTGTCCCAATCCACATCTTCGTCCTCCTCCTCCACGTCCACATCTTCGTCCTCCTCCTCCTCCACGTCCACATCTTCATCCTCTTCCTCTTCATCATCAAAGTCAATGGGAGGAATGCCATGAATATACAAACCTACCTGTACATTACCTACCTCATCCTCCCCCTCTTCTTCGTCGGATGAGATGTAGATAGGGAGGTTGTGGACGTCGTCCTCGTCTAGGATCCAGATGACTTCAGGACCGTCAGGTCCTGAAGGACGCTCAACGAAGAAGTCCTCACCTGGAGGGGAAAAAAATAAATCTTATGAGAAAATTATTTCAAGCCCTAAGCACTTCCAAGGATGAAACATAACATCCAATATTTGAGACTAAATAATCAGCCATTACACATGCCAATTGTTATGCAGGACTACAACTGTCATAATCAAAAGCTATAAAAAATAAATGTGCAGGTTAAAATAATAAGAACAGAAATAGTAAAATAAAATAAATAAAATGTATTTATATATTTGAAAAATTGTTTAATTTGTCATTAGTTGTTTTCACCCAATTTATACTTTTCTGTTTACATTTAATTATGTTTCATATATTTTTTTCCTTATCCATTCATTTCTGTGCATCTTTATTTCTCCTATTCATTTCTGTGCATATTTATTTATCTAAAGTCTAGAGAAATACATATGCACAGAAATAAATAAATAGGGAAAGTAAAGGGTGGAAAATAGTCTAGAGTCTAGACTATTTCGTCACCCTTTTCTTTTATGGCGTCACTACAGATTAAAGCAGTTTCAGTCCTCTAAAACCTATCATGATATACTGTAGCTCACAAATGTCACAGAATGAGGGACGTGTCAATAAAACATCACTGAATGTACCAATAAATATTTATCTTGACATGGCCTATTCAACTTTGCACAATCTAATCAATGTAGCCACTGTACAGAAAATGTGTCTGTAGTAGTTAATAGAGCATGTCGAGAAATATCTGATAATTAGCTTAACAATGTGACTTATAGTGAAAAGACTCCGACTACATGTTTAAATCAACTAAGCTTCAACAGTAAGAAAAAAAACCCAGCTCAGGGTTTTACATGAAACGAACATGGAGCGGACTTGTTAGCATACGTAGCGTACGTGATGACGTAAACACGTTCCGGCGTAGAGACGAGTAATATTTATCACTACTCATTTCTCCATGGAGACGGAAAAAACATATTTTGGCATTTCTTGAAATTTGATGGAAGAGTCATTCCAATGAAAAAATGTTATAGCTATATAATACATAGCTATAACTTTATCCCAGAACTAAATAGAACCTAATTAGAAGTAAAACACAACAAAATAAAATTCTAACCGACTATAATGATAATGTAAATTGACTATCACCTTAAAAACCGTGTCAAAATGAACACTGAGGAACTATGATTGAATTATTCTTGTTAGCATCTAGGCTATGATAAGCTAATATCCCAATACAGCAACAATGCTACAGTATCATTAAACCCTCAGGAAATTCGGACTAAAAGAGACTTAACTTCATTTAAAACATAAAATACATTATAAAATATAACAAAACGACTAAAATGTAAAAGAATTTGTTATCTGTCGTACCTGCCATCCGAGGCAGTTCGCGGTCGTCGTCCATCCTCGATTCCGTCCTCGATTCCGTCGGCTACAGGTCTTCAGAAGATTGGAGTAGACTTCGGTTCGTTTTCCAAGAAGAAACAAAGTTCTTTCCGGAGTTGTGTAAAAAGAAATTCTCTCTCTCAGCGATCAGGCAATGCAGCAGGTGCTCGTCTTCAAGTCCAGGTGCAAAGTGAAGAATCTCAGCTTGCGTCACTTAGTTACGTTTCATCACATGGATACGAAGGAAGCGTGTTTCAGAAAGTTTAGTTTCTTAGTAAAAAAAAAATGAAAGGGGTATTTCACATTGACATTAAACTTAAGTATGATTGAATTTATTAAATGAAATAAGGTGCATTTTACACAATATAACCACCTACCTACATTTATTACAAATGACGTTATATATATATATATATATATATATATATATACCTTATCTTTCCTGGTTAGTACTTACTTTTACAGTGTACTAACTCAGTTACTTTTTGGGAGAAGTAATTAATAACCTCTATTGCAAAGTGTTTCCATGTGACAACAGGTAAAAGTGAAAAGGTAGCTTTTATTTTATAAGACATACAGGACATACAATTGACATTTGACATGTGAGCATCATTGTACCACTATTGAATGTTATCTTTTATCAGATTTTGGGAATTTTTTCACCAAATAGAAAATTGAATTCACCATCTGAGGATAGGTAATTCTTTTTTTTCTTGTTGTTTTTTCTAATATGCTAAAATATAATTGGTGCACTAATGGAGTTCCATTGTCCTACCTAGCAAACTATCCTGAAATTATAATTTATATTTTTAATATATCTATTATTTAGGCCATTTTAAATAATAAAAACATTTTAAACATTTTGTACCATGTCTAAGTAATATTTCAGGCAATAGGGGGTTGAGTATAACTAATTTGTTTTTCAAAGTAACATGCCCAACACTAACACTAATAACTAACTAATAAACTGTCAGTCCTTGTAAAGCAGCTGTGTTCATATGACAACCTCACCTGAAATGACTTGGAAGTCCTAAAACAACTGCACACTTTGTTATAAGGTACCTTTTTATTTGTAGTTTTGTCATGATCTCATCATCAGACTCAACCCAACTTTTTTGTCTTTCAGCTGAAGACGTTGTTTCAATGGTCGACTCCTCAGTCACAGTTGAGGACATTGAAGACGAGCTGTTCAAAATTGAGTGTGTGCAAGACATACTTGTGCGAAAAGAATCGGAGCTCAGATAAATGTAGGAACAAACAGGTAGCTCGAAGGAGCTCATACTATTCATGGAGGGGTCTCACATATGGATAAAGAGCAGGAGCATTAAACCCAAGAGGATAATACATGCTCCTCTTCTGTCATGTGAAGTTCCACTGTTTGTTCTCCTGCACCCACACACACACACACACACACACACACACACACAGCTCTGCTGTACAGCGAGTACAGAGTTGCTGGTCTTGTTGTATTTTGCCTATTTACGGCTTTTTACATTCACGGTTAACACATCAGTTTGTGTGGGCTATAAAATAAACATGTTTCTTATTCCTTAGACACACAATGCACTCACTTAAAAATGAACGTCTTTTACACACAAGTTCAATGAAAAAAAAAAAATGACTGACCTTTGCCACTAAATTTGAACTTACATTGAACAGCAGTTCAGTGTTGGCTAAAACACAATATATATGTTCTGTTATTTTTTAATTGCTACATGACCATAAAGTATCAAGAGAAAGAACACATGCTGGATGACGGAGAGGAAGACCAGGACAAGGGAGGAGATAGAATATGTGGTGGTGTTTAAAGAACAGCCAGGACTGTAAAACTGCTTTTTTCTTATTTGTAAGTATATTCTGTATTTTCACACAATGGTTACCAGCAGCTATATTTCAGATGTTTGTCGTCTTGCAGTGATTCTTTTTTCATAAACTGTCCATTCTATAAAGTTGCTCTGAGATGTGTCAGTTACTTCTAGTCATGGTCAGTCATTATTTTGTTTCTCCTTGTGTTTCCTTGTGTTTCAAATCACGTACATCCAGTCTATCTACTTTTCTATAGAAATACATACTTTCTACATTGACTGCACTAGTAATGTAAAAACAAAGTAAAGATGATTGTAGAGAGGCTTAACAAATGCAGTGCAAAAGACAATTTATGATCAATAGAATATTGTTTAATATATAAGAATGGAACTGAACATGTAAAGTAATGAGGTTTCTGTGAGTGTTTATCTTCAGCAGCCTCATAGCTGTCAGTCTGTCCAACTGATGCTACTAAACTTTCTCCTGTGACCTGTCAGGAAGTCTGCGACACTAGAATGACAGGATCTCTGCTGCAAATGCAGGGATGTTATCGCTGTAATGGAGCAAATAAAAAGGTGTTATCAGTGAAGATCAGCCTTACAGATATGGATTGGATGGGGCCTGCTCCACCTGCTGGTATGTTCTACAAGGCTGTTATCATCCATTCATGAGCGTTGCCACCTTGTGAACATTGTTATTCTGACCCAGGGAAGTAATGTAGTTCATAATTATTCATTTCTTTAGCAGGAGGTGGCAGTTAGAGAGCATGGATTGGCATTAGTTAGATAGAAAATGGTGAGAGTTGCAAAAACAAAAAAAATAAACACTTTTTCTCTTTTCCTTTCTTTCTGTGTAACTGTACAGTTTGTACAAAAACATCAAAACATCCCCTGTCCTTAGACCCTCCTTTAAAGAAACCCTTCGAAGGTAAAAAATGGAAGAACCCTCAGGAAGAGAAACAGAGAGGAATCCCTCTTCCAAGACGGACAGGCGGGAAATAGATGATGTGTTCAGATGGAAACAAAACAGGAAAAGTTGGATATTACATCAGCTGATCCATCTCAGCTTCCAGGTGAAACCAGGACAGTATCAGACCCTCCAACAACTAAAAATGAGAGAGAAGGAGTCAAGAGTTGTTTGCAATGAACTTGCAGCACTCTCAACAAGTTGATCTATTTCAGATGGACAAGGCAGTGAATTAAATGCTGAGGGAATCACTTCCTTGAACTTAGATATAGAACTATCAGTTTGACATCTAGTGAATATGTTTTTTTTCAGGTGGTGAGTAATTTAATAGCAAGAATTCAAAAGTTATTAGATAATGGTCTGACAGGAGGGTATTCTGTGGGAAGATAGATAAAGTGTTCAGCCTCGATGCCGTATGTCAGAACAAAGTCAAGGGTGTGGTTAAAGCAATGGGTGGGCACATCTCTGAGAAAAGCCCAGAGAAAAGGCAGAGCCAAGGCTATCACCATCAACATCAACGTGAATATTACAGTCACCTGCCATGATTATTTTATCTGTCCTGAGAAATAGACTTGAGAGATACTCTGAGAATTCAGATACAAATTTAGAATATGGGCCCAGAGGGCAGTTTGAGTGATAAATCAGACTGATTGTAGTGATTTCCAAGTTGGGTGAGAGAGACTAAGCACGAGACTTAGAGTTAAAAATGGCTGCAACTCCACCACCTCGGCCAGTGTTGTGAGGAATATGAGTGTTAATATGGCTGGGAGGATTCATTCAGGCTGACATATTCATCAGGACGCAGCCATGTTTCAGTAAGACAGAGCAAGTCAATATTATAATCTGATATCATATCATTTATTAATACAGCTTTGGATGACAGAGATCTAATGTTTAGAAGTCCACATTTCACTCTCCAGTCCTGTTGCCTCCTGGACTCAACTCTGTGTAGTCAAGGATTTCAGGTGATAAAGTCTGTCATGTTCCTGGATAAGAAAGTGTGATGTGTGCCGTCTCTCGCCGTCAGACCAGGTTTCCCCCAGAACATCGACCAATTGTCCAAGAAACCCACAATATTATTCTTCAAAATAAAAATCTATTATTGTTTTGTAGTCACCATTTAGCTCTACCACTGTACATGTGTGTTTATATTTTCTGCAGGAAGCTGCTGCTTTGCTGCATTTGGTGTGAATGCAGCGTTACATGTAACAGCGGTACTACAACTAATTTGCTTTGCTTCACAATTGTCATATTATCATTTTTAAATCTTACACAGACATAAATAGACACATAACTCATTTCTATGCATCCTGAGATGTGTTTATAAAAACTTTTCATGTGTGTCCAAGAAAAGCAACACAAGATGAATGTTGCTTGTAGTAAAATACTTCAACATGTGGGGAACTGCAAAGCACATATGTGAGTATTATTTCTAAACTGACTCCATCTGTGTGAACAAGCTGTGGTGAATGAGTCTTGACACAGTTGCGTCTCTTTGTCAATCAGGTGCTTTGCAACATCAAAACGTCCAGATCGCAGCAGACGTCATTTATCACCAAACAGTGGAACTTCACATGACAGAAGAGGAGCATGTATCATCCTCTTGGGTTTAATGCTCCTGCTCTTTATCCATATGGGAAAACCCCTCATTGAATAGTATGAGCTCCTTAAACACACCATGGAATTATGAAACTTTCTGGTAGGTCTACAATAAAGATGGAACAATAATAACTCTATAGACCAGATACTCAAATATACCTCAACTTGTCACCAGAAACACACGGAAGCCGGCACTTTAATACCAATGCACCACCATCCTGTTTGTTACTGCCATGACAACAGGATGAGATGGTGAAGTGTGTTTGTGTGTGTGTGTGTGTGTGTGTGTGTGTGTGTGTGTGCAATGCAATCACTGTATAACATTAAAAATTGTTATATTTTTATTTTGTAATGTAAAAGTAAAAAGTTATTGAAATCTATTTATTTGAAGAGTTAAACTCACAGGTCGAAAGTTCTGATACATCATTTCAGTGAATTCAGTGCTCAACATTCTGCAACTTTTACTGTATATTTCAAACTCTGGTGAAATGACCATGTGACACAGCACAATGCCTTTCAAATTCTTGAACCTATTTATAGTAAATAAAGTTGGATGGGACATTTTTGCAATTTTTTTGTGCTAGTGCCAAGGCTAAAGGAAAAATTAAAATGCAGCAAGAGCAGGTTATGTTGGATTTGTAATTCTAAAGTGATTTGAGCTCCACAAACAAAATTCTCTAGGCATTTATTGTTTTTTGATGGTGACAGATTTACACAAAACTTTGGCCAGTTGAATGAGAAATGTATTTGCATGTCTAGATAACACTAGGTGATTGGTCTGTTTTGTATCAACACTTTAAGGCATTTTACAGGGTCATAACTTATTTATTCACACATTTACATTCATGTCCAGTCTTTCTCGTCATTTTAGATGAAGAAAAAAAGGACCCTGAAATACCTCGGCAGCGATCCGCATCCTTCCTATCTCTCCTCTGTCCTCTTTCAGCTTTTTTTCTGTCGTAACATACAGTTATCTGTCAACATTCAGAAAAGTTCTCTTCTTTTGCTTTTTGGCCAATTATGTTGGGCGTAAACATTTCCTAAAAACGTAAAATAAATAAAGTAATTTAAAGATGCATTTCATACTATCTATTCATTTAAAAAAAACGTCTTTACAGCTTGGTTTGTTCAAATTGCTGACGAGTTTACTTTTACAGATTTTTTTTTTTTACAGATTTTTTTTACAGATTACATTTTTATCATTTTATACAATTTTTTGCTACGGTATATTACCTTCTTCACTCCTGTTTTGTATCAACACTTTAAGGCATTTTACAGCAACATAGGGTCATAACAAAAATGTTTTATTTATTCACACATTTACATTCATGTCCAGTCTGTCTTAGGTCATTTAACATAAAGAAAAAAAGGGCCCTGAAATTTGGCACAACATTCCTCATTTGAATCCTGAATTATTATTCCTATTCCACAATAAGAATATGATTCTTCATATATGGTGTATTTAAGAATGATATTCAGTCAGTTTCAGTTTTCATAATGCTTGTATTAGATGTCATGTTTCAGTCAAACAACAAATTCAACAAGAATGGATTCTCCAGCATGAAGAGGGTGAAGAGCATCAAGCGCTGCCTTCCAGTAGAGCCTCCAAGTCTGGTGAGTAAACAATTTTGTGTTTGACATTCCGTAACACAGTCAAGTCACCCGTTGGTCCCTCTGTGCTGATAGACACCAGCTCCTGAGAAAACAGGGGGGAGAAAAGCATGTCAGATGATGATATTTAATTTAACTTTTATTTAATGACAAAAAACACTGTACACACCTGGAGGAAAGAGCATGATGCTCCTGAAGACACATCCAGAGGCTTGTGTCCCAGTATGAGCTGAACCCGGGCCACACTTCTGCACCACCATCTTTCCTACAAGACCCTCCTGCAGATCTTTCAGATTCTGTAATTTCCAAAAAATATTTTGTTTCCTCATTGTGGCCCTAATGCTCCATCATACACAGATATAGCATTGAGCTCATCATTTATTTCAAATATAGACGAGTGCTGCATATACCTGAGATTCTGTTTTCATCGGCCTGTGCTCTACAATGGGCGGCTGGTTGGGCAGCGAGTCGGCCAGCTGCATGAAGAACAGCTCCTTTTGTTGGGCATAAACATTTCCTAAAAACGTAAAATAAATGAAGTAATTTAAAAATGCATTTCACACCATCTATTCATTTTAAAAAATCTTCACAGCTTGGTTTGTTCAAATTACTTTTACCGATTTTACATTGTGATCATTTTATACAATTTTTTGCTACGGTACATTACCTTCTTCACTCCCCGAGGGTGAGGTCTCTGGAAGGCATCGTGGGAAGACGGCCTGGGTTGCTGGTGGGATCACCAGAGCCTGAATCAGCCATCCTAAAAAACACCAGACATGACTGTTAGGAATGAAAACCTTAAGAAATGGGAGCATCAAATAACATGTCAAATATTCCATATTATTTTCACAATGTAATCTCATACAGATATCCAGCAAAAAGGGTGGTATGACTTATCTTATGGTACCTAATTAGGTAATTATTGTTGTAACAAAACCTTAGAGTGGTTATACCAATTTGGTTACATTAATGAAAACATAGACAGGGAAAAGTAGTCATCAACTCAAAAGCACCCACAAAATTTCTGATATCAATATATATATATATATATATATATATATATATATATATATATATATATATATATATTACAACAAAGTAAGAATATTATAATAATTGTTGGTTTACTGATGAATGATATACTTTTGTTAATGTTTAGTTTGTCTAGGGAAACCATCTACAGAAGAAAACAGAAAAAGTGACAACTTATCTTTTTCAGCTGGGATCAGGATGATCCTTGTTCTCTACACTGGTGAACACACTGTTATATTATATATATATATATATATATATATATATATATATATATATATATATATATATATATATATATATATATATATTTTTTTTTTTTTTTTTTTTTTTCGCTTGGAGTGATTTGATTGGCTCAGCGGGGATGATGGACGGGACCCAACCTGCTCGGAAATGTCCCCTGACAGACAGCGTTAAGGACCAATACATTCGTTGTATTCGGTGCTTGTCATCTTTTTGCGTACGTGGAGACCGGAAGTGTACGTCTCCCGGTCTTCCGGGTTGGAGTTCCTGCAGCCGAAGTTGTTTTGGAGCCGCGATGGCCGAGGACCCTGCGCTGTCTCTCCGGGTGTCGGAGATTAAGGACCCGGCGGTTCTATTCGAGCGCTACAACACGGAGGAAATTCGCCGGGTCGAACGCAAGGTCCGCGGCGAAATCGAGCAGAAGAAGGAGGAGCTGCGGCAGATGGTCGGGGAGCGGTACCGGGACCTGATCGACGCCGCGGACACTATCGGAGAGATGAGGCAGAGCTCGGAGAGCGTGGTCCGGTCCATCCAGGACATGCAGCTGTACTGTCAGCGGCTAAAACAGGGGAGAACCAGCGGCGGCGGACCGGAGGTGAACAGTCCCTGTCAACACCCGACACTTACAAATCAGTCAAGTCGCGTTCAAATGAAACATATACGCGCTTAAACGCTCTTTAAAACATGACTTGACTTATTGAGACTCAAATACGTTAAGACCTATCACAACTTCAACAAACGGTCGTTTCCTGGCCCCTTGTTTACCTAAAACACTGTCAGGCAAATCTGGAGTGACGAAATCGCACCATAATCCAACTTATGTAGAACTTTATAAGTGATGCTGCTGCATCACACCAGTCCCCAACTTACCTGAATGTTAGTTTACAAACAGTTTTTCTCCTTTTTCTGTGTTTTCACTAAGTTAAGGTGTGGTATATTTGGCTGATACGTGTGAACGGATGGTCCTGTGTGTCTCCCACCTCTAGATCCAGAGGCAGTGGCAGGAGAAGTTTTACACCATGGCCTCCCAGATCAAGCTTCTCTTGGAGATCCCCGAGCGGATCTGGAGCGCCATGGAGGCGTCCCAGTACCTGCAGGCCACGCAGCTCTACCTGCTGTGCTGCCATCTGCACAGCCTGCTGCAGCTGGAGGCCGCCACAGGGGGCCACTACAGCCCCGTCCTGGCCCGCTTCCCCATCCTGGTCCGGCAGGTGGCCATCACCGGACACTTCAGGTAGGTTTTTAGATACTTGTGTTTTTTATTATTTTCTTATTTGTGGCATTGAGGAGACACAACGGGGACACTCGGGAGAATCTCACCAACGACCTGTCCATGTTAACTGCTCTATGTGTTTTTGAATAAGTATTTTTAGGCTCTGATCCTGTTTTATTAGAATCTAAAAGAACAGAATTGTTAGATGATAGTGATTTCCAAAGAGTCTTTGAACACGTCTTGGATGCGCTGCAGCATGCTTGTAGTGGGTGATTCTCATTGTAAAAACACAGTACTCTTGAACTTTTCTTACAAAGTTAGTTGTTTTGTTGTTGATTACAGCCTCATTAGCCTGTGTTAACATGAGCAATAAAGTAGCAGCTAAACCCATTAATGTGTTACCCTTTGGGTTTCGAGAGACATTAAGATAATATATATGGGGGGTGCAGGTTTTTTTTTTTTTTTTTGGAGGAACATAGGCAGGGCATTTGTTGGCGAGGGGACACCTACAAAGGCTGCAGGAAACCCTGAGATACTCTAGACAGTCTGTGTAGTGTTGACTAATCACCAAGCAGGCTGTGGTTTCTGTGGTAACATGCAAGCAACGAGTCCGTCTAGAGAGCTGCCTAGAGGTGGAACCCTCGACCAAATGTATCTGTGGATCTATGAGAGTTTCAGTTTGTTAAATGTTTTATTAGGTTTTATTTATGGGCTTGTGGAAGTTTGTAAGACAATAAATAATTAACAACAAATGAAAACAGAGGTTTTGGTCCAGATATCTGCAGAAATAAATCACCCCGAGAGGCTAGAGATTTACACACACACTCACAAACACCCTGGATTGAATTGTGCGGGAGTATGTGACTAATTTTTACCTTCTAGACCTACTTTGCTCCAACAAACTACACCGGGTTAATAAAGCTAAGTCCCAGACCAGTAACCATCTCGTCCTCTCCCAGGTCCACCATCCTCCTGGACAGCAGGTCCCTGCTGCGGGGCCGGGCCGTGTCAGACCAGGCCATCGCTGAGGCCCTGGTGTCTACCATGCTGCTGGAGGGGAGCTCGCCTCGCCAGGCCCTGGCTGACTTCCTGTTGGCCCGCAAGGCCTCCATCCATCAGCTCCTCAACCAGCCACAGCACGGCACGTATCAGAAGCTCAGCCAACATGTCTGTGTTTGAGCGTCTAAGTGTGTTTCCCCCAAAGCTTCCAAGAAGGAAGTGGTGTGTGTGTGTGTAACAGAGTTGGTTAACTAGCTGCAGCTTTATCATTTTGTATATTTAATTCTCTATTGCATGAAATATTACTTATACAGGGTTAAAAATGTTTCAAATGTTTTTTACTAAAAATGCCCAAAAATATGAACTAATAAAAAAAATATACAGGATAACAAAAAGTCTCAGGATAGTTTCATGCTACTGTATGCAAGTCAATGGGACTCCATTAGGTTGTATGCACTATGATAATCTATATTTGCATAGTGTTGCAAGATGGCAACAGATCTATTTTAGCATATTAGAAAAAATGATAACACCAAAATAGAATCTAAAAAAAAATTTATTTACCTCATATAGTGAGTTTACATTTTTATTTGGTGAAATTTTCCAAAATTCTGATTAAAAGACAGCCTTCAGTTGTGAGACAATGATGCTTATGTGTCACATGTCCTTGAACAAAAGGGATTGGTCATGTGACCTCATAAATTGTATGTCCATCAAAAATGAAAGCCCCCTGTTCACTCTAAAACATTGATTTTATATCAGCTTTTTAAAAAAATTAAGATAAATCAATCAACACTATGCAATTGATGGTTAATATATCCCTTATTATCTTCTCCAATTTATAACTTTGTACATTTTATTTTGCTATTGACATGTTATCAGTAGAGAACTATGAATTCAGATTTATGTGATGGTAATTGAATGCCACATCAACAAGCCCCTGTTGTTTTATGCTGATGGACATCTGATTTTCTCTGTTTTAATAACAATAATCAGAGACCTCGAAAGCTGTCCATGGCATTTTCACATTTCCTACATTTGCTCTATTGTTCTCATTATTTAGCAAAATGTCTGCTGTAAAGAAATGGCCATGAACATATGTTTTTGTCGTCTAGGCGCTGGGATCAAAGCCCAGGTTTGCAGCCTGGTGGAGCTGCTGGTGACCACCCTGTTCCAGGCCTATGCCGTCTTCTACCTGCCCCCAGAGGGATGCCCCAAACCTGGGGACGGAGCTCTGAGCTGTGGAATGCTCTTCTCCATCCTGGAGAACGTCACCTCCACCGCACCTGCAGGTGAGCTGCTGTGCTTCCCTGCAGGTCAGGATGCATTTGTATTTGATCCTCATTTCATCATCTATTTGTAGAGGGGGCGAGTCAACAACGCACACCACTGCATTCAAAGTGTGGATCTAAGTAAATAAATGTCACTCATATTTCATGTACACTCAAACATTGGAAGCTATAACACAAAGTCATCTCACAAGAAAGTAATTTTTTTTTTCTAATATTTGATCAATAGTTTTCATATTTTTTCAAGCAATTAAACAAACTGCTGGCTAGGTTTATGAAGCCTGATAATGTTTTTTTTTAAGCCTTTATTTTACCAGGTCAGTCCCATTGAGATCTCCTTTACAAAAGAAGCCTGGCAAAGACAGCAGCCAAAATACAGGCATACAATACAACGTTACAAGCAAGCAAAAATCAGTCTATGAATCAATTAAACAACCAATAAGTCAGACAGTCAGTCAATCAATCACAGGTCATCAACAATAAAATATGATAACGAGCTTGTTTGCAATTCACCAAACATAAAACACAAACCTTCTTTAAAACTTTAATGAGACAATAAGCAGCAGATTACTCCTGACTACTTGATGAACTATATTTAGAAACTTTCATTTTCAAGCTCTAATATAAAGGGGTCGATCGATTAAATTATTTGATCGTGAGTATTTGCATGACTGTTCATATTTAAACTTGATTAGTTATACATTCTGTTCTGAATTTACTAAAAATGGACATGTTTCAAATGTTACTAATTAGCATGGGATTGGATAAGATTAACTCTTTATCGGAATGTCATATTTGTAGATCGAACAACAACAACGTTACGACTCCTATAAGAACAGTCCTTTAATGTAGCCGTTTGTCTCAAGGTGTTTAAATACAGTTTATATCAGGCTCCTGATCCTGAATGGATGGTGTCTCCTCCCTCAGCTAAAAGCAGCAGGAGGGTCCTGCAGGAGGAGACGAGCACCGGCAGCTGGTTCAAGTACCTGCCATCCTCCATCACAGAGTTCCAGCCCGCCCACCGCACCCTGGCTCAGCCAATCCAGAGCGAGCAGCTCCGGGACACGCTGCAGCAGTGGATCGACACGTAAGCCGCAGCCAATCAGGGCGCTGCTCATCTTCTTTCGTGTCCGTTTGCAGTTTGTCAGACTCCCGTTGCTGCTGGCTGTTTTTATTCACTAATGATTTCCGATAACCGTTTTGTTAAGCAGCCGTTAATGTTGCTCAACAGATGTTTCACATTAAGTGTGGCTCATTAGGCTCGATCCCTTTGCTGCAAGGCGTTAAACATGTAATTCTGCAGGAAGTGTTATTGATGGTAGATTAACATTGATTGCTTTGCTTACTCTATAATGAACCCTGCTGTGTGGTGATATAAAACTTAATGGAGAAGCAGGCATTAACTCCCCCACTCGCAATAATATCATATATTTTGAGATTTGAGATGGTCAATATCACAATATTACATTTTGGATATAAGCCTAGTGGGACAGGACTCTAGTCTCAGTAATTTGACAATTCATTTTTTTCGAATGAATGAATTGATCATTCGTTTATTTTGAAACTCATACTTCAACGATTGAAGAAAAAGGCTAAAAATATTTTGAATGCTTTAGATCAGGGGTGGGTAATCCTGGTCCAGGAGGGGCGGTGTGGCACTAGAGCCATTGCTTCAGTAGTAGAAACAGGTGTGTTACTGCTTGGTTGGAACAAAAACCTTCAGCCACACCAGCTGTCCAGGACCAGGATTGCCCACCCCTGCTTTAGATTTTTCCCAAAAGTGATCTAAACAGAGCCTTCCTCATGTCGGCTCTGCCTTCAGATGTAAAGAGGACATCTGCCGTGGTGTGGGCAGCCTCCTGGTCTACGTGAAGAGCCTGAAGGGACTGGCGGCCATTCGGGACGCTGTGTGGGACCTCCTGTCTACAGACTCCATCAGCCAGCACTGGAACACTGTGTGCCAGCGGCTGCTGGAGAGTCCGCTGGCCGTGTGGGAGGACTTCTTGCAGCAGCTTTTCCTGCAGCGCCTGCAGGTCAGTGGTTTTTTAAAATGACACCCGTCATGAGTTGTTGATGACATAGATGAGAATAAAAGATGAATCTTCCAATCTGATGTCAGTGTTGGGGAAAGTTCACTTTCTCCATGAACTAGTTCAAAGTTCAGGTCATACATTTTTAAAATGAACCAGTTTAAAGTTCATTATTCATAATTTTGGACTATGGTTATGGTTCTAAAAATGAAATAAGTTCATAGTTCTTTTTTTTCCAGTATGTTTTTGTGACCTATTATTTGTCAAAATTATTTTCACAGCCGTAGAGAAAAGAAATTATTTTATGAAAAAAAAAATTTTTTATATTTAACATCAAAACTATGTGTCAAATTTATCTTTATAATGCAACTTATCCTTATCCAACCAGGGATTAGTATTGAGATAACAGCCCTCTACTGCTAATACTGGCACTTGGGCAGTATCAGTCTAAACTAGTAGCAGCTGCAACTTTTACCCTACAGAATATTCTTTAAAAAATTAGGAAAAACTTGCTGCTTCAAGGCTCTTTGAAAATAAAACCAGGACTGTAGTCCTTAAGGTTCAGTCTGGGTCAGTACTGACTTTTCCATCAAACTGTGTCAATGTTCATAGTGGTGCTGCCTTCCTCCATGCTCCTGGCTGTTGCTCTGTGTTTTATGATGTATTTGTTAGTGTGACAGGTATGACAGCTGCTGCCAGATCAACTGTTTTTCAGCTACATGTTATGCCTGTTCATTGAGTTTTAGTTGGTTTTTCTCCTGGAAATATGGCACACTCTCAAACAAAGTTCTACAGAGAGTGCCTTTCGGAGCAAAATATTTGTACATAATTGTAGAACATCAAAAACAAATAAATAAATAAATAAATTACATTATAGCTACTTTTGCTGCATTATTATACTCTCTCTCCCCCTGGTAGCTAATGTACATCCCCAGCAGTTCCCCTTGATGCTCGAAAACCATCTAAACCACCTTACTGTGGCCGGCCATGTTTTCTGAATTTACACAATGAAAGGCCTCTGAAGTCAGAATTTCAGACGTAGATCTTGTACGAGTGCAATTTTTTAATGTTTAGCAGAAAATAACTATTAAGTAACTAATTATGAATTATGGGACAATTTAGGCCTGACATCAACATCTTAGATTTCAGGGCTGTTTTTTCTGAACATTTGGTCACTGTGTGTATGTTTACACATTGTGAAAAAAGTGTATTTCCTGTATTGGAAACATGTTTCTCTTTTTCTTGTTTTTCATTAAAAGAGTTTTGACAAAAAAAAGAAAATGACACACACCGCATGACTGATGACTGATCTGGTTTGTCTGTCAGCTTTTTTTGTGTGTGTGCATGTACTTGAAAACCTGCTTTTAGTCTACTCTCAGCTGACATTCACAACTTGCTTGTGATGCTTGAATAATCCCTTCCCATTTCCACAAGGCCATCACCAAAGACGAAACCGAAGCCATCTCGACGAGCTCCGTCCAGCTCCTCACCTCAGCTGTGAGGGACCTAGAGAGCCAGGCGACCCCGGCCTCTTCAGGGACCAGCCCGGCCCCTGGCCGCGGGACCCAGTATGAGGTGGACGTGGCGTCCTTCCTGTGGTCGGAGTCTCCAGGGGACCTGCTGAGTGACGCGGGCTGGGTCAGCGTCAGCCAGCGGGGGCAGCAACACCAGCAGAGGGGCGGCCTGGCCATGAAGACCCAGGCCCTGACGCCCTGCGTGCAGAACTTCTGCTCCTCCATGGACGCCAAGCTGAAGACCAGGCTAGACGACCTGCAGCACTACCTTCCCTCCCAGGACACAGGTAGTTACACCAACGTAATGTTTTTGTCAGTCTCAGCCCAGACTTCCTGAATTCACCGGAATCCAAACATCTATGACAAGCTGTTTGAACAGTTAGAGGTCAGTCTGGATACGTGTTGCAGATACCTGTAGTTCAGTTTTTCCTATAATCAAAAAGAACATTTGAGATATCCACAGCTATTTTCTTCCTATCCACAATTGTCATTTCAGATATCCACAAGTACAGTCTTTCTAGGACAAATGATGTCACTTTTGACATTCATGTGTATGTTTTTTAACAATTTTTTTTATCACAAATATCTTCAAATCATTCAAATAGCAATAATTCCAGTTTGCAATATTCACAATTTGATTCGGACTGGTCATAGTTGAAGATCTTAATTCACCATAATTAAAGATGATTAAAGATGATAAAGAGGTTAAACATGTCCATTTTCAGATATCTTAAAATAAACGTTGACTAGGTAATAATAAGTTGTATATGTGGAGTTATGACTAGTCAAAATGTAATTGATTATGTAATTGTTATTTAAGACCTGTGACAATTTGAATGGCATTTCAGTGGCATCATTGCAGATATTTGTATCCTAATTTCATTGTGCCTAGTCAAAAGTGAATCACTAGTATCTCTACATGTCGTTTAGACTAGTCACAATCACAGTACAGATATCTTAACTGAAAGATGCAACTACTCAAAATGGGATTACGACTAGACAGAAAGATGTTGTTGATATTGCCAACATTATTTCTGGATAGTCAAATAGCCTCTAAATGTTAAAATGCCTCACCATAAATACCTGTTACAAAACACACTGAGGGCATCAGCAGAAGTAAAAACCCCAAAACCTACAGAAATTTTTTTTCTGTGAGGGAAAACTAAAAGTTTGCTCTAAGGAAGACATTTTTTAACTTTGAGGTGAGGTTATGTCTCTGTAAATGCTGTTAGAAAAAATTAACATTGTATTGGTTATTTCAATTATTTTGTGTTTTTGGTGGAAAAGCATATAATTGAGAGTTGGTCAGTAGGGTTTAATCCCTGGATCTACTGCATGTTTTACAGAAATCCCATATCATCTGTGCCTAATGACATTTAAACCTAAAGGTGGTGCTAAAGAAGGTGATCATGGTGTTTCCACAATGAACAGAGGATTACAAATGTGGATGTATTAGTAAATATTAATTTATCCAATGGGGCCATGAATATCTCAATATAACCCAACACAATATTCACAGAAGTTGGTTTCCAATACATGTTGTTAAGCCCCAAAGTGTTGTTTCTTACAAATGTATTTCTAACTTAGGCAATCGTCAATAAATAATCGTGGTACTTTCTGACATTTACGTTACTTCCACCCAAAATTACAGATGTCAAAACAGATTTTGGTCCTGAAAAGAAGAGCTTTCACAAGCTACCTTTGTAGTTCAGAGAAAAGTATTTTAAATCTTGATTGATTGAAATATATTTCAGATCTGTCTCACAGGATGTATTTGGAATCACTTGTTCACGTTTTATCTGGCACCATCTTCTGGTCAAACTTTTATTTATTACTAAACATAAAAGCAAATCAGATGAGATTACCACCAGCCTCAGCTGTAGCTCTTCTCCACACTAAGTCGTTTTGTTTCACTCTCAGGGTCAGACTCAGTTTCGGTTTCATCCTCTGGACCCACCGAGGCACCGCCAGCATCCTCGTTCAACCGTTTCACGGACTCCCCTGCGGTGGAGGAGGCTCTACGCCAGGGCTGCCTGAGCTGCGTCCGCCACATCCTGTCCTCCATCCGCTCCGAGCTGGCGGCGGCCTCGCCGGACCCCAGCCCCGCCCGCCTCAGTTCGGTTCTTTTCATGGCCAGACTGTGCCAGTCTATGGGCGAACTGTGCCCCAACCTGAAGCATTGCGTCCTGGGGAAACAGGTGGGGGGCGAGGCCCCGGCCAAAGGTACCCCCAGGCAGGGGAAGAAGCTGGGCAAAGCCAGGGCCGCCGCGGAGGTCAGCCCCGCCCAGGCCATGTGGGCAGGGCTGAAGGAGGACCTTCTCAACTGCAGCATGGAGGCCTACCGCATCTGGAGCTCCGCCCTCTCCAAAGTCAGACCTAGTCAGAAACGTAGACGTTTATCTGTGATGATTATTTTACCTGCTGCATGATGTTCTGTGTGGTTTTTTCAAATATTGATTAATCTCTTAATTATTTTCTCGATTGATCGATTAGTCATTTGGTCATTGCTTCCCAAAAAATTCAAGATCATCTTTCAACTAGAAAAGCACTCTGAGAGCACAGGCCTGCTCCAAGCATATTGTGACTGCCACCCAACATTGTTGTCCTGCACTTCAATACACACACTATTGTGAATTGAAAAGTAGGCATGGTCTAACTACTCTTTAAGGAACCAAAATTAGATTTTTTCATCCCTATGCAACTTTTATCTGATCTTTTAATGACGATCTGAATAACAATCTGATCTTTTGACATACCACTTCAATATAATTAGCCAGGTAAATTTACACATCATCAACAAGTGACAAACGTCAATATTCAGTGCTGAAGTAGTGGGAAGATGAAGAAAGCTACCATTGCCCGTGGCCAAAATCCTTAATCTTTACTTCTTTAATCTCCTCCTTAAAAACAATTATGCTGTGCATGCACTAGCCCCACTAGCAACTTTAAAATCGCCAGACACCTTGCGACTTCTTCTGTGTTATGTTCAGGCTAGTTGAAAATGTTGGGCCATTCACATGTACTCTACACGCAGCTTTTGATCTCTCTCTGTGCATGTGTAATGAAAAAAACAAAATTGCATTGAAAAAAAAAAAAAGGAAAATCAATTTGTGGCGCCTGGTTTTCACCACAGATAGGTCTGTGTGGCATACTGTATACCTTAAGTGAATTGCTATGCCAGTGCTCATGCACAGCATCAGAGTGCAGGATGTGATGACACCTGACACATGTACAACCTTCATACTGCATACATACCTTTAAAAAGCTGGAATCAGAACATAATGGATTATATTCTATTCTTAAAATAGGTGGTGATAAATTTTGTTGAAAACTAATCAATTAATTGCAAACAAACTCCTTCCTCATGTTGAGCAGATTAATAGTATGATTAGCATTATATATGTAATAAGATCCTCTATTTCGCTGTGTGACAATTGTCATCATGTGACTTTTAATCAAGATAGTTATTAACAATGACCAAGAACATTTTCAGCATATGGTTGTAAAGACCATAACAGGACATAACAACAACATTTTCGTGAACAATAGGGTGATATATTAAAAATCAGGCAAAGCCTATTTTTCTCAGGATTTGATTAAGACCAAACCATTTCACCAGGTGGATTAAACACCACTAGGTCGAAGTCAAAGTCAATTTCATTGTCAATTTCTTCATATGTACTTGACAAACAAAGGAATCGAAATTGCGTTTCTCACTATCCTATGCGTTTTACATGTACAACAACATTAAAGTGCAGGTGCGCATGACGAGACAATCCTAAACTACAATGGTAAAGTGCAGTAGTTTAAGGCTACTTTTGCTGGATGTGTAAATCTGCTGTAATTCGTTCAACTATATCAACTATGCTGCTACAAGTTTTGCAAATAACAAATGATTGTTGATTGTTGATGACTGTTTAGCTTTAAATTGTGATGACCTGTTTGTAGTTCTTGCTCAGTAACATTGTTGTGTTGTCACAGGTGCTGCTGGATAAGTTCAGCAAAGCTCTTCATGCTGAGTCTGCCGGAGCCATCCTGACCACGGCAACAAACTGGGAGGATCTGGAGATCCAAGAGGAGGCAGAGTCGGGGAGCAGCGTCACGTCCAAAATCCGTCTCCCCGTGCAGGTTGGTCGCCCTGAACGCTCCAAAACGGAAGACCTCTGTGACTTCTGAGCTTGTTCGGATATCTGACGTGTAACCGTGTGTCTTCCGCAGCCATCATGGTTCGTCCAGTCGCTGCTGTTCCAGCTGTGCGTGGAGGTGAACAGGGTGGGAGGCCACGCGCTGCCCCGGCCCACCCTGCAGGAGCTGCTGCACACGTGTCTGACCCGGGCCCTGCAGCACTACCACACTCTCACACAGCAGGCCCGCAACCAGGTAACACACACACGAAAATGTCCTCATATTGCTGAGTGTCCTTATATTGTAGGTGTGTCATCATAGAAATATCATGAAATATCACACGTACAAACATTGACACACATCCTCTCTCTCCTAGCTCTCTCTTCTGTTGTTGGTTGTAACAACAGAATATTCCTCAGCAGATTTTCTCTCCATGTTTGTTTCAGTTTTGGGTTTTTTCCAGATAAACATAGTTCAGCTTCAGTGAATAACTGCAGGTTAGAACGAGACTGAAGGATAGTAAGAGGGAATAAAATGTTTAGAGGAGGAAAAAGAAGCATCAAAAAAGAAAGGTGGACCAGCAGATGAGGAGCCGAGAGATCAAAAATCAGGGAGGAGGGATTAAAAAGACGATGAGAGAGTAATAAAGATGGGATCTCTGAGTTTCATTAAATCCTCTGTTTTGTGTGTGTGTGTAGGAGGGTGTATTCCCCATGACTCAGAACAGGGCCTTGCAGTTGTTGTTTGACCTTCGGTACCTCAATGCCACGCTGGGCAGCAAAGTTGAGGAAGGCAAGAGCTCCAGATCCTACCAGGACCCCAGGTACCATCCCCCAACCGTTTGTTGCTTGCAGCCAGTTTGGCACGATATTAATATTGATAATAATATTCTAAGAATAAAGGTGAAGTCAGAGCGACTGATCCCAAATAATTACATCATAAGCATAAGGTGCAGCATATTTGTAGACTTAAACAAAGTGTGTTTTCTCAATAATCACTAATGAGATATTTCAAGGTTAGACGTCATGGTAGCTGATTTTAAAGGTCGCTGCTTTGAAGAAGGCGTCGTTGTTTCAGGATGTATTCTATTCTTCAGAATACATGAACACACACACACACATGCTGAAACTCTCAGGCCCTCACAGGTTCCTCAAGCCGATCTTGGCAAGAATTCACAGGAAATACTTCCTTCCAAGAATTTGACCCAACAGCACTTGTGATTTTCTAAAGTGGTGTTGAGTCATAGAACTTGTCCTTGAAGGATTGTCCTTGGATTACAAAAAGCATAAAGGAGCTGTAGCCAAACCAAAACCGGCCACACCGAGGCTGCTTTTAAAATGATGTCATCATGTTAATCTGTGTTGCGGTCTTCCTGAGAGCTGTGGACGTTGTGCCTTTCAGGATCAACGAGCTCTGCGATTGGCTGGAGAGCTTCATCGACCCCTTTGACCTGGACGTGTTCACGCCGCCACTGAACACCAACCTCAACCGCCTGTCCCAGAGGACCTCGGTACTTTCACACATTTAGCATCCACTCACACAGCAGCTTATCCCTTTACTGCATAGTGTTGCCATATGGCAACAATTAATTTATCTTAGTTTTTCTAAAAATCTGTGTTAGGTGTGAAGAGGGGGTTTTATTTTTAGGATTTACAACCTACAAGGTCACATGACCAGTCCCTTTTGCTCATGGACATTTGACATGTGAGCATCATTGCCTCACAATTAAAAAAAAAAAAAAAAGTGTATATTTTTAAATATATCTATGATTTAGGGCTTTTTAGGTAATAAAAACATTCATAAGATTTTTTGCTATGTCAATGTAATATTTAATGCAATAGAGGGTTAATGGATATCAAGAGAATGCATCACTGAATGTATAGAGCCGGTTTTGGCATCAGGCCGGAGGTGAGAAGCTCTGCTGGGCCATAACGGGCCGATCTCTCCGTGTTTCAGGTGCTGCTGGGGCTGCTGACGGGCTCGGAAAAGCAGTTTCCCTCGCGGAGCAGCAGCATGAACTCTCAGGAGCCGTACAACATCCTGCCGCTGACCAGCAGTCAGATCAGGTCAGAGCTCGCGTCAAAATGTGTTCAGGAAACACTACTACTAGACTACTATATTGCCTTTGATAAAATGAATATGCAAATAAGTCCCTATTATGAGGGTTTCTATAGGAATAAAATGTAAGATGAGATAAATGAATTTATGCAGGGATTTTTTTATTATTTTGACCTTGCTTCATCAGTATAATTTAGACTATAACTCTGTTTTCTGCAGGTTCGGACTGCTCCCGCTCAGTATGTCAAATGTACGTAAATCCAAGTCAGCGAGCAGAGGCTCCGACACTCCTCGCCAGCCAGTGAGTAGCAGAGCAGAGAAGCTGCTTTTTTTATTTCAGTGTCATTTCATATGTTATTTCAGTGTCATTACAATTTGTCGTCATTTCTCTGCTACCGTCCATTTTTTTTTTTTTCCTTCCCGAGTTTTTTGTAAACACTGTCTGTTGCATCCTCTGCCTTCCCAGCGTTTTTGAGAGCAAAAAACAGGCAAGTTCATCACTGTGGGTTTATATTTGTGCAAGTGTGTGTGTGTCTTTGGATGTATTGTAGCTAGTGCTGCAGTAGATTTTTTTGGTGCATTTGCAGTGTGACAGTGCGTTATTTAATTCAAGAAATGATTATTGCATTTGGTCGGGTGGAATCTGCAGTGCTCACTAATCTCCCACGCTCTGCTTGGACTCCTAAAGTAGCTTAGGATTAGACTATCGCCTGGAGAATTGAATCTGACATAACCTGGGGTGATCTTACCTGTGTGAAAGGACAAATCCCTGCATGAAATTCACTCATCAGTGCAAAAATTTGTGTTATGTTCAGCTTCAACACATTTTGGGAAACACTTGTTTCCTGTCGTACCAACAGTCAGACGGCACTTTGGACTGAGCTGGACTGGCGTGTCCTCTCTCTGGTACAGATTAAAACTGATGTCTTATTTTATAATGACTCTAGGTAAGATAGCAGGCTAACATGTCCAGAATTGTCCGAGTGTTCAGGGACAAGCCTGTAGACACCAGGGTATTGCCTGAATCATTGGCTCCAATGATCCATAATTATGTTCACATTGTAGAGTACGGTCTGTTACCCATCACTTTTGTTGTCATTTTCTTAACATTTTTCTCACTTGGAACATTGAGCATGCTCACATGTTAACTTAGCTTTGGAGCTGAACCGCTTTAGTTCATGGCAGTTTGAAACACTGAAGTGTTAACGTGGAGCATCCGAGCCAAAGAACTGTAGCACTGATCCAGGATTGTCAGGCCAAGCATCTCCATCCTGAACCTGGACCTTTTAAGCACTCAGGAGCTCATGACGCATTTGACGCATTTTAAAGGTGTAAGATTAAGTGAAACAAACATGACATGAAATAAGGAAAAAGTATGTATTAATCTACACAGGGAGCGGTTTCTTCCCTCTATGAATCGCCATGGTTCCTATTGAGAGAAAACTCACTGTACTTTTAAGACAAAAAACAACGACATCAGGCTGATGCAAAGTAAGACAAATCATAAATTATCATGATCAATCATCATCAATTCAACAGATAAATAAAACAAGCATTTAATGTTCAGAGGCTATTCTGTTTTGTTACTTGGCATCTGCTTGATGTTAAGGATTAGCTGCCATGTGGTGATCATTTGTATTTTAGATGATCCTTGAGTGACTGAAAATATCCAGATTCAAGAAGAAGGTGTTGTGTGGTATGACGGTTCTGGAACCACCATTGGTGTCGTATTTCCTCATAATGTAACAACGTGAGATGAACAAAAAGCTGGACGAGACATGATGTGCTCTTGCTCCAGCAGGCGGCTCCGGCCTCCAGTGTGGCCAGCGACAGCTTCCGGCCCGGCAGCCTGTTCAGACAGCTGGCCGACCAGGACGAGGACGCCGCCGCCGCCGCTCCGTCGTTATTCAAGCTCAGCTGGCTGTCTGGCATGGCCAAGTAACCCCTTCATCGCTCAAGACTTTTTATTTGCCTTTGCAGAAACTTTGTAAAAAAATAAATAAATATGTATAGTAAATATAATTTTTGTCTTCAGAGAAACATCTCTTGTGTCATTTAATTTAATTATGTTTCATTTTAAACGAAAGAAGTTTAGAATTTTGTAAACACATCTTGCTGTAATTATTTCTATTGTTCATACTAGCTGTTAAAAATCCTTGAAAAAGTGCCACCTAGTGTCCACACAGTCATCTAAAAGTACTTCTAGCTCCATTAATGTTGGAACCACTCCTATTCAATATTTCCTCACTCTAGAAATATGTTTCCAACACAACCAAATTTATGCCGATTATACTGTGATATGTGTTTTTCTTTGTCTCATTATGCTTTTCAAATGCAAAATCAAAGCTCCTGAACCTCCCACCTATCACCACTCTTCAGGCGTGTGAGAATCCAGTCTGCATCGCATTAGAGATAGTTAGGAAGCATAATCACAGGTTTGCCTCATATTCAGCAATGAGGCTGAATATGAGGTGTTTCCATGCAGGACTTGTATTATAAATGGAGTATTTTTACATTGCTGTAATGATACTTTTACTTAAGTAAAGAATCTGAGTACTTCTACTACTGAATGCGTTTAAAATCACATTATGACTCTTCATTTTTTTGACATCACTAACAAACTCACACAAACAACAATCTGCACTTTACTAGGTCTTAATCTCATTTATTCAATTCAGCCAAGTCACCAGCCTTACATACTGTACAAATCCTCCACAGAAAAATTATCTTTACAGTACACTTAAAGTGTGTATGTGTGTATATATATATATATATATATATATATATATATATATATATATAGACAAGCTACATCCTTCCCACACACACTAACTCACACCAATACTTGTATGAGTAATATGCAGGAACAAATACTGCTATTACAAGTTCAGCTAAAAATACAATTTACATGTCAATTTCAAGTATTTACTGTGAGATCAGTTTGATTTGTTGACTCACAGGTTGTCAATAATGTGGCGGAACAGAAACATGACATCCTCATGCCAAGTCTATGGAAACACTGTCAGTTTTGAAGTAGATGTCACCTCAGACATGACCTAATAAAACCTCCAAATGTTTAGCCAAGAAATTTGGATTTCTTATATTTGCTAAAAGAAAACATTTATTGATATGACACTGAAGAGAAAAGGAAATCTCCTGCCTTGCGTACACACACACAGACGGACATCTCTACTTTTTCCTGTCTATTTTGCTCATCATGGCCTTGACGTCGATGGGAGCGGAGGCAGCAGCCACTCTAGCCTTCTCCTCCTCCTCCTGCTGCCAAAGGACGATGGGATCGATGCCTCGGCTGCGGTTCTGAGCATTCTGCTCCAGCTGGGCCGGACTTGGTTGGAAACAGAAATAATTTATTGATTGAAGAGTCTTTCTCGAGACACTGCATATGTTTTGAGTTGTTTTTATGAAGCAAACACATCCATTCAGCCACCAACCTGAAATTGTGAAGCTCTGGGTTTATCGCCTTCTTCTGGATGTCTTTGTACACCGGAGACTTGAGGTAACGGAAGAAAGTGTCCTGCACCCATAAAAGCACAAAGAGCACTTTTAAGAACACATTTTTATTCATATCTCACATGTGAGACAAAAGGTTTATGTATTTGTCTAAACCTCGACCTCACTGCAACAACTAAACTTTGCTAGAACGTCAATGGATATTATATGAATTGCAACATTAACAATAGAAAAATGTAGAAATATTAAATATTTATAAATGCAATATTCAGTAGACCATCTAATCTTATTTTTAAAAAATGCAGCTCACTAGAGGAATGACAGAAGCTATTTGATCCACAATGGGTACTGTAAAAGGACAAAATGGAGATGTGTAATATCTGATATAGGTGAGACAATGACATAACTGTCATGTGATGTAACCCTAAGAACTTGGTACCAGATAGTTTAACTCCCTTTAAAAGGTTTTTAAGTTTAAAATGTATCTTCTATTTCAGTTACACTATTTGACATTTTATGTAAAAAACTGGCACAAAATCACGAGTTTTATAAAAACAAAAGATGCAATTTACCTTTAAATTAGAAGAAACCAACATGAACACAAAATGTACATTTTGAGATACACTATATTGCCAAAAGTATTTGCTCACCCATCAAAACAATTAGAATCAGGTGTTCCTGTCACTTCCTAAACATTCCACAGTCAACTATCAGCTGTTTTATCAGAGGTGAAATTGTTTTGGGATGACAGGAAGTTGTAGGCCATGTAATGTCATGTGGCCTTCAGATCAGCTCAAGAACGGTGGTCAGAGCTTCCATTGTGATCAGCTGCATCCCAACCTCACATCACCAATTTCAATTCAAAGTGTCAGATGCAGAGGTGTAAAACACACCACTACTGGACTCTAGAGCAGTTGAGACTGGAGTTCTCTGGAGTGAGGAATCACATTTCATGATGTGGGCTCTACATGTGTCAAAGTCAGGTCCTGGAGGGCCGGTGTGGGTGCAGGTTTTTGTTCCAACCAAGCAGTAACACACCTGATTCTACTAATGAAGAAGGGTTCTAGTGCTTAATTAGTAGAATCAGGTGTGTTACTGCCTGGTTGGAACAAAAACCTGCACCGACTCTGCCCTCCTTTGACACCCCCTACATTGTAGGGTTTTTTTCTAGTA
This sequence comes from Eupleurogrammus muticus, assembly GCA_036785175.1. Classification (NCBI taxonomy): domain Eukaryota; kingdom Metazoa; phylum Chordata; class Actinopteri; order Scombriformes; family Trichiuridae; genus Eupleurogrammus; species Eupleurogrammus muticus. The sequence goes on along the minus strand of JAYKQN010000011.1, from coordinate 21,631,108 downwards.
GCTAGGCTTGGCCCCTTAGTTCCAGTAAATGTGAGTGCTGCAGCAAACCAAGACATACGTCATATTTAACCCCATAGACTAGGAACGGGATGGCACTTAAATTCATATGCAAATCAAGGCAGGTGAGTAAATACTTTCGGCAATATAGTGTACCTGATGAATCCTTCGCCAAGCATGATTTGTCACTGACCCAGGTACCAGTCAAATGTTTGGACACCCATTCTCCTATATAATATACAATAATGGAAGACTTATTCAGGTCCTTTTCTTATGTATAAGTAGGAATAATTGAGTCTAAAAATATTCCTTTAAAATCAAAATTCCTGAATAGAAAATGTTACATAAGTAAAATTACAAAAGTATCTTCAGCAGAATGTATGTAAAATAAAAGCACTGATTATGCAGCTCTTTTTAGAGTGTTGTATTCTCATAGTAAATTCTATTATCTGTTTGTATCAATAACATACACATACATATATAATAATATTAGACTTGTCTATAGATATAAGTAGAGATTGGAATGATCATGTGACAGTCCCAGACCTTCTTCATCAGCAGGAAGACGTGTGTCTGTGCAGCTTCCAGCACGTAGCGGTGAGGATGCTCCAGGCCCTTCACCGTCAGACCCATCGTCCTGCCGTCAATGTTGATCCAGCGCGGAGCGCCAGGGGCCAGGAAGGTCCTACGTGAAGTGTGTGGGGGGGGGTTTGGTTTGGTCAAAAAAAAACTCAACACAGGTTTTCAATATTATAGGTTTATATTTGTCTTACTTGAAGATGGTCTCAGCTTTTGTTGCAATGGAAGATGCAGAACCCAGCTTCAGTTCCTCAGCTGCTTCCCAAAAAGCCAAGTTTTCTCCTGCAAATCACACACACACACACACACACACACACACACACACACACACATACACACATTGTTGTAGTGAGTGAATTCATCTTATTTCCTCAATGAACCATTCAAAAACACGCTCAACAGGGAAATGCACACAGCCTGTATTCAGAAACTGAGACTTAAAATGAGCCAAGAGGACTTCTGTCAAGTTGTGATGTCACATCTGTACAGTAGCAGTATTCACAGCCATTCAAATCAGCCAATCAAAGGAGCCAATATTTCCAACATATTAAAAACAATGCAACAGTAAAAGAAAGGAAACATAAAAATGAATGGAAACGTACCGCTGAACTCCTTCTTGAGGAAAATCTTGAAGTCGTCTCGGCCTCTCAGGTCACTGAGCAGCTCAAACAGGCTGAAGGACCAACGCTCCACTCGCATCTTAGTGGGGGCATCCACTCTGAACACAAACAGACCCTATGTCACCCAGAGCCTTTAAATGCACCTCATACAGGCACACAGACAGCTGAGGGAAAAGTATGTTGTAGGATTGTGGGAGAGAACCTCATGGAAACGTTGCAAAAACTCTCCCCCAAAGACACCACCTCATGCGAGTGTTAGAAAGTTGAGACCTGGGAATGTTACGTTAAACAAGAGCATTTGGACGATGTTCTTAGAATGCGGTGGGAGAGTTACCAAATACAAACCTGGAACTTTCCTGGAATGTCCTGGGAACATTATGTGTTAGTTGAATGTTCCAGGATGATTACTGGAAGATTTCCCATTAACGTTTCATGTGATGTTAAAATGGAAACTTTATCTGATATAAAACCAATATTATTTCTATGTTCTCAGAATGTTCTGGGAAGCTTATGCTTGGAACAACATTCTTAGAAACTTAAGGGGAGGGTCAGCCAATATAAAATTATAAAGAATGCTCGAGGGATGTTTCGGGAACATTACATGTTAGCTCCTCTCTGTCCTTCTTCCCTTTCTCGGTGCTGGTCTTGTCTAACTGGATTTGTCGTGGATTTCAGATCGATACCTTTGAGTGTCTTTATGATGAGGATGAATGTGTCCACTCTCACCTTCTCATGTTTATATTCCAGTACGCTTCGTGGTCTGTTTGCCAGGGGTTGCTGGGAGCACAGGGAGCCAGGAAGGGGTCGTGGTTTTTGTAGGTAGTGGCGTACTTCACGAGCCTGCAGCGGCACAACTAGCATCAGAGACTGGAACTATGAGGATCACGTTTCCATATTTATCAGTCAACATCAATTTGTCTGATCACTAATCAAAGGTTCCTGTTAGTGACATGATTTTCATTTGGTTAAGTTATAATTTAATCACAGGAGAAACCTGCAAAAGGAATTTAAAGCTCTTATAATATTCTCATATATATATAGACAAGACATGAGAGGAACTTACGCCCCAATGGACACACTAGACTTGACCTTTGATCTCATGATAGCTTGTTGATAGAACATGTTCTGGAATAAAAGAGAGACAAAAATGTTTTCTTCTTATTTTTTTTCTCTTTTTTTTCTTTTACAATACTTTAGAAATATTAATATGATATAAACTCTTCACATGAGGAAAAGTCCTTCTATCTGAACAAAGTTCACAACTTTAGAGTGTTAGCTGTGAGCATTAAGAAAATCAGATATATCTGCATGAGTATTATTTAAATACAGCAGTGTAATAAATACTTTTTACTTACCATACGTCTGTACTGGTCAAAGGAGATTTTCTAAAGGACAAGAAGAAACATGTTTGTTTTTACCAGATAATTGTACAAAGCTACAATAAACATCTAAAGTAAGCTGTTACACAGACAAATTTACTGAATACTCATAATACTCATGTACCGTTACCCTAAGACTTTAACTACATCAAGCTTGTGATGCCTAGGTACTATGACTGCAATACTGTTACTACATCAAGCTGACCTGTTACCTCGTCTGCGTTGGGATCTAAAAGACGTTCTGGTCCACTGTCCATAGCACTGTGAGTACGACGCTGGACACACACGAGAAGTCCATGATGAATATATGTTAATATGCATTTATTCATTTAATTGCATAGTGACACAAACACACACACACACACACACACACACACACACACTGACCGGTGGCTTGTTCACTATCCAGTAAGCCCTCTCCTGGCAGTCAAACACTACACGGTCCGGCTTCTTCCTCTCCTTGCCAGCCCTGATACACACAGACACACACATTATGGCAACTCTGATTTCATTTGGTCTGAGGCTCTGGGATGAAATCTGGATTACAGACAAAAACTTGAAATACATTCCAGCGTGTAGACACTTTTATACAAATAATCAGGCTTGAAATTGCACAAATGTACTGTTATAAATTTATTTTAATTTTAAAGTAAAATCGATTGTATATTAATCTATATTTAAAGTTATAAAATCATCACCAAGTAGAGATTTACCTGCTAAAAAATATGTACAAAAGTTAATCAGGTTCACAACTGCATCAATCTGTTTAAGATCATATAAAAGGTTACATAACTCAAATATTTGTTAGGTTATTTTACATTGCACATGCACATTTATAGTTTATTTTTTGTAATTTGTTTGAAATACAGGAAAATCTCTAAAAGAAAAAATCCATAAAAAGACAGATTCGTTTTTTATAAGGCAAGAAACCACAGCTTTTACACAAACTCTTGAAACAGGAGAGATTGTAAAATCTATATAAAAGATATATGTATATATCAATGAATAGTAGTAGAGTAACATTTCAGCAGAAGGACTAAATCTGACCACTGACATGACAGAAGCAAGATTAATATTTAAAATATTCCATTAATCTGACAAACTGAGCTTGTGAAGCCCAGATGTGCACACACTACTCATGCACATCTGCCTGCTGTTGCTGTGGTGATCGTCTAGCACAGAACTGTAAATCAAAACATAACCGACCTCAAGGATAAATCCAGTTTATGATGCATACCGTATAATTGCAACATTGCTCTTGCTCTATTCCAGTTTGTAGAGCTTCCTTTCTCCCTCTTTTTCCTACACTGCTGAACTGCCCTGTGTGCAGGACGGTTTTCACCTACTTGTACTGCTCGCTGGCCTGCATCACGATGAAGTCCCACTTGTGGTTCAGCCATTCGTGGAGGTGGTTGTAATGTGCCTGTTTAAAAACACGGAGACGGTGGCACACAGAACACAGGAGCCAGTGTGCAGAATGAAGTCAATTTTAAATTGTACACACACACACACACACACACACACACACACACACACACACAAACATCATGCTATAAAAATAATCAGGCTCACAATAGCCAGAATATACTGTTAGAAATTAAGTTTTAATTACATAATTGTATGTAAAATTTATTTTATATTTATCTATATTAGGTTACAAATGCATCAAGTTTAAGTTTATCAAGTTTATATATATATATATATATATATATATATATATATATATATATATATATATATATATTATATATGTATATAATTCTCTTTAATATATATATATTCTACCTGGATTAAATATATAAAATGTATCATTCTTTTTTTGTTACACCTTTTAACATTTTTGTTTGACCTGTATACATTACATACTAGTTACATACCTGTTCATAGGGTTCCAGTTTTCCTTTCTTGCGGATGTTCCTCTTTGCCAGATAAATGGCTATAACCAGAGTAAAATTAAATCATTACTAACTAATAAAATAATAAAAATGATCACCACATGCAACAATATCTGCACATTTGATTGAACTTTTTTCCTAATTACTTTAGTGGTACTCACCATAATCAGTGTCCTCTGCAAACCATTTATTTGTAGGCCAGAAGTATGGGGTCTGAAGAGGATGAGAAGCCAACTCAGCATTGAGTATGTGTCAAGTGTCAAGTGGGTCTATTTTTTTGTCCAGTTTAAACCATTTGTCCACTTTGTTGACAATATAAACAGATGTTATAGTTAATATTTGTTTTCAAACCATCTCTCACATCAGTAAATCAGATTTGAACATCTTAGGGGCTTAGATCGCAAATTAAAATATTCGTCAAATCCAATAAGTAAAGATATGACAAATCACATGTGTTGAAAGATTGATTAAAAATTATATTGTATATTTTATAAACTAGCTTCTTGTTTAGGCACTTTAACAAAGTTTCTAAACTGATTATTTTGCTACTTGTTTGTTTTCTTTGCAATTAGCCAGAAGAAGTTTTACCTGGAAGCGGTAGAGGCTGGAGTCATTGCACATGACCAGCTTCTTGTGGTTCTGCAGGGGGTAGATGTAACCATAGGAGACCAACATGGTGCCAAACGCCTGACCCTCTGGAACACAGGAGAAAACACATTAACTACCGTGTATGGAAGCGTCACCAGTCTTTTAGAGTTTTATAGCATGCTACCTTCTGCAGTGACCTTCAGCTTGTTGGCAATCCATGCAATGATGTCATTACCTGTGTGGAAAGATAGATAAGAGCTGAAACACACTGAAATACACTTAATGAAACAAATTATAGGCTTAGAAAAGAAAAGGAAAGAATGAAACCATTGAAACAAAATGGTTTTCAATATATTCCCTTATTTAAACCTCTCAGGCTTAAAGAATTCACAAGTGTCCATATGACCAGTAAAAGATTTTTTTCTGGCTGTAATAAATCCTTCGGTTCATCAATCATTATTCTGTATTGGTCAGTCCCTTAGAAAATAATAATGACTGAGGTCTGAGGATAGAAGCTCCTACTGAACCTGTCACTGCCAGCCTGCTGTATCAGGTACCTTCTTCCTGACCGCAGCAGGTGAAGGTTTGCTGGTGCCTTCTTCACGACTGACTCAGCACATCAGTCCAGGTCAGGACTTGTGATGTGGCCTCTTGAACATGTCCGCCCTCTCCAACAAGGGCCCATTCATGATAAAGAGGCCGAGTTCCCTCCCTCCTTCTTCCAAAAATACAAGTGCATCTCAAATAATTACAATATATTATAGTAATAATAGGGGAGGCTGTAGCTCAGAGGTAGAGCAGGCTGGTTTGATTCCCGGCTCCATATCATTGTGTCCTTGGGTAAGATACTTAACCCCGATCTGCCTCTGATGTGTGCCGTTTGTGAGTGCATAGTTTCCTGATGTGCGGGTGGCTTTGTGTATAGCCACCACCATCAGTGTGTGAATGGGTGAATAGACACTTGTAATGTAAAGCGCTTCGAGTGGTTGAAAAAAAGACTAGAAAAGCGCTATTCGAATGCAGGCCATTTATATTTTTTAATAATTTGTTAAATATTTTCTTTCAATCATTTCTGAAAGTAAAACTCCACCAAAGAGGTGATTTAAAGTGCTTTACATAAAACATTAAAAGCATCAAGATACAGTTTTAAAAAACTGTTGATTGACAGTTGGGGACAGATTTAAAATTAAAATTACTACAAGAAGAAAGTTACAATGCAGTGAAAAAAATAAGTTCTAACTCTAGGAACAGAGAGCAGGCCTGTCCCAGACCATCTAAGAGGTTTGGATGGTTCATAAAAGATCAGCAGATCAGAGATATACTTAGACACTAGATCACTCAGTGCTTAATAAACCAGCGAAATCATTTTAAAGTTAATTCTTTGGCAGACAGGAAGCCAGTGCAAGGACCTTAGAGTTGGAGTGAAATGATCTATTTTTTAGTCTCAGTGATATACTTTATTATCCAAATTCATTATACCGTAAGTATATGTTATTTCCTGAAGTGAGTGACAAAAATATGATACTCTTCAATCACGATATTCTAATTAGTTGTGACGCACCTGTGCTTCAGATCTGCTTTAAATGGAAGTGATGGAGGACAAAACCACAGCCAGGCAACACATAACATTCCTATAACACGCCAGGAACGTTCCTTCCAGGTTTCTACTTACTAACCAGCTCAAGTCCTAAGCATGTTATGCAAATGTTTTTGTTTCCCCCCAAAAATCTAATCACTACACAAAGTCATATTTTGGGGTTACTTTTGGGATGAAAACGTGTTGTTTGTGGTGAAAATTAAGGAGAAATATTCAACTTTCCCAGAACGTTCTCAAAGCATCAGAAAAACATTTCAGGAAATGTCAAAATGCATTTACACGACTGTGTTTTTTTCCTCCATCCCATCCCATTATAAGTGCATTTTGAAGAAGATTTTAATGTAGTGTTGTTCAGTATGAGCAGGAGGGATAATCATAGACTGAAAAACACAGTTTTCTTTGTTTCATGTATTGTTAAACCAGACCAGTGTTTGTGATCAATATTAAATCAGGAACTCCTGCTCAGATTTCCTCTGACATACTCCAGATACCCATTTCTTCCATCTCAGTTTCATTTAAAAGTGATCACTGTGACATCACACCCGCAGGGATCATAGAGGGATCAATAGGAGCCGAGCAGCAGCGAGAAGACGTCACGGCAGGAATGAATGACTGAAGGTAACAATCAGCCTCAGTGATTCACGGAGCAGTGGTTATAACCATTTAGAAAATGATGAGGTGCAGCTGATCATGCTCAGAGCAGCAGGTGCTTATATTCAGTCCACTTTAGTTCACATGCTGACCTTTCACCTCTCGGGCTTTAGGCCGGCTTAAAAAGCGTCTTACCAGCCAGATCTCATCCAATTGTGGCCTCCTTATTTAGCCTGAGTTAGCAGCTTAGAGCCCAGACAACCTGTCACTGCCTCCACTGTTCTAATAATCAAAGAAAAAATGTGGCGCTGATCCACACCTTTGATTCCTGGGGTTTTCTGCTAGTACTTAAACTCAATTTTGAGGTAAATTGTATTTAATTTTTATCTTCCTTTGATGCTACTTCATACAATTAAGTAGCATCTACTTTAATGCTAGTACTACTACATTTATCAGACAGCTTTAGTTACTTTTCAGACAGTGATTTTAATATTTTACATAAATACCTGAATACTATATTATTTATATTTTTTTACATAGTCACTCTTTTCCTTTAGAAAGTTTCACACTTGTTCTGTATTGTGTGATAAATATTATCATGCCATACTATAATTGATATTGACAATATAAAGTAAAACAGCAAAATGCTCCCACATGTATTGAATGATTAAAAACAAGTAATATATTATATTTTAATAATATAATGAATACTTTTATTGTTGATATTTTATAGGGGCTCTATCATTTGAAACACGTTTTCTGTCCTTGAGTGTAAATATCAGACAGATTATCTGAAACCCGTCTGAACACAAGCTACTGAATGCATCCTGTTGTGATGTCACAACCACACCAACTTGTGTTTTCTCCAACTGACCCCACCCAGTGCAGGTGCACTCACAACAGTATGTGTTTCAGGAGGGGAGGGGGGGAACAGGCAGCTCATTTTTACCACTAGAAAATAGCAAATATGGCCCATTTAAAAACATTTGCTGATAACACTTTAGGTCTTTTACTCTTTATTTGGTGTTGGTTGACAGTTTTTTTTTTTACTTTTACTCATGTAAAGAATCTGAATACTTCATCCACCACATTATAACCAATGAGGACACAAAATTCTGGTAATTGTTCTCCTTAATATTTTTAAAAGTAGTATGCTGATGTGATGTTTCAAATTATCTGGAGACAGAAGCACTAAACTGCAAGAGATTTGCACTTGGTGTGAAAACAAAATGGTCATAACCAGCATGTCTGTAAATGTACATAAACATTTAAAAAACAATTAAAATAAAACATAGTTGGGGGGTTTGGAGCATGCATCAATTATATGGCCACATATAAATATTTATGCAAACTTCATGTCAGTGCCACATGGACAACTTCAGATCTTGTTGGAGATAGGAATAAAATTTGACAAAATTAACTCAACTCAATCAACTCTACTGTAGGAAATCACATTATTATTCTCACTTGTGTAGAGGTACATCAGATTACCAGCAAGTTCCTGGAATTGTTACAGTTGTTTGACTGGAACTCAATTAGTTATTTATCGTATAGACCTTAAAGGAATAGTTCTGAGAAATGTGCTTATTTGATTTCTTGCCAACAGTTAGATGGGAAGATTGATCTTCTCATCTAAATCTCCACCAGAAAGGGAATAACTGTATTTTATTCTTTAGTATTGCATTAGGAACTCTTCCCAGGCTTTCCAAATGCGAATGCCTGTGCCTGTGTGTGTGTGTGTGTGTGTGTGTGTGTGTGTGTGTGTGTGTGTGTGTGTGTGTGTGTGTGTGTGTGTGTGTGTGTGTGTGCGTGTGTCTCACCAGCAATAACATGTGGGATGGTAGTGACGTTGAGTTTCTGCTCTGAGCCTTTAACCCCATTTTTGGGGTCTTGCATCTCCACCACAAAGGCCTCGAGCTGGAATGAAGGAAAGAAAATCAACATTAACGATCAGGTAAATCAGATCACAGTTGAGGGTCATGCATCAGCAGAGCAGGGAGAATGTTTTGGGAAATTCAATCAGAGAGTATATCATTTTTTGTGTGTTTCAAAAGTTTGAAGATTTTGGTATCAAGGTAATATATTATAACTTATATGGAGGAGGAGTTGGATGAATCTCAGTTACTCTTCCATGTTGCATCTGTGTGTGAGTGAAAAGTAACTTCAACTTTAAGGAAATATTTTACTTTTTCTACTCTATTACATTTATTGTTTATCAAACAGCAATGCTTACCTTGTAGATTAAAAACACCTAAAAGTTCACAATCATCAGTTTCATATGTTTACAACAATACAGTAGCTTTCATAACAAGTAAATTTACTTTTGAAAAATGAAAAGTAGAAGGATGCCAAAACCGCCATGTGGTGTAACTCTGAAATCTTGGTCCCAGATAGTTTAACTCTCTTAAAAAGGTTTTAAACAATGAAAAACACTTGCTATCAACTAGTTAAATATTCTAAGTTTATTAAATATTTAAAATGCATCATTCTTTTTCAGTTACCATTTGACATTACATGTCAAAAATCACACAAAAATTATGATTGAAAATGATACAAATGGACTTTTAAATGAGAAGGAACCAACATGAACACAAAATGTAAATATTTAGAAACCTGATAAATGCTTGTTGAAACTGTATTTTAAAAACGTGTTTGACTTCCTCATCTTGCCAAACATGATTTGTCACTGACCCAGAATAGTTTCCAGCCCCCTTTTTTGTTATTATACCTCCACTCAGCTAAACAGGAAAACTCTGTCCGAGGGAACACGAAGAAGGAATATAATACAAAAAAGGCTGTGGATGTTTTTTCTTCATCACCCCCTAAAGAACATTTAAAGGATCTTTGAAATCCAGCATGAACAGGAGGAGTAAATACAGTTAGAAGAAAACTATTCTACTGTTGTTATTATACTGTTGTTATACTTTCCAGACATCTGAAAATGTATAAATTATAAAACCTTCCTTTAAGTAAAACAATGGGATCCAAACCGCTTCCAAATCCAAAGCTTAGTGACTGTAACTAGGCCGAATAGGCCTGTCAAGTTTTGGACCACATTGGAAACAGTGGGGTTAAAATAATAGGATGTTATCATCACTGTTCCATTAAAAACTTAAAAAAAATGAAAGTGTAAGTAATAAATGAAACATTGTGTTAGAAACTGATAGAACAAATCCGTTGTAGAGTTGTTCTTTCTCCTTCCTTTTCCTCAGTGAGTTTACAGTTAACGTTGTTGTCTCAGGGACATATGAGGTGAGGTCAGGTGATGCAGCTAAACTCAACAGGAAGTTAAGGCTGCAGCAAAGCAGCAAAGCTCCTTCGGCTGCAAAGTGGAATTAGAGATGATCTTTAACAAGCTTTGCTTTGCTGCCACAAAGAAGAACAAAAGGAAAAATACACATGTACTTTATGATAGTTTGATAAAGTTTATCTATTCACTGCTTTCATGCTCAAAATTTTTGAATGCAGAACAAAAGCAAAAGCCAGTGCAATGCAGAAATGTTACTCATTAACCGCATTTAATGAACATATCTGTAATGTAAAAACATGTGCACTTTTCTGATTAAAATCACAAATATTGCAAAAAGTAAATACCAGGAGTTTATTTGGCTAGTGTACAGAGTTAAAGACTAAATGATGATGATGGTCATCATCATGAAGATGCTATCCACCCACCTTTTTGAGGCAATGTATACGGGGCCGATAGTGTTCTCCCCGGTTTGGACGAGCTGTTCTTATTGTCATATTTGCGGACAAAAGAAATCCCAATCAGATGTAAAAATAAATAAATAAATAAATTAAAATAAATAAAGTGTGAAATAATCCAACTATGGTGTGTACAGTTGCAGACAGAAGAGTGTATGTATTGAGTAGATCCTGTGAGGGGATGGTAAGAACGGATTTATCTGTCTGGGCGGTTCCTAAAGCAGCTAGAGTGAAGACTCATGCTGTGTCACACCTGAACTCTTTAGTGGCTGAGGCTGCAACACTCATAGAAGACTTGGATGATAGTGAATTTGATTTGTGGCAGATGATTTATTTATACATTTATTTATAACGTATAAATAAACTATTTATTTGCATTGGAAGCTTAAAGGTTAACCATGAAATTTAAATTTTTCTAAAAAGATTTTCTCGAAATCTATGATTTTACAGTTAAGTGAGAAAAAGCAGACTTTTACTTTTGAAGGACATAAAATTTATGAGGTCACATGACCAGTGCCTTTTTCTCATGGACATTTGCCATGTGAGAATCATTGTCTCACAATTTAAGGTTGTCTACTATTCAGAAATTTGGAAAAAAATATTAAATTCACATTTATTTTTTTTCACTTTTGATTAGGTTCTGATGTTTTTTCTAATGCTTACTTGCTTACTATTTATTACCATTTTCTCTCCATTCTATGTCGATAATGCATACTGTGTATGCGGATCATCAACAAATTCTGCGAATTTGTACATTGTGTTGTGTGTTTTTTATTTTTATTTCTTTATAGTTTTTTTTTTTATCTTCAGCTTTATTTTCTTCTCTTTATCTGTAACGCTGCAGTAACACACAAATTTCCCCATTGTGGGATCAATAAAGTTTTATCTTATCTTATCTTATCTTAATATTATAAATAGTGTGGCAACAATACGCAAATATGGAAATTTCTTAATCCATACAATCTGATGGAGTCCCTTTGATTTACATAGCATGAAATTATCCTGAGACTATGTTCACAACTTTTTTCTGATGCTGTATATTTTATAAATCTATTATCTAGGTCATTTTAAGTTGTGCCATTTAAAAAATAGTTTCACATTTTTGTAAAAAACATTCATGGGTTTTCTTCCCACGAGTTAAAGGAGTAACTTAGTTTAATTGAGCATTAAGACTGTACTTACTTTTTCCCAGAATTTTACAAAGCTCATTAATTAATGTTTAATCTGTACAAAAACGCTGCTGTAAAATGTCGTGTGAACTGATTACTGAACAAGAATTGGCTTCCAAACTATTTGTGGTGTCACAATCATGCTGGTGCGAGGTGGTTTGTATTTCTTTCCCCACCAGATTTAGATTTTATTTTGGAATAATTACAAAAAAAGCTTAGAAGAAAGGTAGTGGAGAGAAAGTAAAAGTTGATAAAATTATACAAATTCGAGCAAAGTGTTGTTTCCAGTGCCCCAGTCCAGCTGTGACAGCAGGTTGTGAGACAGAAGATGCTGCAGGAATCTGCCAACCGCCCAACCGCACACGCGCTCACGTTATTTATCGTGCGCGCGCCTCGCCGCCACTTTACCTCACATTTGTGCTGCGTTCAGGTACATTGCGATCGAGTCATCTTTTGACATCATAACCAGGTTTATATGTAACGGGCAGAAAGAGGCTCGAAGAAGTGATTTTAATAAGCTCACCACACACAGCATTATGATAGTTTTGTATCCTCACAGTTTAATCACAAAGTACTGTACTCAAGTAAACATTTAAGGTACTCTACTTGAGTATTTCTATGTAATGCAACATTACTTCCACTCCATTTCAACAAGATATTGTACTTTCTACTAATATTCATTTTTTACTCACCCTAATAAAATTGATGTTACATTCATTGTGTACAAAGTGATATGACATGCCTTAAACAATTAATAATTAAATCAATTAAATCTAAAATAATAAAACAATTTAAGTGGCAGAATTGGACCATTTTTATTTTATTTGAAATTCTCTATGTAAGCTTTGTTTAATAATCTAGTCTAAGAACAATTTAAGAGTTAAAGATACTGATATCCAGTCAGATATCCATTTCAAAAGTGTAATTTTTTAGCAAAATATGTGATGGTAATTCATATATGAATAACTATATTGCTAATACTTATATAGCCTACTTTATTTAAGTGTCATTTTGAATTCAAGACCTTCAATTTAATTGAGTAGGACAGTATTTCTACTTTTCCTGAAGTAAAGCATGTGAGAACTTCCTCTACCACCTCTGCAAACACACTGGTCCAATAAAACCGTGAACGTAACACGCTGGGGTTTCCCACGACCCTTGAAGGCGCCTCAGCGGCGGAGTGCGAGCTCAGCCCTCCTCACTGTCTGTATCGATGAAGTTGTTTCAAAGATGGCGGATTTCCTGCCGTCCCGCTCCGTTTTATCTGTATGTTTCCCCAACTGTCTCCTCACGAGCGGCGAGGCAGAACAGATGCGGAAATCTAAGGAGATAGATAAATGTATTAACCGGGATAAAACGTATGTGAAGCGGCTAGTCAAGATCCTGTTGCTCGGGGCAGGCGAGAGCGGCAAGTCCACTTTCCTCAAGCAGATGCGCATTATCCATGGACAGGACTTCGATCAGAAGGCCAAAGAAGACTTCAGAGCGACGATTTATAGTAATGTAATAAAAGGTGAGGCTGCACCACGCCACACGCCGCCGCCGGCTTGTTTTTTACGCCAGTTTATCGGCGTCTCGCTGTCGGTTGCTAACAGCACGGAGAGGGAAGTTGGCAGCCATGCTAGCTGCGGCTGAACCGGATTGGAGGCACTTTCTGTGTTCAACAAAGCTGGTCTGCTGAAGGCGACCAAGAAACGCCCATGTTGTTTGTGTTTGTCTTCGCCGTGGGGCCTGAAGCGGACCGAAGGGGGCTGAAGGGGACCGGAGGGGGGAGGCTGGAGGGGACCGGCAGGAGTGCTGGCTGTGTTTATTCAGAGATTAGCAAAAAATGATTCTGCCTTCTTTATGTGGAGTCTTAGCAGAACGTGAGGTTTCTCGGTGCGTCCCTATGGCTTGTGTGTGTCTGTCTCCGTCTCCGTGTACGTGCGCGCGCGCGTGTGTGTATGTATGTGTTTGGAGAGAACAGGACATAAATCCTTTGAAAAATGTGCGTGTTTACTGTAAACTCTTAGCGGACAGGTCCTGACACACACGAAGCTGCACGCTGCTCGGCTCCGTTCGGCGGCGACAGCGCGAGCACCGTGCACGAGATGCGTTTTTCGGCTCTTTTAACTTCACCTAAAGAAGCAATACCACCGGTATTTAAAGAACAAAGTTCAGGATTATCGACGGCGAAATGTGCTCAACGTGTCAAAAGTAAAAGTACTTGTCCCAGTTTCGTGTTATATTTAGCAGTGTACAGTGTGAATAAGTGTGGAATTTAATACTTCTTTATTGGCATGTGCACTGAAGCAGGGTTTTTAATGTCAGGGTAAATTTAATGTTAACTTGTACTATTGGTGGGCAAAAGAAATTGAAATGAAATAATGTATATTGTATGAACTAGAGCCACAACAATACATCCTTTTTTACGTTAATCAGCCTTTTTTTTTATTTATTAAATGTATTGATTAATATCTAAGAAGAAATTGTCCAAATTCCCTGGTTTCAGCTTCTCCTCTGATTATTTTCTGGTTTCTTTAGTCTTCTATAATAGTAAACTCATGATCTTTGGGTTGTGGACTGAAAATACATTTTAGGTTGAATCTTCATCTTTGGAAAAGCAGTGATTGACATTTTACACCATTGTATGAACCAAAAAACTAAATGAATGAACATTTTAATGATCAATACATTATTCCCCTATCAAAGTAGTCTTTAGTTGCAGCCTTATGGCATAAGTAGTTGGTGATTAATGTAATAGTTTGCAATTGATCAAATAATTGTTGCAGCTCTAATATATATGAGGATTTAAAACTCATTTATTAACATGTACACAGAGGCAGTGTTTTTATTGTTAAGATATATTTAATTTTAACTTCTATTGTTTGTAGTCAAATTAAATGAAATAGAGTTTTATTAACTGGTCATAAAATGCTACATGTTGCTTTAGTTTCAATTCAGGGTGGGCTGAGTGTGTAGAAAGTGGTGATGACAGGTGTGTTAGCATTATCAGCTAAAAAATACAGAATCACTCCACCCACACAACTTGTGGCTTCACTACAATTTCCCAGTCTACACGCAGCGTGTACACTTTCGACATTATGGGGTTGTGTTTTCCCCCCTATTCTTGGTCCATCTATACAAATTTTCCTGCTCTCATGGTCAAAATGCAGCTCGATGGACACGTAGCAACAACGCAGTCTGCCTTCTCTCACACTCTTAGACCCCCGTAATCCCTCCCTGTCCACTCCAAGATCGTCCACTCCATCGTGATCGACGCAGTGCTGTCGTAAAATGTCACAGCCCTCAGAGAGCCGGGGTCAGTCGGAGAAACAGAAGTCAAGTACAAGCACTCAGAAAGAAGGAGGGAGCTGACTGCATGGATTCAGGGGCGGCTGCTGTTAGCCTCCACTCCTGTAGTGGCATTGCGACCAGAGTCGTTTCCAAATTGTGTTCAGCAGCACTACAGGCCACAACAGAATGAGTGGGTGGTCTTATTTAACGGTTTGAGTGTTAGCAGGAACACCAGAGACCACAACATTTATCCACAGACAATGACATTTTTTTTTTTACATAATAGGATCCCTTTAATGGTTGTGGAGAGAAACTACATACAAACACTGAAGCCTCAAAGTGAGTCACAGTAACCAGAGAATATACAAGTAAACCAACATAGTTAGAGAAGCGTCTCATTAAATGTGGGGCGTCTCAGATCAATTTGTTCTTGATAGAAAATTTGTTGAATTTGTATTTTAAACTATTATCTCGATTATGAATAACGAACTAACTTGCACCCTTTTTTTTTTTAGCTGCTCTCCCCTAACAAGATTTGCGCTAAAATCTGTCTGACACATTAGGCTGTACCTAGTGGAGCGTCTAAGGATGGTTAAGGAAGGCACACAAAAACTCGAGTCAATCAGAAGTTCTAAATGTCAGTTTCAATACATGTTCAGATAGTGTCAGTATCTCTAGGACACTCCGAGCCAGAAGTATTGTTTGTATTTTCTGAAAGTGCAGCAGGTCGGACGTGCTCCCCTGGGAAAAAAAAGTTTGTATAATTTAAAGGTAAATGCATCAATCCAGTGCACTTTTCAGAGTAATTAAGAGGCTAGATCTATGAAGAACTTTGTGCTCTTGTAAACAGATGTGTGCACTAGTAAACAGTTCCATTATGAGCTGGTTGGTTGTTTAGATATGAACGATGATGAAATGGCAGAAAACAGAAAGCAGAGTTCAACACAGGTCAAAAAATTGAGTAGAGCTTTTTTTTTAAGTCATCAATAAAATGGACTGATTTATTATTTTTTTTTAATATAAAAAGTTATTGAATGCAGAGGCCATGTCATTTGCACATTTATTTTTCCTAAGCTTTCAGAAAAAAATATTCTTCAGCCCTTTGTAGTTGAATTCCTCCGGGCTTGGCCCGCTGACGGAGACCCGGAGGCAGGCAGCCAGGTGACACCTGGCAGTCTCTCACCAGATCTGATTGGAGCTGCAAATAAAGGGAACTGCAATTAGCCAAATAAAAACAAAAAAACTGTTTATGAAGCACAGTTTCTACTCTCCTTTTGGTCATCATTTAGTTCATTGTGAAAGTGCATGGGTTCAACTTCACCCGATGGCATCTGTCAGTCCCCGCTCATTGTGGACAAGCCTCTCTTGAAACCAGAATGACAAGTGAGATTGCTGTCAAATGGCTGAGTAAGGGTTAGATCTGTCCCCATTCATCGCACTTACAGGACAGCAGGGTCATTATTACGGCTTGGTTGTTGTCCTTGGGAAATTCTCCTAAACAGATGTGTATTCACATGATTTAAATTAAATGTGTGTCTCCAGGTGAAATTTTAAACAGCTATGTATATACTCTCAAATATAATTAAATTCAAGACATTCAGCAGAGCTGCATGTGGTCTCAAAACACTCAAGATCCTAATTGAGATCCCAAAAGCCAGATTTATAAATTTATCAACCCACTGGTGTAAGAACTGGCAGAAAACACCAGAGAATCTAACACACTCTTCAAGTAATTTAAAATACCTTTATTGAAAATGTCATTTTCGAACGAGCATATTTAAAAGCGGTCTCTGATGTGAAACACTAGAGTCTGGCATCCAGTAGTCCCTCATGAAGGCATGCTGGCTGTAGTCTGGTTCTAACATGCCATTTTAATGAAGGCATGTGAAATCATTGAAAGAATGCTTTAGATTCCCCTTTCGCCGTTCAAATGCGATGAAACCCCAAACCATGGAGCACCTTCAATCCGGGTCCTGACACACTTAATATTCCAATCTGTTAAAAAAAAAAACTAAAAGCGTTCCCGTCCTTAAAGATTCTGGTCTATTGCTCCTTCAGTCCTGTCCTCCCCTGTTTCGTTCCTCCTCATGATGGATGGTGTGAGCTTTACGTCAAGGGAGGAGGCATCAAAGTCTTGGTCTTGGAGACAAGAACAAGAAGTACCCAGGGAGGAGAAATGCACACGCATGATGCGTTTGAGGGCCTCACTCGTTTCGGGAACCTAAAGTGAAAGAGATGTTGGTTTAAATATAATCAATTATTTACAGTATGCTTATTTTAGTTTTAGGTTTAGGGTCAATAATTTTTCGTTCGTAGTATCAACTTTGGATCTCATTGTCTGGTGGTTTAGCCAACTCTGGTATCGGGTGGAGCCAGTGGATGAAAGCACAAGTGGAGAAGCTAGAGATGGTTCTAGAAGGTCTCCATGTATTTCACATCATTTAATGAGTCCTTACAGGTCAGGACAAGGTACTGAGTGGCACAAGCCACAGCAACAATTACATGTAACGTCAGTCAGCTGCTTAGCAACCGCATGATGTGTTCAGGTCTAGGAAAGTAATGGGAAACACTGCTCATCATGGTTTAAAACTGACATGTTGTAACTTTACATTCAGGCAGGTATAGAATATTTCTTTATTTTTAGGGTGTGGTAATGCAGTCTGTTAACAAAGTAATCTGTGTTTTCAAGGCTACTGCATTGAGATTCTATTCTGTTTCTGGTGCTTTTGTACAACAGCTTGAATATTCAGATATGAGTAAGTGATCATTGACTATTTGGCATCCTTTATTCTCTATAGCTATTGTCAGAGGAACTAATAAGTGGGTTTAACTTTACCTCTCTTTATTCATGGAAATGCACTTTGAGTCAGCTGCAAGCTGGAAGTTTTGATGGTGGAACAAACTGTTTGTTACTCATGCGGAAACAGTGTCATCAATCACGCAAAAACCTCATCACTGTGTATTAACTGATTTACTGTTATTGCTAATGTGGCCACCCAATAAAAAGAGGACCTAAAACACCAAAATGAAATTTAACACAATGTAAGGGTACATGTGTAGTCATGCTGATTTCAGTTGTTATCACCAGGGCTTCCCCAAAAACTTTGATTTGAATCATCAGTGGAGAACCTGCACCTGTCAGTCACTGCTTTCATGAAAATGGAAACGAAAGAGGAAGCCGGTTTTAGCCAGAATCCGATTTACAAAACCTGATGTTTGCCACATATTTTTGTAATTGGAGTAGGGATTTTACCAAAAAATGTGTTTTTTCCAGGTAGATTTCTCCTGGAAAGAAGCCTCTGCCACATGTAACCAGGCTTGCGTTTTGTCTTTCTACATGTGAGCCTGTGCATGACGTCTCGCCATGAGGAAAGTTTCAGTGTGACTGCCGACAGCTGGATGAAAGCAGAGGTCATCACACGTCACAAGGAGTCCTTGTGTTTAAAATCATTTCACTACAGTTATGATGAGCGAGTCATGGTCGTAAAATAATGCTGTGAAGACCTGCTGCGTGTGTGGATTTACAGTAACCAGCTTTCTACGGTGCTTTCCTGATTTCCTGCAGAATGTTGTTTCTGAGAAACCTGGCGTCTCTGCTGCATGCAAACGTATTGAATGAGGAGGAACTTTTCAGTTAATCAAAAGTGCCCACGCAGAGGCGTCAGCTTGAAAACTTGATCCTGGCTAATTTTTCACCACAATGGGACGTTGTCCAGCAACATCTTGCTGCGTCAGGCCGTCAAATACCAGGACATATTCCTGGAAGATGAAAGTAAATGGCTTTGTTTTCTTTTTGCAATCCTCGAGATCCAGTGCTATCCTTTAAGAGTTATAAAATTCTGCGGAGTGTTTTGATGTCTTATTTCCTCGACAGGTTTTGCTCCACCATAGTTCACCCAGCCCCCCTCCCTGTGTTTGAAAACAAGCTGGTTTTAGTCTGAATGCCCAGTTACTGGCTATTCAAATGGGCCCTCTACAATCAGCAGGAACAGCCTGTTTCTCAAGCCCAGCTTTATCTGATCCTCCTTCCTAGTTTGTGTGATAGCATCACAATTTCTCACTAAAAAAGTGCCTCTAAATCAGGTTAGATTTAGGCTTTTAAAAAAAGCGTTGACAGAGACCCAGTGCAGAGTGATTCTGAGCTCAGAGGTGAGCATCACACCACAGACAGGAGCCTCTGTTTGCACTTCCATGATGTCACTGTGATTGTGGTGGTGGGGTTACATGTAAATTCCCTTTTTTGAATGGGTGCTAACAGGGAAGTGTGGACTGCCAGGCTGGAAAGGCTTGCTCAGAGTCAGAGGGGGGGAAATGACTGACGTGTGACGTGGATCCCACCCAACCGGAAACTGTTACTGTCAGCGTCATTAGGGATACACGATAAATCAGTTTGGGGGGGGGTGTTTGCTAACGCGCTAAGTGTGTGGGAGGTTTGCATGGTTTACACGTCTCTGCCGCCGAGTTAAATTTAACTCATGCTGTCATAAGATGAATCCTTGATTTGTTATGCTGTGGTGAGATCATCCACCATGATAGGAGGTTCAGGGAAACCCGTGTTGAGTGCTAAATAGACCAAATAAAATCAAATCACAGCTATGACAGGACACAGTGTCTGATTCAGATTGTTATTTTATTAATCTAAACTAAAGTTTGTGTTTTGTAAATTCTAAGTAACATAATAAGAAACTATGTGTGCTTACTTTTGTCTTTTTTGAGTTTCCTGCAGTTCTGCCAGTTAAGTTATTGTAGCCTAAGGCTAAGCTGCTAGAACAGTCTGGCATGTTCAGAAAATTACATCACCTTACTGTAATGCAGCCTTTAAGACAGGAAAATACAACACTAACAATAACACCTTATTACAGACCCTTAGTCATATAAATATATTTAGATATTTTGCCTAGTCTTGTGTTCTTACATTCATATATCTGCTTAAATGTAATTGATAAAAAAAAAAAAAAAACCATAGGATTATCCAAAAATATCATTTGGATAACTGATTCTTCTCTAGCACAATGCATGAAGTATGTCGGCCATGTTCGCATCAGTCTAATTGTATATGTAAGCAGACAACACCTCTAAATCAACTAGATTTCTGACAGGCATCCATATATCCAGGAGGGTGAGAGCAGGACATGATTGACATTTCAACACTGACCCACGTCGAACCACAACACTATAGAGAGTTTGTGAGCAGAGCGCAAAGTCAAAGTCAAAGCAGCACTAACTTCCCGTTGTGCCCCACGCTTCTTTCGTGTGGTTGATGGCGTGCGGTCGATGGAAATGTCATGACCAACCAAATGATTGCATTTTTTGGCATTGTCTACGCTGTTGCTCCGGACAGGCTTTTCTCTGACGGCTGCTCGTCGGGGACCCCAAGGGTTCACAGAGTCCTAGGGTGGGTCCCGGCAGCCCCGCCGGTCTGAGCCTGACCCCCTAGGCCTGATCCTGTTTGAGATAGCAAGGACCCGCTCTTCGACAGCTCAGCATTTTAAAAGCCTTGCACGTCCAGCCCCGAGCCGCTACTTAGCCCTCTCATCAGGTGGAAGAAATTTGTAAGTTGTCTCACCCCAAACAGGCGCAACAAAACTAAGGAGACTGTGTGAGAACAGTCAGCGGAGCACAATGAACAGCGACGCCCGAGGTGAATCCGGAGGCCGGCTTTGCTGTCGGCTTCTGTCTGTGTCTCAGCCGGAAGCCGACAGCAAAGCCCCAACTTGACTTTAAGCTTAACTATAAAATAAGGAAAACTGTCAATCACTAGCAATTATTTTATATAACAACATTATACTTCCCTGTACGCATGTCCTGGTAAAGGTCTGATGACCGAAATGCAATATAGTCAATATTTGCTAGTTATGGGCAGTGTGCAGGAGTTTTTCTTGTTTTCTACACAGTTTTTTTTGCCTCTCCTCTTCACTGCTACTTCTTATAACATTATCAAACTAAAATAAACGTCTCCCCTCTGTGTACATCTTCATGTTGGAGCTGTGCCACTCTGATCAGTCTGATCAGCCTCACGTGATTTTCCACCACAGTGTGATGTCAGGTCCTGTTTTTTTTTTTTTGTTTTTTTTTTTGTAAAAGTTGATTCCCTTTCACCTTTATGCCCGACCACTGCTTTTGTTTTGGATCCCCATGTGGGCCTTCTTTCTAAGCCAAAAAGCACTACCCCCGTCCAGATGAATGGAGAAGACCTCTGTTGTTCCTGCATTGGCTGATCCATTCATCATCTGCTTCCAGCAGGAGGGGAACAGAATACTCCCGATCCTTTAGTTGAGTAAAAGTTGAAAAACTGTCATCAGATAAATATTCAACAAGTAAGTCTTGAAGTGAAAATGCTGCCCAAGTAGTCAGAAAGATTTTCTTAATTATCACAAGTAAAGTACTCATTAGGCAGACTGTGTTATATTATCAGAGTACTTGTATTTTTAATCACAAATTTAATCTTTATTTTATCAGTGTGGAGCCAATTTGAGATTCTCTGGGTACAAAAGTAGTAATGGCAAAATATCATAATATTTGGCTCCTTTCACACTGTGATGTGAAGGAAATTTCAAAAGGAAACCTAGCAGAATTTCAATTAAACATTAGGATAAATATATCAGGAAAATAATTCCATGTAAAAATAAAGATAAATATGTTTTAGAGGAGGACAGTTGAGGTCTAATAAGACACATATGGTGAAAGGTGAAATATCCAATAAAGCCGCAGTGTGTCATGATTATCACTATAACTGTCGAAAAATAACTAGAAAACCCTAACCTGCAGAAAGAAACATCTTGCTGGGCTGTGTTTGTCATTTGTGCCTGATGAGTGACCCAGTTGATCAGCTGATTGTCAGGATTGCTGATTAATTCCAGCAGTGGCTGCAACAGGGTAATCACAGACTGGCTGGGACCTAATATTCAGTTGTTTCTCCAGACATCAGCACAGCTGCTCTGTGTCGTGCTATGAATCGTCTCTGTGTTTGTTTTCTGTTCTGCATGCACGCTGATGCACACAGATACGCAGGCCAAACGCAGTATTTTGTGGTTCCTGAAGTATGACTTTAAGTATAAGGTGATATTATTAGCATAACTCCAGTAGACGTAAACTGAAAGGAGCCGAGTGTCAGAGCTCTGTTGAAGGCAGTTTAGGAGTAAGGTAGAATAATCTCCCACTGTTTCAACACCGCAGCTTTCTCTTCCTCCACGAATCGCTCACTCTGCCTCTTTGTGTAACTTCGGATGATTGCAAGTCCAGACCTATTGCTTTCTGTGTGGAGCTGACAGAAATGTGCTGCCAAATGTGCAGTTTCGCATTTTCTTCTTTGGACAGAATCCTCACTAAATAAATTTATACTTGTGTTTGTCTCATCCAGAGAAAACAAACAAAAAAGAAATCACACTCTTCAAAAAACACAATGTTAGAGAGCTTATAAATACCCTTGCAGGTTCTTTTTCATGTCAAGTATTGCAGACAGTGGTGAAAATAAAACTAAAGATTTGTATTGTGATGTCCAATCTGGTTTTCTTCTTTCTTTATGGATTTTCTAAAAATCCTATTGAAAAAAGTATGATTCAAGCACCAGTGTGACTTTAACCTGATATGCTTGTGTTCAACTTTTTGCATGTCAGTAGTGAAGTATTGGTTTAGTCTGGCGTCCTGTTATCTGTCCCCAGCTGTGACGGACAAAAGATTTCCACTGCACATGTGTGGTTTCCAGTTCACTGCAGAGATGGCTGCACGAACGCTGCATCTCTTTCTGCACAGGAACCGGGGACATGTACACAGACGCAAAACCTCCCTCCCACCCACGCACGCACGCACGCTCACACACATACACACACGCACACACACTCTGCAGACAGCTGGATTAACCTGAGTGTTGGGGGACAGGAGAGGAGTGCAGCACATCGTCAGATCGTGCTGGTGTGAGGGGGTGAGGCAGAGTTCACGAAGCACAAATGTAAACTCAACTCCTCAGCTGGCTGCTCCTCTCCGTTTACAGGAGCATCAAAATGATTTTTCTTGCCTTTTGATCCTTATTTCACTTTCTTATTTTTGATAGGGGAGCTGATATTCTGAAATATTCCGTTTTTTTCAAAGACTTAGACTATTCTTTTAATTAATTATTTTTAAATCAATTATGGTAATATGCAGACATCTAGAGCTGCAGCTAATGACTATTTGATAGTTGATTATTCAACTATTTGTTTGGTTCATAGAATCTCTTTTTTTACTGTTATTTTTTTATCCAGACCAACAGTCCACAACCCAAAGATCATCAGTTTACTATTAAGACTAAATAAACCAGAAAATAATTAGATTTGAGAAGCTGAAACCAGAGAATAACTCAAATCAGTTATTGATTATCAAAATAGTTGGCAACTAAATGATTAATCGACATTGCAGTTCTACAGGCGTCTTATAATTTACTTATTTATTATAAGTTAGTGGTAAACAGTCCGAACTACTCAAATGGGTAAATTGTATGTCACACTAACTTTTTTTTTTTCTTTCTCAGCACCTGATTTTGACTTTTAGCTGTTTGTCTCCTTCCACAAGTCTCTTTTGATTCTCTGATTAATGATGTTTAGCATAGCAAATGTCTGAGAGTGTGGCCCTTCAGAAACGTACTGGCAAGCAGAGAGTTGTTTGCTGACAGGAGGAGGCTGTGCGTTTTTATTTTAGTATTTTGAACCTTTACATATAAATGAACATTTGATTACTTTCTCACCACAAGCAGAGGGAGACAGAAGTCCCACAAAGCAGCTTTAAGGTGTGATGGAGACTTAAAAATATCTCTAGAATTCTATGATACATTTAATATACACAGTCTTCCTGTGTGAAAATGGATATGTCTTATATCCACTTGCTATAGGTAATTTAACCGGCTGAAGTCTCATAAAAGTATCTTAATTAGATTTTAAATGCATATTTGCTCTAACTGGGGCTGTGGTATGTACAGGAGGAACAATTGCAGCTTATACTGTTCATATGGCAACAGTATCAAACATGTTGGACAGCAACAATGATGTGAATACAGTGTGGATACCTGCAGGGGAACTGCTGTGTTCATGAGAAGCACGGAGGTCATGAGCCAGCATGGATTGAGAAAGTCTGCAGTAATCCTTTAATAAACTGCTGACCTTTGGTTGTTTTTAAACGCATGCATGGCAGGGCTGCAACCAGCAACTCGTCTGACTAATCCATTGATTGTTGAAATGACTAATCAATTTGTTGTTTGGTTCATAAAATGGCTGATGTGGGTGAAAATATCGACCGCTGTTTTACCAACCTTTTTTTTAGTCCGGGGACCAAGTTTACTGTCATAGAAGACTAAAGAAAACCAGAAGTAATCAGACTTGAGAAGCTGAAACCATAATGTTTGCACATCTTCTTTTTAAAAACTAAAATCGATTAATCCAGTAGTAAGTTTGGTTGTCCAAACAGTATTTTTACTCTATGCACATGTGAACATGTCAAAAATGAATTTCCTTATTTTTTTTTTTTTTTTTTTTTTTTTTTTTTACAAAGGACAATAATAATTTTCTTATCCTCTTTCCTATTGTAATAGTTGGCAAATAATCATTTGTTCATTGGAGCTCTATTGCATGCTGTTTGTCCTAGCACGACTCCACATCCTTGCTGTTCAGATCTGTTTTCATGTACCAGTAAATCTGTTCCATAATGGATCGTCCTGACATGTCCATGCCTCATGCCCGCAGGTATTCGAGTGCTGGTGGACGCTCGAGAGAAGCTACACATCCCCTGGGGCGACCCGTCCAACCAGCGGCACGGCGACACCATGATGGCGTTCGACACCCGGTCCATGATGGCCCACGGCCACGGCATGGTGGAGCCCAAGGTGTTTCAGCACTACCTGCCGTCCATCCGGGCCCTGTGGGCCGACCAAGGCCTCCAGAACGCCTACGACCGCCGCCGGGAGTTCCAGCTGGTGAGTGGCTCTGAATATCGCGTTGCATTGGAGGTTTGAAGGTTAGGGGAAAGTCTGCAGCACTGAGAATAGCTTCTGTGAATAGATGTAGCTGTATCGATTCATGTATGGTGTTACTCATCGACCCCTGCCTTGTCTGCATCCCTCACGTCAACTTCACCTCTCTTTTGCATGAGACTCAGTGATTTGCCGCATCAGCCAGCTCATGAGTAGGTAGAGGGAGTGTTGGGGCGTACAGACGAGCTTTGACAGTAACAGATAAAGGCTCGATGGAGCAGGGCTGCAGCTGCCAGCCGCACACAGACGGACACACACGAGCTAATGAAGGGCTGCTTCTCTCTCTGTCTCTCTCTCTCCCTCTCCCTCCCCCTCCCTCTCTCTCTCTCTGCTGTCTGTCCAACGCCCTTCCTTCCTCCATCCCTCCCTCACCGCTCTCTCCACAACTTTGGATTGTGGTCTCGCGGTGTCTCTCTCTCTCACAGGAAAGTGATGTGGAGCTTTGCTCTGCCAGGCAACTGTTTGGAGCAGCTGGACTTCAGAGAGCATTTAGTGGCTGTGATGTTAGTGCAAACAGCTTCCTCAGCAGTCGAATCATAGGTTATTACAGATAGGATCATTGTGACGTTTCTTCGCACAAAATCATATCTGCAGAGAAAATGCGTTTGATGTCCATGCAGTTTCCTTTGTGACAAACGTGCATCATCCTGTTCAAGCTGTGTTTTATATATTTATTGTGATTGGGTTCATGCAGCTATGCTGTGATTTGTTGTCCGATCGGCCTTCAAACTCCTGGATCGGTTTCCCAAACTGGATTATCTGGATCTCACGTCATATCTCACAGCTGCTGCTTTGTTTTATTCGCAGGACTGGTTCAAGTTTGCCCGACTTTAACCCAAAACACAGACTGTGTTGATCAGTCTGCAGGTTATTTTCTGCATCGGTTTGTCATCAAATGTAATTTTAAGTTTAATTCAAGGCAAAGTCTTCAAATGTTTATATCTGTTCAATAGTCTGAACAGGCATTCAGACACATTCCTCTAGTTTTACTCAACTTCATCAATTAAATGATTATAGGAATCTTTGCTTTGATTATTTCTTTTCAGCATAAAATGTGTCTGGCAGTTGTTTGCTCATACAGTGAATATATCCTCGATGACTGACTGAGCCTCTCCTAGCTGACTTTCCCAAGTTGAATTTCTCTTGTCATCACTTAAACTTATCAGATAAGTGCTTGATCAGTTTATGAAAGTGAGCATTTTGCATGGGATTGTGTAGAATAATTAGCAATATTTTCCTAAAAAAATTAAGCACAACAGAAGCACTTAAATGTCAATTTAAGTAGTTGTCTGATAAATCATTGAATTCAATAATTAATTTGATCAGTATTTATATGAATATAACCAAAGTTATCTGGTTTCACCTCAAGTTTTCCTGTAAAATGAACACAAATGAATACTTTGAGGGTTTGGATCATTATAAGACGTCAACTTTTCCTTTTTTGCTGTTTCCTATCATGATAAACTGATCAATCCAGAATATGTATAATTAAACTATGATGAAAATAATGTGTGAAATAAAGTGATGTTGATATAACCCACTTCCACATTGATATGAACACGTGAAATGTAATATTTTCTCTCTCTCTGTCTGTCTTTATCTGTCTCTCAGGGGGAGTCAGTCAAGTATTTCCTGGACAATTTGGAAAAGCTGGGACTGTCGGTAAGTCCCACCCACACTGCTGCGGCTCCATCAATCACAGACCCCGGGCAGGCAGGATGACTGACTGAGCAGATGGGTGTGATAGCTCTCGGCCAGTTGAAAAGAGAAATGAAACTGTACTCTCCTCGTCTTGTCACGCACACCATGTTGAACACAAAGGCAATGCTAGGATGGAGCAGCACTGGCACCGAGGGCTCCAAGTTTGATTTACTCTCCCAAAGAGAGAGGCTGACATCCTGGATGTTGTAAAGCTGCGAATCACAGCCCCTAAACAATAAAGGAGGCCGGAAACAACATACAACAAAGTGAAAATTTCACTTTGTTTCACAGAGCTCTCCAAAAAAAAAAAAATATATATATATATATACTCCAAAAACTAATGAGTTTGTTGGCTGCAGTCTGATGGTGCACTTAACGTGAACATCATCGCTGCTGCTGCTGATTCAGACCAGGATGCAGGATGATGTCATAGTAAACTTGTAATTAAAGATCCCTTATTTTACACTTTTCCTGGGAACTTTTTGGGAAGTTTAGATATCGCTAACTAGGTATATTTATTTTTAAGTAATAAAATCACCTCAAGAAAATATTAAAATTTATTTCCCGGAAGCTCTATAAAGAATGTGTCTCTCATCAATATTAACAAGTTTCTCCTTGTAAGTGGTTGTTTTTAAATGGCTGTGAGGGGACAGCAGTAACTGTATAGTGGTAATATCACAGTATATATCACAGTATATATTAAATATATACTTTCAACTGTCTCAGGATAATTTCAACCTATGTAAGTCAATGGGACTCCATTAGGTTTTATGCATTAGAAAATTTTCCAAATCTTTTTTTAACATATAAGGAGAAAAAACAATGTATAACATCAAATTTAATTAAATGTTTTTAAAAAAAAAATTTATTTACCCTTCCTTATTTGTTAAAATTTTTTCCAAAATTCTGAATAAAAGACAACCTTTGGTTGTGACACAATGATGCTCACTTGTCAAATGTCCATAAGAAAAAGGGTCATGTCATGTCATGTGACCTCATAGATTGTTTGTCCTTTAAAAATGCAATAGAGGCTTAAGGTCTCCTTTTACCTTTAATAATGAGTCTACTATAAACTTTTTAATTGTGTTGATGACTGCGTTGCATTCAGGTCCAACATCTGTTGACTCCTTTTACATACTGTAGGCTTGTTTTACCACATAACAGTTAATGGAATTAGTGTGCAGGTAGCTGCAAATATACTAAAAAGTAACGAGAAATGTTCCTGTAAAGCAAATGTTTTAAACTGTTCCCCTAGGAAGCAGAAGACTGCCGTAGCTGTGGCAGGTTGTATCTATCCACACAACATCCTCACCTTTTCCACCCCAGACCAGATTGAATGCCGCTTGATGTTTACTCCTCCCGGTTTGTTTGTAAGAAATCAGCTGAAACGCAAAACAGAGCACAACTAAAAAGGCAACAAGGGTTCACTTCTTCCCCGGCTCAGACAAACGAACCGAACCCAACTACAGGTGTGAAAGTGACCTCAAATATACATGCTGGTTCCAAATATTATGTAGTGCACTAAGTGCAGCTCAGTCACGGGGGGATGTGGGCTCTCTGTTTGTAAATATTATAAGGCCAACGCTCCAGACCTGCTGTCTTTTGAAAAGTGTCATGAGATAACTTGTTATGATCCGGCGCTGTATAAATAAAATTGAGTTGATTTGTAGCTGCACGGCTTGAGGTTTCCACAGTAAACACACAAGCAGCAGAAATTGGTAGTTGTGCGCCTAACACGACGACTTCTGGGAAATTGCTCGTTATTTTGAAGTGTTTGTCCCAGACGTTTAAACCAGGAACATGTTCAGCGTTAAACTTCCTTCCTCAATTTAAGTGACACCCAGAGAACTGTTGGTTTGTTTTCAGACTGCTCTGATATTCAGCGTCTCTGTCACAGTACTGTAGCCGGAGCTCTTTTCCTGCTCTCGCATACACGCACACAGACACACACACACGCACACACAGCTATGGGAGTACTGGGGGAGTGTGAACAGATCTTTGGGAAAATATCCGTTATTTGTGAGTGTGTTTCTGTGCGGGACACACACACACACACATACACACGCCTGTGTGGTTTGTCGGCAGTGAGTCATTGCCTTTGGAATGTGACGAATTTGGATCTGGTGTAGCCGGAACACACACACATGCACACGCACGCACACTCGCTAGCTCACCCATCAGTCAAAGGTCAACAGGGAATAATGTTACCTCATTTTTGGTCGCAAATGGTTAATAGTCCTGTCAACGCACACACACTTGTGCGCGTGCGCACACACACACACACACACACACACACACACACACACACACACACACACACACACACACACACTCCCCTGAAGCCCCACATTGTTTATACACTGTGGTATGTGAGGAATGCAGAGTGTTGAACAGGGATGTCCCCAAAGCAGCAGCTTGAAGTGTGATTTTAATCTAGAAAAAAAGCAGCTCTTCGTTTCTGCCTCTGAATGATTCTGCAGTGATTTTGCTGCAAGTGTTGTATAGTGGAGAAAATGATGGAAAACAATGTTTTATGTGTGACTGTGCTCTCCCAGGACTACCTCCCCAGCCAACAGGACATCCTCCTGGCCAGAAAACCCACCAAGGGCATCCACGAGTACGACTTTGAGATCAAGAACGTGCCCTTCAAGATGGTGGACGTGGGCGGCCAGCGCTCAGAGAGGCGGCGCTGGTTTGAATGCTTTGACTCGGTCACTTCCATCCTCTTTCTCGTCTCCTCCTCTGAATACGACCAGGTGAGTCCCAGGAGGCCATGGTAACGGCGAAGCTGGTGAATCGACATTTCTCAGCCTTTACATTCACAGATCTGGTGGAAAGTAACATCTCGACTCTTATTGTCAAACATACTTTTCCTGCTGTAAATATGCATCTGAAAGCTTTCTCCTAGTAATAACTTCAAAAACAAACAACATTGCTGTCTCCCAGGTCATTTATTAATTGGATGTTTTGCCATAAGGTTTTGTATTTGTCCCAGAAACTTAAGGAACAAATCATTTATATTCTAGTATAGTGTTCTCTACATAGAAACTCATTCACACATCAGAGCAACAGGAACTTCTTGTTAATGTCAGTGTAGAACCCAGGAAGTCAAAGCACGTGAAGACGAGTGGAAACAAAAGCAGAACCTGTGTCAACAGCTACACGTTATGAGGATATATTTGCTGTATTGTGTGTTTGCACCTCTTATGATCCACAGATACTTAGGTAAAAAAAAATAAAAAACACCTCTGTGTGAGACATGGGTAGTAAATTAAGTTTCTTCTGGTTTGAAACACCTCATTTTACTAAGCTTTATTTATACTTCTGCATTGTTCCAATGACAGTGACGTAATGCAATTAAATTCCCATATTTGACACTTTTCCTGGGTTTTAAAATCATCTCAATCAGGTTTTAAATCTCCTCATGTTTGCAGTTCTAAAATGTATAGTTTATGTAAAGTTGTGCAATCACAAATCCCCCAAATAATCAAAAATATATTAAAATCTCACTTTCTGTGATATAGGACCTTTTGCTAATGAAGCTAATGTATAGTTGTGACATCATACCTTCACCGTATCTTCAGGCTCAGTTTCTGAATACAGGCTTTTTCCATGGAATGAGTATATGAGAACACCTAAATAAAATAGAAAGATATTAAATCCCCACTGTCTATGACAGTAGTTCTCAAAGTGGGGCCTGGGGACCGCCGTGGGTTCTTTGGGTGGTTCTGGGGGGACCCCAGATAAAACAGTGATAATTTTAATCATACATATCTAATTATAAGGTTTCATTTACTTCAATAGTTACAAGCAAAAATCTTATCCGATTGGGACACTGGGACAAAATCTCATCAAATGGGGGACTGTGTTCAAATTTTTGTCAGTTTAGGGGTCACTGCTCTTTGATAGGCAACATTTTCTATATAAAAATATATCTGTCCATTTAAAACCTGGGATCCACATAAACCTGATTTCATTATTGTTCTGGAAAAGTTTGTGTATAGGTCAGTTTGGACTCCGCTATGCTACATGCTAAGCTCGGGCAAACAATCCTATACTGTGACACTCCCCCTTTGACCTCTGTGCCATCCTCCAGGTGCTGATGGAGGACCGGCAGACCAACCGGCTCAGCGAGTCGCTCAACATCTTCGAGACCATCGTCAACAACCGGGTGTTCAGCAACGTCTCCATCATCCTGTTCCTGAACAAGACGGACCTGCTGGAGGAGAAGGTGAAGCAGGTGTCCATCAAAGACTACTTCCCCGAGTTCTCGGGCGACCCCCTGAGCCTGGCGGACGTGCAGCTTTTCCTGGTGGAGTGCTTCCGCAAGAAGCGCCGTGAGCAGCAGCAGAAGCCGCTGTACCACCACTTCACCACGGCCATCAACACTGAGAACATCCGGCTGGTGTTCCGCGACGTCAAGGACACCATCCTGCACGACAACCTCAAGCAGCTGATGCTGCAGTGAGGAGGAGCAGGAGGAGGAGGAAGGGGGGGGGAGTGGAGGCAGACAGAAAGTGGGTGTCGAGGTGCCTTTTCCCCCTGACCTCACCCACCAGCCTGTTGGGGAGCAGGTGACGTTCCCCCCTCCCCTCCCCCCCACCCTGGCCCGCTCCTCACTTCTGAACTCTGACTTTGTAAAGCCACCACCACTACGCCATTCCCTCCCCCACGCTTGCTCTCTGCCTTACCGAGCTTGTTCACTGTGACTTACAACAACCGCCTTCGGCTCAGAGCTCCGACCCCCTCTCGCCCCCCCCTCCCCCCTCGTGACTCTTCAAACCACTGTAAATGACCCCTAACACCCCGTTTCCGGCCCCTCGCCCCCCCCACCCACTGCCCACCCTGTCCACACTCCCCTGGTATTTCCCTCCCGACGTGTCGCTCTAATTCACACACTGTCATTCTTTTCTACGCTGCTCTTGACCACTGTTGCTAAGGAGGGGGAGAGGGGGCGAAGCTAGTTTTAGATCGGCGTTGCTGAGTTACAGCTGCCTCCCCGACTGTTGCCAGGTTTTGACCCCCCCCCCCCTCTTCAGAGCTGCTTTTTGTTTTCGTGTCTTTCTTTTTTTTTTTTTTTATGTCTGCTCTCCACCGGCGCTTGGTGATGACATCGCTGGGGTGGGGATTTCCTCTGAGAGCAGCTGAACAGGAAAGAACAGGGCTAACACACACTCATATATACACATGCACACACACACTCACATATAGGAATTCCTGTTCTGAAGTCCACCTAATTCTAGTCTTCTAATCATTTTATTTCTTTTTTCCTAATATATGAATTTATGTACTATGCATTTTTCTTTAACTTATATTTTATAGGGGTTTACACTTTGTGGAGCTATGGCTGCTGGCGAGACCGTTATGGTCGATGGGAGTGGGCAGGGCCAGTGAGAGCGCCGACACAAACACACAGACCACTTGTAAAACCAAACAGCGAGCCACACACAAGGGTCGGGAGGAGAGACTCTGTCGAGCTGTTTCTCAGGGCACACCGTGAACCACTTGTTTGTGATCAGAAGCCAAGCAGAGCTCTCGCCCCTCCGCCCCGACATCCACAACAGTCACATGACACGTTTCACAGTGTCTCCTTTTTCCTCCCTCCCATCTGCAGTGTCAGCAGAGACTTTTGCTTCTAAAGCAGATCTGCAGCCATCTTCACCCTCGACTGTCTTTAACGGTCTGAACGAAATCAGCGTGCGACCCAACATGTGATCTGTGTCTGGATAGCCACAGCTGATCACAGGCTTTTTGCTTCCTGGTGTCAATAATCCTCGTTAATATATGGATTCTGAATCCCAGAAAGGTGAACTAGATAAAACATGAGTCATGTTTTATCTAGTTCATGTGATCTGTAAAGGCCACGATGATGTGGAATCATGCAGTTAAGGAAGCAGCCTTTCAACCTGGATGGACAGATTTTTTTTGGTTATAGTTTGGGACTTTTTTTCAGTATTTAAAATATTGCAATAGTGCCACCATATACAGTATTTTCACAATAATTAAAAATAGAGTTTTGCACAGTTTTGTCTGTTCTGCTGCAGAGTCTGCGCTTTATTTCCCTGCTTATATCACCCTGCTGTGTGCTGATATAAAACTTTATGGAAAAACAGTGTTCAGTTTTATGTTCCACATACTCTGGGAAAAACTCTGCAACTCACTTCTTTTAAATCAAGAGAAAATACCTGAAACATAAAATATAATCATATTGAGTTGAGGTTTTGCAACTTAAATTTTTTAATTTTTTTTTTACACCACCATGATAATACGGTATATTGGCCCAAGCCCGGAGCATCTACCTGCATCATCATTTTGTCCAGATACTGATCACATGTTAATTCCTGCTGGAAGTCGGGTCGATAATTTGAACATGTATTTATTTCTCTTGCCTTTTACAGTACATTCTGAAGGGCTTAAAAAATCCTTTGAGTCCAGAATGGCCTGAATATCTTTTTGCAGTAGGACATATAAAGAAAGTGCTGAACAGCAGCCATGTGTGTGTGTGTGTGTGTGTGTGTGTGTGTGTATGTGTGTGTCAGTGGTGCAGTGGTCAGTAACCATCGGTAACAGCCGAGCGACCTGAACCGGAGCCGCACCCTGACTCCATCAGAGCAGAGATGTTGATGTTTGCAGTCAGCAGAGATGCAGGAGTTTCCACAGATACCAGATGAGGCTCAGCTGTGTCCTAAACTTTGAGAATTGCATTAAAGTTTCACGCAGTCGAACTGCCTCACGTGTCAAACACGGTGGGTTAAAATTGGCCAAATCTACTGAATCCCTGCAGAGGCCTTTACCTCTCCACCAGAGAACAAGAAGGCAGGGACGTTCCTCTTCTCCCTCCCCTTTTCCTCACCTCAATCACCCTTGTCTCCTGAACGGTACCCGTTAAAGCCCCCCCCCCCTCGCATCCGAAATTGCAAAACAAAAGGGATAAAGCCAGCCTGTGTGTTACTAGTGAAGCCACTCTCACAGTGTACAGTGTGTACAGTTCACGTCTTAACTTTTCTAACGTATCGTCTTGTATCTCACACCAAGCTCACTCCCTTTCTAATAGCTCATGTACATGTGTGCATGTGAATGGGTGAGCATATGAGTATGTTATTTCTGTCTCATGTCAATATTCTAGACGGTTATTGAGTTTAAACGTCAGCAGGCGTCCGACGGTCCCATTACTCAGCTTCCTTGTGATGTGATCAATTCGTCGCACATTAGTAGATGGATAATTACAAAACTACATAAATGTATAGAGAAGCTTCGCCACAACTGTTCTGTTTCTGCTTGTGAGTTCCAGTTTTAAACACAGAGGGCAGCTTCTCAGTAAAAGGACTGAATAAGGCTCCGATCAATCAAGAAATCCATCAACAGCCCAGAAACGCCAGGAAGTCTTTCTCGGCAGCGACCTCTCCGTCGCTTTTCAAATTAGCACTAAAGGGAGATACCTATTTAGCTGTGGTGCTCTGAATCATGGATGACCCTTGGCAAAGATATTTACTATCCTACTTTGCAATTACTTAACCGTACTGGATGATGTGAGTGTCCTTTTTTTTAAGTAATAAAATCAGAGGTTAGTCACCTGCCAGTGTTGATCTGTTCTGCACAGTTGCCTCCTAACCCACGCCAGTGCAACATTAATACGAAGTTATGGGTCACTGATGGATGATGGACTCGGGCCAATAGATTTTCATATTGATGGTGTTCCAGCCCGGCAGCAATTTTTTTTTTTTTTTTTTTTTACAGGATGTGTAGTTAAATGGGTTAAAACATTTTTTTTTTTTTAATGATTGCCACTGTCCATTCGAAATGTGTCAAATATCCGCCAGCTGCTGTCAGGGGGGCATACATGTGTGACCTTCACTTAGCGTCATATGATTCAAGTCGGTTCTTTACGTCACCTACTGTATTTCTGGATTATTCCGGTTTAAATCACATTCCACGTTCCTCTTTTTCTCATCACATTTGAGGGGAGGAATCTGTCTGAGATGACGCCAGGGGTTGTGAGAGGACATGGACTGTAAAGACACACTGTGTGTGTGTGTGTGTGTGTGTGTGTGTGTGTGTGTGTGTGTGTGTGTGTGTGTGTGTGTGTGTGTGTGTGTGTGTGTGTGTGTGTGTGTGTGTGTGTGTGTGTGTGTGTGTGTGTGTGTGTGTGTGTGTGTGTGTGTGTGTGTGTGTCCAGTTCTAAAAGAGGAAGCTGACCAATGGGACCGTCTTAGAAAAATCTTGGTGAATTCCCCAAACTCTGCAGTAACAGAGCCGTCAGCGTGTTTCTGTCAGTCTATTTGGATGAAGCAGCCTCTGTGTGTGTCTGTGTGTGAGTGTGTATGCTTGTGTCAAACACACTGTGTCCTGTCCACTGCTTGAACAGCCTACAGCTAAAGCCCAGCAGAGGCCTCTTTGTCTAGATTCAGACCATTGTGTCGTGTAATCACTTCAGGGCCAGAAGAAAGCCTGTTGTTGCACTTACACACACACACACACACACACACACACACATCATGAAGTCATAGAACAGCCCTGTACTCTGAGACGACCTTTTGTCAAAGCTGAACAAACTTGTTTTTGACAATTTTAGCACAGGCAGTGTTCTGTCACATGGCAGCGAGAGCAGATGGGGAGTGATGATGTCAGAATGAGTGTCAGACTCTGTGATGTCAGAAAGATTTTTTTTGTGTGAAGATGTGGTCAGAGGCAAAAAAAGAACCACTTCTTCCCTAATGTATTTTTTAAACCTCTCCTGTGTGTGGC
The DNA here is from genome assembly GCA_036785175.1 of Eupleurogrammus muticus. Classification (NCBI taxonomy): domain Eukaryota; kingdom Metazoa; phylum Chordata; class Actinopteri; order Scombriformes; family Trichiuridae; genus Eupleurogrammus; species Eupleurogrammus muticus. The sequence continues at coordinate 21,595,269 of JAYKQN010000011.1, read as the reverse complement.
ATTTGAAAAACTGAAAAAAATTGAGTTTTAAGATTTAGGTTGAAGAAACCAGCGGTGAAGATTGTTTGATTCTTCCTGAGCAGCCTCCAGCTTATATCCTAGCTTATATGTTCCAATGCCACAAAAAGCTAGGAAGTGTTCATTGGTAGAGTACAATTTTTTCTTCTTTCACTTTTTTTGATTCTTAAGAACCGGTCAGGATTTTTTTTTTCCATTTGGCTCAAATGCTCAGAGAAAATAGTTACTGCTTCACTGTAACCGTTGGTAACAGCCAGGACATTTTTTTTGGACTGCCTGGAGTTTGGATGACACTCTGGACAGCACAGATATTTTACATTAAAGCCTCCTGACTCCCTCTCTCTGACATGCAAAAGTGCACTAAGGCGAGATCCATCTAACCCAAGTTCACTGACACAGACATACCTGACGTCACGCATCCCACAGCGTCCTGCTGTTGGCTGTGGTTTCCTCTGTTGTGCACCTTCAGTTATTTAAATGAGCGTCCGTCTTGTCGTGTATGTATGAGACACCGTGTCTGCAGTCATGCTGCAAAGAAACCACAAGAGAGAAAATATAAGTCAAAGTGGCAGTTATAGCCTATAGTGGGTTTCAGATTCTGTTGGATGATCTTAGTTTGAAGCATACTGAGGCCTTTAGAGTCCACACACACATACACACACACACACACACACACTGCCTTACGTCTTCAGTCCTCATCCAACAGACACCATCTGCCTTCCAGCACCGACCATTGATTTGTCACCAGATCCGTGCAACAGCACAGAGCGTTCACGGCGCTCATCAATGGTTTTGTGGTGTTTGATTTCTGCTCCCAAAGCTCCACGCCGGGTGGCGTCTAACCTGCGACGAACCACCTTCTTGTGTTTATAAGACGTTTTGACTTTTTGCCTTCTAACACCTCTGTTTTCGTACACGGCGTCTGTGTCGGCCGTGTTGTGCTGTTCAGGCATCGACGTCACAACTGTAACAGCATGAATCCAACCTTGAAGAGTCCTGTTTGTCTTCTTAGGGACTGAGTGGAGAGCAGGTTTTTACTGTTTGGTTTGAAATATCGTGAGAAAACAATTGTCACCTTACATAGTCCAAACTATGCAACATCACTGATCCACAGCCATGACTTGATATGATGTTAAAAAAAAAAAATGATGATCTCACTGACTGATGATTCTCTTAATGCCAGTGTCTTATAGAAATGTTTCTGTAATCATTTTAAGAAAAGAAATCTAAATGATCTGCCAAATATACTGATGTTTAGTGCCTCATTTTTTCCACACTCTGCCTCTACTGTCCAGTTATTATCAACGGTTTTATACAGTTCAAAGGTTTTTGAAACCAGTTTGATGTCCTCATCAAGTCTTTCAGACCCATTTTTGCCCGATTTTGGTATTTTCACATAGATAAGCATCAATGTACAGTCTAACTTATACTGTCTTACCATTCTACTCTCCTAAATAAAGCCAACCGTTTTTTTAAAAAGCCAGGTGTGTCAGTGTACTTACTGTGTGTGTGCGCGCACGCACCTTATATTTCTCCATCATGTACAGATCTATTGTTCTCAAAACACTAAAGTATATTTATTTGAGTATTGCAAGTACAGTTTTAAGGTATCTCTACTTTAAATGCATTTTAGCAGGAAATACTGTGCTTTCTACTGCACTATTTGTTTACTACTTTTCAGATTGAGATTTAACAGCACCTTATTTAAAACAGGGCACACTCATTAAAAAGCACTATTACAGAAATCTACCCAAAGTATCTAAAATTGGCTTCATGATGATGAATTACAACAATAAATAGCTCCTTGTCCTTAAAGCCAGAGCTGAAGGGAAGTCATTAAAATGCTCCGAAAATAATGTAGAGTGCTTGGTACGGGAACTTTATAAAAATAATGACGTCAGGCAGCAGACCCAGAACAATGTTAAATACTGAACATCTGCTTACTGTTTGTGTCCTAATGTTGTTTCTGGCACTGAAACAATATTAGTCTACTGTTTAAACTGCAATCATTCCTCCTGTTCATATGGGCTATTAGACGGTCCTTCAAATGTGATTTCAATGAAAGTGATGGAGGCCAAAATCCACAGTCATGTAAAGTAGACCTGAAATTTTTATATGAGGCTTCATCAGTCTGAGTGAATCATATAAACTGAATACACTTTTTACTGTCAAGTACCCTCTTTGTGTTTCCCAGCTGAGCTGTGGAGGAAGTAAAGACACAAATAGAGGGACCTTTGCACTAAAAACTAAAATGGTGAATGATATCTGCTTGATTTTAATTGTTTGGACACACACATCGACTTCTAAATACACATTTGCACAGAAGAAAGTTGTTTTTTGTCTCTCATAACTTACATTGTAAAAGAATTATGAATATCTTCTATTGGTCAGTAAGAACCAGAAAAACATAACGATCAAGCGCTGCCCTGAGCAGAAAGTGTATTTAATTATTCTGATATAGGGATGGTGCACTGATTCATAAAATCCTTGTAGGAGCTCCAGTGACATTTCTCCTCAGATATCTTTCCTGCAGACATGTAATGGTATAGTGTTTCTGTTTGGGCAGGAATAGTCATTTCCCCTTCCTTACTGTGCAAAACTACTCAAGATCTGTTATTCCACCCGCACAGGTCACCTGGGGTCAGCAGCAGAGAAGCATCCTCGCAGCAGGATCATACTGGGGGTGGTGCGTTTATGATGGCATGCTGAGTGTCAGTGTGTCGATTTTTTTTTTTTTTTTTTTAAAAAGGAAGAAAAAGCTCCATTTTGGCCATCAAAGCTTCTTTACACTGACTTCAGTCGCCTATATGCCTTCTGGCAATTGTAGCTGAGAGGAGTTTTTTTTTTTTTAATGTTTTTTTTTCCCTGAGCCACTTTCCCGCATAACGTTCCAGCTGCTGAGGCACCAGGACAGCTGTTAGTCTCTCACATCTGGACCTCTGAAGCTGGTTACCTGGTGTTTTCCCTTTCCGTTCTTCTCCTTAAAAACTTGTCCAGTTCTTGACAGCGGTGGAAAGGACTGTACTTAAGTATGGATTTGAGAAATATTGTAGTTTCTACATTTGATATCTGACAGTTTTAGTTTATCAGTGTTGATCCAGTTTTAAATACTTTATCGCAGATAAGTACTACTTTATGGTAATAGTTTACTATGAAACTACTCAAAAGTAATTTCACACAAGTGCGTAGCAAATTAAACAAAAAATGAGCTAAAATGTTTCATTGAAGTTTAAGATAGTACATGATATATATTTAAATCTTAACTAAAGCTGTCAGATAAATGCAATGGAGTAAAAACTACATTTTCCACTAATATGTATTGAAGTGTAATTATAAAGTAGCATCAGATGGAAATTACAGGTACAAGTATGTCTGAATTGTAATTAAGCAAAGTATTATATGAAGTAAAATAGCTTCTTACTTAAAATGTAACTAAATCCCATCAGATGCTGAACATGATTTAGAATATGTTGCCTGCTCATATACAGATATCTGTATACAGAACAGATATCACCTGTAGCTGCTGTGTGATCAGTAGAGGGCGCTGTTACACTATTTCACTGGATGGTTGACTGAGATTCACTGCAGGTGAGAAGCCCTCCAATCTTCCCAGAAAATATAAAACATACACTCCACTAGTTGCACTGTGTTCTTCCTCTTTCTGTCCTTTAGTAACTATATTAGGAAAAAAAACTATTTAGGTCACAAAATACTTTTGAATTTGAAGAACATTTTATTTAAAAAAAATGAAAACAGAACTACAGTAGACAGTCAGGAACATTCTGGCATTCAATTAAATAAAAAAATGTAAAAGGTACATTTAAAAAATTAACATCAATTTATCAGTTTATAATCATAAACAGTATAGAGGTGATCCAGTAGTTAAGGAGAGTGGAAATGATGTGAAGCAGCAGGAGGACGATGCTTCTCCTGTCACATCGTTTCACATACATATTTTATACAGTGCCTTTGAAAAAAAATTTTGGCCCTCTTGAACTTTCGCGAAATTATCGGCTAAAATCATAACAGTATAAATATGTAATTTTTTTGTGAAGAATCAACACCAAGTGGCATACACAAATGTGAAATGGAATGAAATTCATAGAATATTTGAAACTTTTTATAAAAATACTAAAAAAGTGGGCGTGTGATATTATTCGGCCCCTTTACCATCAGTGCAGCCAACGTTTCTCTGCATTCCTGTATGGAATCAAGTCTCAGTATAAATGCACCTGCTCTGTGATAGTCTCAGAGGTTTAAACAAACCAAAAGACCAAGGAACACACCAGACACTTCTGAGACCCAGTAGGAGAAATTTAAATCAGGATTAGGATATAAAAAGATTTCACAAGCTTTAAACATCTGGTGGAGCACTGTTTAAGCAATCACAATGAAATGGAAAGAGTATTGGAGCTGCTTTTCTTCAGCAGGAACAGGGAGGATTGTTCAAATTGATGGAAAATGAAGGAGCCAAATACAGTAACAGCAATAATAATGCAAGCCCCACTTTTAAATATATAAATTTCTTTCCACTTTACAGTTGTGTTCCAGTTGATTTGAAACTTTTAAATTCAAATCAAATTTTATATATTTATATTTGAAGCCTGGAAAGTGTCAAAAAGTCAAAAGGTTCAAGGGAGGTAAATACTTTGGCAAGTGACTGTATATGAACACCAGCAGCTCTCCACTTTAACATGTGCCTCATCGTATTCAGGTAGGTACACCATTAAAAATGTCCCTGTAAACCCTGTATGATCATTCCATGGTTATTTGTAACAAGGTACAGTATATCAACAACATCATGAAACCATGATAACAGATACACAGCCAGCACTTCTACTTGAAGCAGGAGCCAACCAACAATCAAGTTCAGAGAGTCAGCTCTCTAATTCATGTAAAGCAGCTGTGGACACAGCTGTGATATTGCCATATTCACCAGAGTGGTAGGAATGAAACATCGATCACATGGATGTGTGTGAGTCCAACACACAGACTGTATATACAGATTCATGACTATGCTTTGGTAATGAGCATCATTTTCCATGCATTTAGGTTGATTGTCTCTTTAGGTCATAATGGAGGAAAAACATTTAAAGCCACAAAGTGTTTGACTCTGCAGACCAGTCTACAGAGGTGTGTGTGCTACAATCACCACACAATCATGATATAGACACTTGGGATTCATATCATGACGGCTATAAGCCCAGTATGCTTTTATGTTTCTATGATGATGCGGTGCCGTCTGTAACTAACCACATAGAATAACATACAAGGCTGTTAAAGCTGTGGACAAGCAAGGTTTTGCAGACAGACCTGTTGACACTGTGACCACCCTGTGTTCAACGTGGGTTTATCTTTGGTCTCAGAGGAGAGACGGGTTCTGTTCTGGAAGAAATGAGCTTCAAGTCAGAAAGTGAGAGTGTAACACCTGAGATGAGCCCCAGCAGCAGCAGCAGCAGCTGTAGTTTCGTGTTGGTAACTGCAGCCTCTCGCAGGGCGCCTGGAATGGTGTTTGCCTCGTTGATGTTCTCGGTTGGGTCTGAGGTTGCTGTCCATTTCCTGTGGTCGGGATCACACCACAGAGGTGTCCCGGGCCGCGGCCTGTCGGACCGGACTGTCCTCCAGAGCGAAGTCCACCTCAAGAAAGTCTGGTTGCCCACTGTCCTGAGACATTCCTTCCTCCCCATCTGCACTCCGGCCCTTCTCCTCCTCCTCCTCCTCCCGGCTCCGTCCTCGGCACATGCCGGACTTGGCTGGGCCGACCAGAGCTAGGCAGACGGCGCTGAGCCCCATGCCCACAGCGCAGGAGTAGAAGGCAGCACCATAGTTATCTGTCATGTCCACCAGCACCCCTGAAAGAAACAAGAGACAGATTTAAGGACTGACCTGTTAAAATCTAAGGCCTCTTGATACAGGGGCACCATTAAGATTTATATATTGAATAGGGTGAAGCAGAGATTTGCCTGTGCACCAAATCATCACATCCTAAACATAAATCACATAAGAAAACCTCAGCTACAACACTAAATAATGCAAAGATGTCTGTGTAGATTCTCACTCATCCAGGTCACTGTAGCGTCAAAGGAGTTCAATTGTAAGCAACTGGACTTTTTCTTGGAGCTTGAAGACATTTTCACATTTCATCCAAAAGAACTGAAGGAGCCTTTTGGATGAAAGGTGAACTCCCCTAAACATCCAATTTAACTCCTTTGACACAAAATAATGCACATTTTTATCTGTAATGATAAAATTTCTTTGCTATATTTACTCTGTCAAGTAACATTAATTTTTTCTTGCATGTTACAGATACCTGATTTAAGTAAATAATCCTTATTTTTTTTTGTGGCCATGCCATTTAGAGCAGTAAAACTGTAAAACAGGCCTGTGGCTGGATCTGCCAACGGGTGAAATGTTAGGAGTAAAAACAGGGGTGGTACCTCCGAGTGGTGGTCCAAGCAGCCCAGCAAAGCTCTGGATGAAGACGTACACCCCCACGGAGGACGCCATCTTCTGAATGCCCACCACTTCCTCCTCGGCCAGCAGAGGGATGTGTGTGGAACCCACGGTGCCCATGAAGTACCCGTAGAGGCAGCAGCAGACCACCAGGCCCCAGAACTCCCACACCACGGTGAAGGCCACCAGCACCAGGCACAGCAGCACCACGCAGCCCAGCAGCACTAGCGTCTTCCTGCAGCGCGCCTTGCTCAGCACCACGCCGATGGACAGGCGGCCCAGGATCTCGGCCACCGCCATCACGGAGAGCATGTAGGACGCTGTGCCGGGCTCCACGCCGTGGCTCTTGCTCAGCTCGATGACGTAGAGCTGTGGGGCGAAGAAGCCTAGCGTGGCAAAAAGGCCGAACAGCGAGTACCACAGGAAGGCAGCGTCCCTCAGCACGGAGACGTCCAGGAGCTTGGGGCGGGGCGGCTCGGGAGGACCCGCCTCCACCTCCCCCTCACCGCCCTCCTCCTTCTCCTCGTCCAGCGGGGCAGGAGACATGGATAATGGTGGCTCCCGCCCGGCCTCGTCCTCCCACCCCATCAGGGCTTTGGCCTCGGCGCCCGTGGTCCTCAGGTCTACGTTAGAGGTGGAGAGGGACGTGACACCTGAGTCCTCGGAGCCCCGCGAAGCTGAGCTGATGGAGGTCCTGGTCTGCTCGTTCTCATAAACCGTCTCCAGCTGCTTCAGGGACAGAGGTTCTTTGTCCGACGCCTCATCGTCCTCCTTCACAGGCGCCGGCTCAATGATGATTGGACGAAGAAGGAAGCCACAGCCAATCACAGAAGCCTGTAAGATGCCGAGGAGGACGAGGCAGTATCGCCAGCCTATGTGCTCCTTCAGCGCAGTTAAGGCTGTGGATGGAGGATGATGAAGATTATCATTAAAATAATTAAAGGAGTTTACTCAGTTGTCATAGTGATGCTGTCACGCAAGCAACAGTAATACATACTAAAATACACTATAATGTTGTCAGAATGCCTACAATCTGTTTATAAACATTTTTAAACAGAGCACATGACCATAACAATAATGCTGTTAAACAGATTATTGATGGAGCCAAGTGTAAAGTAATGAGCAAGACCTGTACAAGACCAAAAATAAATCAAGACCACTAAAATATCTGATGGGTCACACTGGGAGAACTGCAATATAATCTAAGAACGGGTCCCATATCTCGTACAATTTCCTGAGGGACCCTTCAAAAGGCACCTGATCCTTTAAGATTTACAAAGTGGGGGAGTATTTTATTTTAAATTATGAATGTTTTATTTTATTTGCTATTTCATCTTTGTTTTTAGAGAGATTTCCTTGAATAAGGAAAGCCCCCTTTTATTTTTTTTACCTCTCCAGCATTTTCTGTGTTATTGTTATTTTCTAATCTATGTAATCTACGGTTTCCATATTATGGTGCAAAAAAAAAAATAAATTGACTTTATTTATCCATAGTAAGTGTGAAGTAGGAGTTGGAAAAATCCACCATCCAAAAAAAATTAGGAGTCTCGCTAATAAATTGACAAAGGCTACAAGATTTTGTCCAAGAGACTCTTAATAGAGACTTAAAAGATTCAGCTCAAGTAAAACTGTAAATATACTATATTAACTTCTCCTATTTGCAGTCATGTTTCATCATACTGTTGTGAGTGCCCCACAGTCCCAGACAATGCCCCCATGATTAACAACCTACCAGGAGCAAAGGCGAATATGGCGAAGGATTCTCCGGAGGAAGCGACTGAGGTGACGAGGGCCCGCCGCCGGGAGAAGTATTGGGCGAGGATGGTGACAGTGGGGAGGAAGGTGAGGCAGTAGCCGAGGCCTGCAAACAAGTGGAGAAAAGAGAAAGGGCACGTGACAGCCACTGCCCGACATGGTAGGAACACTGCATGTCTACGGGGTCGCCCATAGATCAAGGTGTCAGTCGCTCTGGTCTCAGCGGCGGCAGCTTACTTGAGAGGATTCAGCTGTGCCACAGCAGCTGCTGCAAGACAAAAAGCATGTGAAGACACAAAAAAAAGAGAGAGACGGGGAGAGAGAAGGGTGGTCATGTTAGCAGGGTTTCAGAAGCAGACACGGAAGATATGGTGGGAGAGCTAGCAGTGCTTTCTGTCCAAGAAAGAAAAAAAACTCATGTGCTCTGATTCTAAACTCACACCACCAATTTGTTCATCACCTGAAATGTAATTTAGAATTTATTCATTTTAGTCAGTCAATTTATTCCTTCCTCAGCTTCTTCCTGTTCCTTTAATCTGGATCTGAAAAGGGAATTGACACTGCTAGAAGTCCCTTAGGCTCAATCAATGCACTATACAGACAGAGACAGGCATACAGATACATAGATAGATACATACAGTATAGATACAGTGGGGAAAACAAGTATTTGAACACCCTGCTATTTTGCTATTTCTCCCACTTAGAAATCATGGAGGGGTCTGAAATTTTCATCGTAGGTGCATGTCCACTGTGAGAGAGATAAACTAAAAAGACAAATCCAGAAATCACAATGCATGATTTTTTAATGATTTATTTGTGTGATATAGCGGCAAATAAGTATTTGAACACCTGTGTGTCATCTAGAATTCTGACCCTGAAGGACCTGTTAGTCCGCCCATTAGAAGTCCACCTGCATCCATGTATCATCCTTAATCAGATGCACCTGTTTGAAGTCGTTACCTGCATAAAGACACCTGTCCACCCCATACAATCAGCAAGACTTTAACTTGTAACATGGCAAAGACCAAAGAGCTGTCCAACCACACAAGAGAGAAAATTGTACACCTCCACAAGGCTGGAAAGCGCTACGGAGCAATTGCCAAGCAGCTTGGTGAAAATCATTGAATCATTGAGACCCCACAAGGTGATATCTTGCATGGGGCTCCACTCCGATTGAGATTGACCGTCATGTTTAGCTTCTTCCATTTTCTAATGATTGCTCCAACAGTGGACCTTTTTTCACCAAGCTGCTTGGCAATTGCTCCGTAGCCCTTTCCAGCCTTGTGGAGGTGTACAATTTTCTCTCTTGTGTCGTTGGACAGCTCTTTGGTCTTCGCCATGTTACAAGTTAAAGTCTTGCTGATTGTATGGGGTGGACAGGTGTCTTTATGCAGCTAACCACTTCAAACAGGTGCATCTGATTAAGGATGATACATGGAGTGCAGGTGGACTTCTAATGGGCGGACTAACAGGTCCTTCAGGGTCAGAATTCTAGATGACACACAGGTGTTCAAATACTTATTTGCCGCTATATCACACAAATAAATCATTAAAAAATCATGCATTGTGATTTCTGGATTTTTCTTTTTAGTTTATCTCTCTCACAGTGGACATGCACCTATGATGAAAATTTCAGACCCCTCCATGATTTCTAAGTGGGAGAAATAGCAAAATAGCAGGGTGTTCAAATACTTATTTTCCCCACTGTATATAGATTCTGAAGTACCTGAGATCATGCCGAGGGTGATGTACATCTCATTGATGGAGTTGGTGAAGGCGGAGGTGATGGTTCCCAGGCTGATGAGGAAGCCCCCCATCATCACCACAGGACGGAAACCGAAGCGGTTACTCAGCAGAGTAGAGAGAGGGGCTGAGGAGGGAAACAGAATCATTACCTGCATGTTCTAGTCAGTCATTTTCTAGAACCATGTATAGATCTGTAGGGGTCTGCTGGAGCCAATCCCAGCACATTGCAGGTGAGAGGCAGAATACATCCCAGTCTATCATTGAGAACACACACCATTCACTCACACACTCATAGCTACAGGTAATTTAAAATCGCCAATTAACCTCAGCATGTTTTAGACTGTGGAGGAAGCTGGAGGCTGAGACCTTCTTTCTCTAACGGCAACTGCACTGCACTGCAAGTATATCTTATTTGTACAAACCAAAATCACAAATAACAGATTCACTTTACAATTTGTTCAAAAGCGACATATCCTCCCCTTTATAGGGGAAGAAAAAGGAAGAAAGCTGAGGAGAGAAACATAGGAGTATCCCTCTTCCAGGACGGACAGGCGTGCAATAGATGATGTTAACAGGATGGAAACAATACATTTATATAGGAAAAGTTAAATATGTCACTGAATAGAATAACAGAAACATATTAAATATGTCATCTGTGCTTCTGAACTGTTTCACTGACAGAGTTTTGACTCTGCAGGCTGACCATGTGTCACACTGCGGAGTTTGTCCTCCATCACTTACACTAAGACACTTGATAGATTAGCACAGTGATGGATGGACATGTTATTCTGTAATATTTGGTGGGTTTTGGTTCCTTAGAGTTTTGAATTTGTCACCTGACAGGACTGGAAAAGAGTTTAAGCAGAAACAGGACAGGAGGTCAGGAAAGGAAGAAAGCTCAGGAATGTGTGTAAAGCAGGAAAAACTGACCGTTTACGGTGAAGACGAACACGCAGATGGAGATGACCCACGACACACGGCTGTTGCTCTCCCCAAACTCATCCATCAGGTCCTGGAGAAACACACCCAGGCTCTTGATGGTCCCATAGGTGCACACCTCCACCATGAAGAAGGCCGCGGCCACAACCCAGCCCCAACCCCCTTCAGGCACTTCTGGGTACACATTGGGACCCAGGCAACCCTGGAATCTGGGCACCCGCATGGCTGGAGCAGGCCACCTGGAGGGAGGGGGAACAGCCACATGTCAGTGATGGTGCAGCATATTTTGACGTCACATTTAAAGTCGCTTGATCTTTTTGATGAAGCGAACCAAACCAAAGGCTAAACTAAAGCTGTGGTAAAGCTCTTGGACTTCCTTTTTTTTTATTAGATTCTTTGTTCACTGGTTCTTGTTGGAGACAAACTGATGACATTTGAGGATTTTCCTGTTCTGACATGTGGAGGGTGAGGGGTTTATTATTAAACAAACCTCTGAAGGGTTTTGGTTCCTTTCTTACTTATGTCACCTTTCATTGTTGTCACCTGAGGCTGATTGACAGTTGTTTGATTAACATAAACCGAGTGTAAACTGGAGGCTCAGTCGTTCAGACGTTCAGAGTCAGAAGTTTCCTGAAATGAATAAAAGGAGACTGTCGACTCTGTTGAAGGATGATTTCTCTACCTAAACACAGTCTCCTTCACTCCTCTTTCTAACTATATTTCTTCATTATGTTTAATATTTAAACATCATAGCTTCTTTCTAAACAACAGCATCAGCCACTGAACAACCCGCATCAGTCAACCATGGATGACTAAAATAAACCTTAAACCTTGTTTCCTTTTCCACATTGGGCGACATCCCCGAATCGGAGTTAGTTGTATGAATAGGAAAATAAAGACAGTGCAGCCAAAACTACCCCCCAGTAGAGTGTGATGATGCAACATCCTCATACCCGAGTCATAGTTCAAGTTCAATAATGGAGGTGAATGATTCATATTTACTGATTGAGTTCAGGAGTGAAAGTTAGTTCATACAAGAGAAGCAAAAAGTCCACTTGTGTGTTCATACATGCTGCACTGTGCAAGCACAGAAACAACTCTTTAACATTCCTAGTATCAGCTTAGAAAAAATTTAGATTATTTAGATAGTCCTAGATGTAAATCTATTTATATAGTTTGCTAAATATCATGAATATAACAGAGAAAACCATAGAGAATAATGGTCAAAAATTATGTGATATTCCTTTTTTTTTTAATTGAGCTCACCACAAGCAGGGCAAAACCTTTTAATTACAGTATTCCGTAGTGATGATGATTTATCTTATTCCAGTTTGCTCTTTTAAACTCTCAATCATTCTCAATAATGCAACCGTGACATCCCATCATTTTGATGTTCTGGTCCATACTGAGGTCTGGTTTAAACCTGGCCAGTGCTCCCCTCTAGTGGATCTATACCCACAGCCAACAATTCAGAATTTCCTGTCTAAGGTCCCAGCCTGTCTAAGGTCCCAGCTCTATATTAATATTACCCTCTCACATCCGGCTCCTTTGATGACTATTTTAAAATTACCAGCGTTTAGGGGTTCCTTCAAAAACAGAACTCAATCCACCAAGAGAATTATAGACAATTCTCCCCATCCTTGAAAAAGTTAGACTATACGCTGGATGTGGTTTGTAATATCTTTGATAAACTCTCAGTTGACCCATCACAAGCAGCACTGAGATAAATTTAGAATAAACTTGCATGGCCCTGCATGACTTTTCCCCACAGGAACACTTCTGATTTTCTTGCCCCCCCAATTCTAATAAGTGGCCACTTCTTTCCTCAAATCACCTTCTATTACCCATCCCCCACTTCAACTGCAAGACAAAAGGTGACGGAGACTTTACATGTTAGCCTCAACCCTCTGGACTCATCCTCACCAATCTATCACATCTGCTGAATCGTCTAAAAAAACATCTTCATAGGTTTCATGTGGGTGACCCAGATAAATTGGCAATCAAGAGAGATTAATATTTATCAGAAGTAATTAATCGATTATTAAATACAGGGTTTCATTTTTAAATTCAAGGATATAACACCACCTCTCAAATGAGAAGAAAATTCAGTCCGGAAACTATCCATTTCTAAGTTTGATTAATAAATAACATCAAATCACCTTATCAATAACAAGTAAGGACTGAAGGATTTAAAGTCCTCAAAGAAGACATTGAGATTAGTCATTCTTATGCAACATTAAGAGGCATCAGGTGTTAGTCAAAAACATTTATTCCATAACACAAAAGTATAGCAGACAAGCGAATGAAAAAACTACAAAGATGGCTGTCATGATCCCAGTTCCTTTGTCTTTAAGAACCATGTGTAGTGGCTGCTCCTTACCTTTACGAAACAAAGACAATATGGCCGACTGGCCACGCAAAAATTACATGTGTGTGTATATAAAGTCATGTTGTATGTATCTCAAATTAAAAAAAAGACATTAGTATGTATCCAGCATAAAAATTACACTAATGTCAAATTTAACCTCACAGTGAACAAACCCAAACACAGTGAAAAGCCTAAATCTACAGGGACATCTCAAATAATTAGAATATCAATACTTTTTGTTAATCATTTTCAGAATGTCAAAATCATATTATGTAGATTCATTATACATAGAAATATTTCTAGCTTTTATTTCATATGATATAGTCAGTTTCAGAATATTCTAGTCATTTGAGATGCACCTGTATACACATTAAAAAAGTTTGTTTTACCGTGTTTTGTTAATTTAAAGTATAGCCTTAGTTATATTACCGCTCCATAAAAAAAAGAAGAAGAGTTGCTCTTGAATTTTGCTTCTTTAAGTGGTTGTGGAAAGTTGTTTCCAGCTGCGTGGTGGAGGAGATAGAGGTTGCTCTTTGCTGATTGGAAGAAGCGGTCCTGGGTTGCGTTGTTTACCAGACGTCCTTGAGTCTCATTCTTCAGCAGCTTCTTGAAACGCTGCCATGAGGAAGATGACCACAAATTAGCAGAGAAGCAGGGTTTTTAGGCATGCAGCTCCTCTAGGGCCGCTCCCTGCTGATGAGCCGCTAAGGAGTTTTCAGGTGAGGACGAAGAGGAGGAGGGGGAGGATGTTCCTCAGTTTTGTTGCTCCTGTGACATCATAGACCCAGGGGGGATGTTTCACAAATGACGTTAAACTGTTTCTGCTGCAATGGAGTCCAATTCAGGTCACATGAGTCACATCTGTGACTCCATACGTAGGAAAACATGTAGATATATAGATCTCCATCCCTGTCATATTGTTTGTTATAGTTTGCTCTATAAAGCTGCAACAGTTGGTCGATTATTTGATTAGTTGCCAAATAGTACATTAATTACCAATCATTTTGGTAATTTTGAGTCATTTTAAAAAGAAAATGTACACATTTTCTCAGTAATGAGAAAACGTTCACAATCAACTAACATAATAGTTGTTAGTTGCAGCTCTGTTTCTAATTGTGCTGTGTTTTATATCGTAATTTATCAATTCATATTTTTTCAGTTTGAAAGAGACACCGATGATACCATTGGTTGAAATTGCTCAGGATAAGATGATAAATGTCATTTGGCCATGGTTTATTGGAAAGAAAATAGACTTGAATATGATTTTGATATTAATATGAGTCAAAGACATAAATGGACAAAATGCTCACATCCTGGATTTAGAAAATTGTGCTGTTTCACAGCTGTGCTTCTTTGACTTAGTGATGTCATACAGTAGCCCCTGCCAGCTCCAGAGGCTCCCGGCATGAACCAGCAGTCCCCACTGTCACACCTCAGGCTCATGAATATTAATGAGAAAGACCGAAAAAAGACCAGAGCTTTCTGGAACTGCGGTGAGACGCTTTGATGGAGCTCTGTAAAACTACATTATGGCCAATTTTTGTACTTTATAATCACAAATATATCCTGTTAAGGGATCAAAACTAAAGAAAACAGTGCAGTTATTGCACCTTTAAATAAGGAACGACGTGACCAGGGGTGTGATCTAAAAATACATTTTTTCATTTCAGGATTATTTTGAACGCATTTTTTCTATTATAATACTTTCTTTTCTTTACTCTGGTCTTGCGAAATAAAATACAGCATTATCTGGTTCAACTTCATGTCCGCAGTGCAGAGAATGAGGACGAGGACGAGGAGGATGATGGTGATGATGTCAATGTGCCTCATCCCGGCGGAGCCGCAAGCACACAGCTCATAGTGATTTACAGGTAGCTCTTAGCCTTTATTCTTATTAAAAAATGAATACAGAGTTAAACCGTGGCTTCAGTGTGTAGGCGTGAACTGCCAGACCTGCTACATTATACTGTGTCTACAACACGGATATAAACGCAGTTCCGGCTCCTTGTTCTCATTCTCTCAGAATAACAGAGACCTTGAAGCTAACAGCATCTTCATCTGAGTCAACTTGACTTTTACTCACCGGCAGCGGCTGACAGGAGGAAGCTGCGTCTATCTCGTCCTCATTTCCTTTTGTTTTTTGCTTAACTTATTTTTGCTAAATATTCTGATAATAAAGCCGGTAAAACCGCGCTCTATTTCGGGTAAATGTCAGGCGGCAGCATCCTCCGCCGCTGCGGGTTTTTCCGCTTATTTCCTGCTTGTTGTGGCAGCTCTTTACCGGTTCCAGCTGGCCTCGTAAAGCCTCGTGCACGCGCAGAGGAATCTGCAGCGCGCGCGACGTCTGTGCTGATCCTAAGGTGCGTTTAGGTACCGATGGAAATAACATGAACAACTGGATGTTAGTGGTGCATGTACCCGAAAGCCACGCGGTAGTAAAAGTACCAGAAAATGACTTTGGTAGAAGCAAAGTCACCTATTAGAATATCGCTCCATATTTCCACATCGCATTCGTGTTTAAACTGAATACTGAACCGGAATTAGCTTCCAAGCTATTTGTGATGTCACAAGTCTATCAGGTCGTCTGTTTCCACCATATTTAGTTTTGTAGTAGGTAATAAAACGCTTTGTAGAATTCTGGTGGTAGTAAAAGGTAAAGCTGAGAGAAATATAAAAACTCAATTGAAGTACAGATATACTCCACTACATTTTAGAGAGTATTATACTTTCTGTTCCACTTTATTTATTTGACAGCTACTTTCAGAGGAAGATATGACACAATACTATACATTTATTTTTCTTACTGTTTAAATTGTTTTTTTTCTTCTCCTTTTACTATTTTTATATAAAAAAAACACTGTACACTGGAGTACACTAATATACTGTACTCCAGTAACAACAAGTTTGTATAATGAGTACTTTTGGTACTTAGGTAAGTACATTTTGCTGATGTTACTTTCTGTACATTTACCTAAGTAACAATTTAATTTACTTTTTATTTTGAGACAAATATATATATTTCTGCTTTTACCTAAAGGAGAATTTGAGTGAAGACTCCATTTCCTTTACTATGAGACTACTCCAGCATTAATTTTGTCTCTGTGAGGCTCAGATTTTTATCATAAACTTATACCAGACACCAACATCTTTTCCAAACTCACCAGCAGCAGCCGTGGGAGTTTTGTGTAGTTACTGTCCTTCCCTGCCCGGGTTAAAAAATGTATAAAAATAAACTCCTGCAGAGTTAAAGTACAGAGTAAAACAGGTTTGTATTATCAGGCATGAATGTGACACTCCCAGTTTATTTGAGCACATAAAAATCTCTCCCGTCCTGTTTATCGGCTTCATGCACGACTTCCTCTGATTTCCAAATGGCTGAATTCATGCAACAGGAAAACTCTCACGAGACTCTTGTGAGACTCTCTGGATTCTTTTTTACTGTGATAATAACATGAATGTGATAAATGGGAAACATTAATTTTTCAGTTATCTCTGATAGAAAATAAAGGTAAAAAAGTTCAAGCCCATTCAACATGGGCAAGAATAAAAACCCACAGATACACTTGCAATCAAAGATTTTTCCTTTTTTCTGTCAGTTCCCCTTGATTCTTTCTTTGTTCCAAACACAAGAGCATGTGTTCACCTCCAACTCATTACTACTAATTTATTACCACTGATGGAACAGGTTGCATAATGCATAATCTCCTTCCAGATTTTACACCTGGCAGAGAAAATACATTTGCAAAGTGTCTAACTTTACTTGTTGAGAAAAAATGTATATATTTGATATTTATCAGTGCTTGAAACCATCTTAAATTTCATTTTAATCAAAGGTCATAATTCCCCTCAACACACAAGTGTGGCTGACATGTTTTCTGCTTCCAACTCATGATTCCTGTCTGTCTGTCGGACGAGTGTTTGGAGAACAATGAAGCAAAATATTTCAAATTTATTTAAAATAATACATAAATAAAACAACTCAGCCTTCATAACAGTGACACAGAGCAGCGTTATAGAGGAAAAACATAAGACGATATATGTAACTGATCTTACATAAGTAAAACTTGACCCTAAACAAGAACTGACTAAATCTATGAAACTTAAACTCAGGATTTCTACCTAAATACACACGTGGACAAGGTCCCTATAGTGAAACATGGAGGAGGCTCAGTAATGTTTTGGGGCTGCTTTGCTGCATCTGGCACAGGGTGTCTTGAATGTGTGAAAGGTAAAATGAAATCTGAAGACTATCAAGGCATTCTGGAGAGAAATGTGCTGCCTAGTGTCAGAAAGCTTGGTCTCAGTCGCAGGTCATGGGTCTTCCAACAGGACAACGATCCAAAACACAGCCAGCCTGAGAGAAAAGCGTTGGACTAATCTAAAGTGGCCTTCCATGAGTCCAGATCTGAATCCCATTGAACATCTGTGGAAGGGGCTGAAACATGCCATTTGGAGAAGACACCCATCAAACCTGAGACAACTGGAGCAGTTTGCTCATGAGGAGTGGGCCAAAATATCTGTTGACAGCTGCAGAACGCTCATTGACAAATACAGAAATCGTTTAATTGCAGTGATTGCCTCAAAAGGTTGTGCAACAAAATATTAAGTTATGGGTACCATCATTTTTGTCCAGCCCTATTTCATTAGTTAGTTTTTTTTTAATCATTATGTTAATCAACAATTCAAAAGTAATGGCTGATTTTGATTATTTAATTTTCATTACATTTTTATTAATTGTTACTTTTGTAAGTTTCAAGTGATTTCAGTGAGAATTGTGGGTTTTTCCTTCTTTAACTGAGGGGTACCAACATTTTTGTCCACGTGTGTATAATTCTGAGTGCGCCCTTTTTTCTCCAGATAATAGCAAAAGAAATGTGCTGGACTCACCTGTGTCTGAGCTGATCCTTCGTCTTGTGATGTGGTCTCAGAAGCTCTCAGACCTGGAGTAGTTTTCAGGGAGATGCAGGGGTGTGTCTAAGGGGCGGTCAGGTAAAGTCCAGCCCTGAAATCTGATTGGATACTCACAGATGCTGCAAAACCAAATGTTACAATTGGCTAATTACCAAGTTAGAGGTGGGATATGATGTGGAAATTAAGTAAATACTTGAAATACCAAATGTGCAAAAACTGTATTCCGTGATAAATCTGAACATCTTGTTGCTTTTTAGACGTGTTAAATTAATAAATATAATGATGAAATACAGCACTCATCTTTGTTAGAACGACAGGATGTTATGGCTGTTTTTACGCATGGTGATATTTGTAGAGATATATTTAAACTGCATTTCCTTTTGTTATATGTAGTGTATTGCCTGTTCCTGTCTTGTAAAACAGAGAACATGTGAATGTAACTCTTGTAAGAATGGAAGTGGAGCATGTGAGAGTTAAAAATAGAAAAAGAGGTTAAAAGGCCTGTAGCCTATGCCAGAGGTCAAGAGTTATATGTTGTACTTTCTATGGACTGTTTCCTGACAACTGTTTAGTGAAAATTAGAAGCTAAAAGAGTTGTCTTGACCTAATAAAGATATGTTTGACCAGGTATAGACACTCCAGAGTGTTTGGAGGAGTGGACTTAACAACACTTTATAAGGAAGAACTTTTGAAATGAATAGGGAAAGATCTCAAATTGGAACATTCAATTCTGGCTTCAGAGATGCTTTCAGATGGTGCGTTTATTTGACACTGTTCGTTTTGAAATGAAATAGTTTTTTGGACAATAAATGACGTAGTAGTGACTTTCAGGTGGTCACTTTGTCTTGTTACTGGGCCAGTGGAAATAATGTATAAATATTATCTAATGTTCTGTGCTGATAACTTTTTTTCCTTGCAGGTTTTTAAACCATTAATCCCCTGATGGGACTGATCAGACTTATTACTTATTTCTTATTGTATTCTGGCTAATTGAGTGTCAGCCAGACAAAGACACAGCTTTGTCTACCTAATCAAGATGAGTTACATCACTCATTGATAAAATAATGATGCAAAAAAAGTCCCAAGTCCAACACCAACAGTGTGTGTGATAAAAGTGCCACCTCTATCCACTCAGTGTCTCAGCATCTGTCAGCATTGAGAATTCTTAGTTATGCATTAACAGTGGTGAAGGAAATATTCATATCTTAACATGTTAAACCCGGAGGTTACTGTATTCAGTAGTTTTTTTTGTAGTTTTTCCAACCTCAAGCAAAGGCTGATAAATAGGTCTAAAGGGAAACAGGTTAAAACAAGTTCTAGTATAACAGTTTAAAAATACTTTGTTACACATAAAAGTTCTGCATTTTAAATTGTACTTGAGTAAAAGTAGGCTGGATAATTTAACATATAAAAGTATATATTGTATTAGTTGATTCAGCATCGGTCTGAAACGTAGTGGGAGTAAAGGTGTAAAGTAGCATACAATGGAAATATTAAAGTGCAAGTACAGCGAAATTGTAAATAACATTTTTTCCACACACTAATAAAATAAAAATTAAACTGACTAACCAAATGCATAGTGAGTTTCTAGAGTGGCATGAAAAGTAAAAGTCATCTGAATAGAAACTATCTGGTTTCTGACACTCGCCCGTTGTCCCAGAGATCTGAGTTCTATTCTTATATCCTTTAACTTGCAGAGATTGTTTTCAATTGTTGGTTTTCTGCTTCATCTCTTTCCCTCGAGTCCTTTTGTCCTTGTCTTCACTCAGCTGTCGTCTGAGGTTACAGCTGAGGCCAAGTTGGCTGTAAAGAAAACTACAGAACAATAACCCGAAACTGTGATATTTGCTGCACAATGTGAGGTTTTCAGAGTTAAATGCACAACTGGGCCATCGGGACATTTGATGACAAAGCAGTTCACACTTGAAAGCAAAAAGCAGCTTTGAGAACCTGTAGCTAAGCCATAAAAGTGCAGGGCAGAGGACTTTTATGTGGTTGAAGTATAATAAAAGGATAAGAGGCTTGAAGTCAAAGTACGTCTGACCTCATTTGAAATGAGATATAGCTTTTATAAGGATATCGCTGTAATCTTTCATCCTGGCTGTTAAAAGATCCTTCAAATGTGTTCTCAGTGTAAGTAACACACAAAGCAGATGTGAAGCTTATATAAGGCTTCATCATTCTGAGTTATTCCCACATTTATGGTCGTTTATAGCATCAAATTCCCTCTTTATTTCCACTCTTTTTGTTGAGCTTCAATGGAAAAATAGAAGCAAAAATACTTTGGCAGTAAAAGCCTTAATCTTCATATTAGATTCAGGTCAAATTTTTAATACATTTCTGTAGAGGAGGAGAACTGTGAATATTGTAAATGGCAGTGGTGGAAAATACATTTACTCAAGTATTGTACTTAAGTACAAATTTGATGTTCTGTAATTCCATCCCACTAGATTTACTTACTTTACTTTAATATTTTATTATCTATATTCTATAAAATGTTTACTCTTTTCTTTTTATCGATTTGACATGTAGGGGGACACAGTGGAGCAGTGTGGCTCTGTGTCTGTGTAGGTTCTCTCCAGGTTCTCCAGCTTAGGTTCCATGTTCTATAAATGGGTGCTAGAAAATGGATGAATAGATTTGCTATGTGGTTTTAATTTCTTTCTTTTTTTTTTTTTTTTTTTTTTTTAACTTTTTAAAGAGAGTTAAACTATCAGGTACCAAGTTTTTAAGGTTACATCACATGACAGTTTTGGCATGTACTTGTGAAAGATGCTGAATATTAGGATGCAGTAGTTTCACTATAAATCCACAAAAAGTATTTCTCCACATTGATAAATTAAAATATTGAATACTCTCACATGTGATAATGATTAAAAAAGTAGTTGTTATATACTACAACAGGGTATCAGTCTGCATAATGAGTGAAATGAATGAGTAACTTTTGACTCTTTAGTACTAGTAACACTGTGAATTAATGTTTTACTTGTGTAAACTTGTGACCTGACTCCCCTAACCCTTTACATCAGTATCTTATCAGAAAGCTACTGAATCAATGACGCATGCAAAATGAAATACATCAAATCAAATACAACAAGACAAAGTATTCATTGCTTTGCATAGGGTCATTCTTACTCCACTCTACTTTTTTTTATTTCTTTGTTTCTTTCACTTGTTTTGGTCTTGTGCAATTAGCAAATAATTTTGCTTGTTTACAAATGATAATAGGCACAAACATACAGTACATATACACCTCCTGGAGTCCATCCAGGAGACATTTAATACATGTCAATGCAGTAAAATACAACACAGAATAAAAATGAAAACAACCATATTCTTTATCATGGACGTAAACTAAAATATTATTAATAAGAAAAAATAAAAATGTTGCTACAATAATGCAAGTTAATCAAATATTTGTCAAGTAATAGAGCTATTGTGGTTATATTTTTGCTCCAGCATGCACCTCATATATTCAGAAAACTCTTCTTAAAGATGAAACCTCAGATTTTTGTTTTTTAAGTAGCCAACAGACAGTAAAAAAAATATGCAAAATATCCTCCCGTCATCTGGAAGGAGGTTTCAGACGTCTGTTCATCCGACAAAATCAGAAATTCACCTTTAAAACAATCACTGGACCAGATTGTGTTCCACTCTGAAACTACCACATGAAATCTACTTCTTGGTCGTTGTCTTGTTTCCCGTGTTAATGGTAATCAATAATATTTGCTCTCCCTAAATGAAAGAATGACTTGGCACCCTGAAAGACTTTTTGTTGCTCTGTTTTTATGCTGTTCATCTCACTTTGTGGCACCTGTACATCGTCCTTTTGTCCTTTTCAGGTACGCCTCCCCTGGCCGACTCCAGGCCCGTCACCACGGCACCAGTTAATCTTAAAGAAACAAAAACACACCAACACACCCGTTAGTTCAGTCTACAGAATGACTCACAGTTTCTGGTGCAACAATGCAATTAAAACCTTATAAGACAATGTTGTAACATATGTTTATAGTATAATAAACATATGTGCAAGCCATGCTATTGTATAAAATAATGGATTTTTCATGTTTGGTTTACTGCTACACAGTTGCTCTGAAAGTATGTTAGTTATGTATAATAGGATCCAGAGTTGAGGCATTTAAAGGATTTAGGTTCAATTTAAGGATCACATCTAGAAATTTTTGAATTGGACTTGATTAATCTATTGATTATTGAAATAATTATTGGTTAGTTGTTTGGTGCGACACGGTGGAGCAGTGGGTAGCACTGTTGCCTCACAGCAAGAAGGTCGCAGGTTCAAGACCGCCTTGGGGCCTGGGTCTGGGACCTTTCTGTGTGGAGTTTGCATGTTCTCCCCGTGTCTGCGTGGGTTTTCACCGGGTACTCCGGCTTCCTCCCACAATACAAAACATGCTCAGGTTAATTGGCAAATCTAAATTGCCCATAGGTGTGAGTGTGTGTGTGAATGGTGTGTGAATGGTGTGTGTGCCCCACGATTGGCTGGCGACCATCTGGGGTGTATCCCCCTGCCTCTCGCCATAAAATGCGCTGGGATAGGCTCCAGCAGACCCCTGCGACCCCGAAAGGGAATAAGCGGGATAGAAAATGGATGGATGGATAGTTGTTTGGTTCATAAAATGGTGTAAAATGAAACTAGAGGATAATCAGATTTGAGAGGATGGTACCATAGAATTCAGACATTTTCTTTTTAAAAATGACTAAAATTGATTAATTGATTATCATAACAGTTGGTGATAGACCTAGCAACTAATCGATTATTCTAATAATTGTTACAGATCATCAATTAATGTGAATCAACAAGCCTGTATCTTGCTGGTATTGGACGTTGTATATGAGTTGTTCTGAAACCTGCAAGAGACCCAGTTAACTTGCAATCACAGTCTGTTACATTTGCGTGAATTCTGTGATTTACACCTACTAGCTAGCTACAGCTGACAGTTAGCACTTCTGGATGCTCACAGGAGGAAACTCGTTCTCGTCGTCCAGACACACGGGCCCAGCAGCAAACTCGTGTTCTGGGATGACGTCGCCTTTCACAGCGCCACCGTCTTCAGAGTAGCCTGGTTAGAAACCGGTGGAGGAAACAAGTTACACACCATCAGATCATCATCCACTTTACTTTACAGTACAAGTATTTCACCAAGGGATCCGCTCAGACTGGAGATGAATGCATATCTGTGTGTTAGAAGTTTACCACACCACGGGCTGCAGTAGTAGCCTGCTTGCCAAGTACATTTTGGAAATCGTAATCGCAAGAACTTGCAATAAGTAAAATGTAAAACGGATTTGGAGGAAATAAGCCACATATACTCAGCATTAGTGTTTGTTTGTTTGTACCTGTTCAATCTTACATAAAGATGAAAATGCATTTACATTTTATTGAAGACACACATCAATCTTTGTTTCTTGTTTCACTTCTAAAGATATTCAGTAATTCAGCCTCAACATCGTTAATAAATTTGTTCATATTTTGGGTGAACATGAAATTACTGTAATATTTTCTTAATGAAAGTCAGTGTGAAAACGTTCATTCTGGCTCTGAACATTGCTCTCTCTTAGTAGAACATAGTTCGAGAGTGTTCCAGATTTTATTAGATCCTTCCAGGCAAAAACTCACAATAAAAAGACCTTAATATGATGCAGAAAACCAGCTGATCTGGCAGCAGCTGTCATACCTGTCAGACTAACAAATATGTCATAAAACACAGAGCAACAGCCAGGAGCACGGAGGAAGGCAGCACCACAGCTATGACCATTAACAGTATTTAATGGAAAAGTTAGTACTGACCCAGACTTCTCCTTTTATTATAGACTCCTGCTTTTATTTTCACAAGTTTTACCTCATTTTGAGAATATTCTTCAGGGTAAAAGTTGCAGCTGCTACTAGTGTGGACTGAATGGATGGTAACAAAGTGTTAGGAAATGCCAAAATTTTGAGGACTGTTACCTCAATACTAATCCCTGGTAGGCTATAGATTATAAATTGGATACAATTATGAAGCTGACACATTTTGACAAATAATCGCTCACAGCAACATATCGAGGAAAAACAACTATGAACTCAAATGGTTCATTTTAAAATGTATGAACTTTGAACTAGTTTGTTTAGAAAGTGAACTTTCCCAACACTAAAGCGATTAGGGTCAATAGGTCAATGGGCACACTGTAGCAAGTACCAAAAATATTAAAGCCACACATGCCCCTGTGAGGCCTGAAGAATTTAGGCACTGCATCTAATCAGATTTTGATGCACCAGAGACACTTTGGAGTAGAGCTGGCAAACATACTGGTAAAGGTTTTATGAGATATATGTAGTATTAAAACAAGGCCATCACTGGTACTCATGCAAAGTGTAGTTTGGTCAGAAGATGGCAGTATAAGCTATGTTACTTATAGCTATGTTACTAAAGACTTGGTAGCAGATAGTCTACCTCTCCTATAAAAGGTTTTGAATATTAAAAAGACATGTTATCAACTAGTTTTATATTCTAGATATATCAAATAAATCAAGTTTATCATTCTTTTTCAATTACAATTTAAAATTTTGTGTCAAAAATCACTCAAACTCTTTTAAATGACAAGAAACCAACATGATCAAAGATGTACATTTTGAAAGACCTGATGAATGTTTTTAAAACTGAATTTAAACATTTTTTTTGGTTTCAGTGTGCAGCTACAAACCGGTGAGCGTGGCGGTGACAGGGCCCGAGGCGGGTAAGGCAGCGGTCGCGGCGTAGGATGGAAACGTCTGTGCTGGCCCCATGATCTCTGACACTTGGACTGACTCTGGAGCTTCATCCTGGTCGTCGTCAACGCCAAAGAGCCTTGGAGAGGAGGAAAGAACATGGGTTTTGGTTTCTACAAAAAGTTTTCAGGATCACGACAACAGAGGTGGAGATTAGTTAAGCTAGTTGAAAAAAAAAAGCCAATGAGAGAGATAGGTTTATTTTGGACTCTCTATGTTCCAAATATTAGTATAATTCCATATTTTTTTCCAGAAAACATGCCATGTGCATGACTGTCACAGCCTAACCCTGCAGCCTCACCTGTGCTTTTGTGCCAGCACACACTCGCCTCCTTCCTGAGGGTCCACGTTGTAGATGAACAGCTGACCGTCAGCCGTGGCCACCAGCAGTCGTGGAAGCTTCTGGATCCTGAAACATGCCAGTGACTTTCCATTTCAGTTGTTCCTGAACTATGATTAGGCTATTCAGGCTATTGAGTAATAGGAAAGTGATTCATTTAAACTGTCTAAAAAGCCTCAGGGTGGTAGGATGTAGTCCTTGAGTCTATGTCTCAAAGTCTAAAAACAACATTTTTAGACAAGAATACGACTAAAAGTAGACAAAGAGGAGGCCAGAGCACCTCCACAGAGACACTCACGTAGCCAGGGTGCAGACATTCCTCTGGACAGACGTGGGGAGGTGAACGGTAGCGAAGGCCCGGTCCTGGCTCATCATGCCAGAGACCTGAGCAGGGAGGTAGCTGCTGGCTGCTGAGAACATCTTCCCCACATAGGCCGACCAGGTGGCCGCCTCGTCTTCTCCACTGCACACAGGGCACGGGGCGATGGGTCAATGACAAATCATGGTCGGTGACATGAGAAAAGTAAAAAAAATGCAGTTAAAGAAGCATGTATTGTGTATTTCAAAATGTAGATTATGTACCTTTACATTATATGTAACTTTTATAAAAGAGTTAAACTATCTGGTGCCAAGTTTGTAGGGTTACACCACATGGCAGCTTCTACTATGTGTTGTTTACAATAATTACAGTTTTCTTCTCACACTAGCTCCTGCTTGCTGAAACAGTCTTGCAGCCAATAAGATCTATTGTTTGAGGTTGAGTTCACTGCTTAACCTGTTGCTCAACCCTTTAAGAATCTATAAATTAGTAACATTCCATCTCTGCCCTTGTTTGTGTTGCATTTTTATATATTGTATTTGACATTAGTTCTTCTCAGAAGAAACAGATTAAGGGTAAAATTCCACAGGTCCATTTACAACTACTGGGAATAACTTGGAAACCCCCAGAAAGACCTAGAGGAGGAGGAGGAGCAGGAGGAGGAGCAGGAGGAGGATGATGAGGATCCTGGAAGTGCTTTACTCTGCTTTTTCTTATATTACCTCATAATCCCATCTGCTGCTTTCACATGACATTTGTGATTTTAAATTACCATTCAATGAAAGGAATCTTGTTCTATTGTAGCTACTGTGTAGTGTAAGTGACACATATGTAACTGACTAACTCTCAGTGGTTATCTGCACAATTAGTGTTTAAGACCTGCGTTTACATGGATTTATATAGACATTTATAAATGATTCAAATGTGTGTATGTGCATGCGCACGTGTGTGTGTCTACCTTGGTCCCAGTTGTTCCAGTTTGAAGATATGCACCGTCTCCGTGTTGCTGGAAGCACAGAGGAACTGGCCATCAGGACTGAAGGACAAAGAGCTTATATTGACGTACCTGTGGACAGAAAGACAGGTGCAAACACACACACACACACACACATGCACACATAGTCAAGTCATGTAGGTGTTTTGATCTGTTCCTACATTCACTCTGCTGCAGATCCTATACTGTACAATGTGTGTGAACCCTGACCTCTTCATGCCCCGGCGGAACTCAAACAAACGCAGCCCCTCAGGAATGGAAAACACTCGGATGACGGTGCCCTGTGAGACACACAGACAGTCAGGTGCTTTCTTTGCTTTGCTTTACAGAAGCAGTGTATCCTCCAGCAGAACCTCTTCTGAACAGCTGAGAGGAAAAACCTCCAGAAACTTCCAAATCTCTCCTGTTTAGATCTGATTAAAAGCCCAACCTTGTCCTTCTCTTGTAAATCATGATGAGTTGATTACTGACACAGTTTTTCTATCTCGTGGAATGAAACAATCTGCAGGCCTTACTCACCCGTTCTGAAGCACTGGCTAGTTTGGAGGCCGAGGCGTTGAAGGTGAGAGCTGCCAGGGGACTGTCATGAGCAGGGATCATCGTCACTGTGCTCTGAAACCAATAGGGGAGACGGGGAGAATTTATTTTTTTGGTGTAACTGCACAAAAAGTCATGATAACCTTTCAATGTATTGTAAGTCCTGACACAGTAAAAAAAGAGATATTTTCATCCCGTTTGGCTAAACCTGCTGTGTGAAGTAACACAGAGCAGAGGGGGGTTGTTCTTTCACATGAAAAGAAACACACAGGGAAAAACATCTGTAAGTGTAAGGTTTTGTACAGACATCAGAGAAGGAGCCACCAGAGTTGACTGTGTCAGTCTAACACAGCGTCCTGGTGACCTCTGATTATGATGTTGCAAAGAAAAGCTGTCCCCAAGTCAACTCGTGTTTAGATCCTCAGGAATGGGCTGAAGGCATTTAAAAAACATGACATCTTCAGAATATGATAATATTACAATATGAAAGCCATATGGTTGCATACTTACATTTCATAAAAAAATTTAAACATGATAAACCAAAACTAAATTGAAGCTATGTGTTCATGTCTATTGGAATATTATTAGCTTTAGGTTGAACTGTTTGTCTGCTCTAGTTGAATTTGTTGGACTAAAAAGACATTAAAGTAGAGGTTAAAGAGGTAAAATTCAGCAAAATCTACATAAAGAGTCAAAAGTCATTCTTCATTTCACTCATTATGCAGAGTTTTATACTATTATAGTACATTACACTACTTTTGCTTAATATTAATAGATGTGAGAGTATTTAATGTTTCACTTTATCAATATGGAACCAAAGTAAGAAACTTTGAAAGGATTAATAGTAAAGTACTGTGTCATAATGTTTAGCATCTGACAAGTACATAGCAAACACATCCATCCATTTTCTAAACTCATTTACTCCTCATTAGGGTCAGAAGGGCAGGATACACCGAGACAGGTAACAGCCTATCATGGAGCACAATCACTCATACACTAACACCTACAGTGGGAGCAAGCTGGAGAACCAGGAGAGCACCCACGCAGCTATGGAGAGAACATGCCAACTCTCTCCAGTTATAAGTCAAATAACTGAAATAGAATGAAGAATTCTCTGGTGACATGTTGCTCACCAGATTGTTGGCATCGTACACTATAATCTCCCCAATGGTGGCACTGCCGGGGTATGCCAGGTAGGAGTTAGAATGGTTGATCGACAGAGCACAGAGACCTGCAGGAGAAGAGGTGGTCACTGGTCAGGTAACAGTCGCAACTCAAAGCAGACATGCAGCAGACAGAGCAACATTAGCATTTATTTGTTTCACTTAATTCAGTTCAATAGTTTTCCTTCTATGTTCACCAGCTAGTTTCTGACATATTTAAACATCAATTAGGAGCTTAATCAAATCTATCTATATAAATCTAAATATGTCAAATTGAGTAGGGATCTTGAGCATTTCATTCTTTTAAATTTCAGACTGTTAAATGCATTTTGACATTGAAAGCACATTGGAAGGATGTTTTCATATCTAGTATGAATAGGGGGAATTATTACAGCAAGAAAATGTCTTTCCTTGTTCATATGGACACTATACTGTTGTTTTAAGAAATACATAATAAATTGTGAAGCCTTCCATTGAGATACCACAGTACAGCAATAAATAATTTGCAAGTTAAACTACAAAGGCTCATTTTTCAACACTTTATTTGAATGTGGGTTAATAACACTGTCATAATCATGACTGGAAACCTGTCATCAACATTAGTGAATGATTATGACAGTTCTGTCAAATTTCTGTCACTTTTGTTGTAAAGTTGACATTGTTTAACATGGCTTTGTTATGACAACTTTACATAAACCATAAAGACAAAATAACCTCTCATAAATATGATATAGCAGACCTTACTGTCAAACTATTAAGCAGTTAACATCGTAATAAAAAGCACAACATCTAGGACACAAATATTATGGTCAAACTGTGACTGAACCATATGACAGTTTAATGTTTATGAACTTAATTGTCCTTTAAATTTTGACAGTATGGTCTGCTACATCATGTTTTTGACAGGTTATTTTATCTTCATGTTTTATGTCAAATTGTCATAACAAAGAAATATTAAACAATGTAAACTTTGCGTAAGTGATAATGCCAAAACTGTCATGTGGTTTAACCCTAAAAACTTGCTACCACATAGTTTTACTCTCTTGAAAAAGTTTTAAAAATTAAAAAAATCTGCTATCAACTACTTCTATATTCTAGGTGGATAAAATATTTTGAATTGGTTATTCTGTTTTGGTTACACCATTTGACATTTACGGTCACAAAACACACAAAATTATGATTTAAAAGAAATGATACAAATGGACTTTTAAATAATAAGCAACCAATATGAACACAATAAGTACATTTTAAGAAACCTGATGAATGTTAATTAAAACTGTATTTTATGAGTACAATGGCTTTTTCTTCTTGGAAAGACGCGTTCACATGAATTGTCACTGACCCATAATTTACTGAATGACACTTAACAATTGTCATACTTTATTAATTATGAATTAATATTCATGGCAGGTGTCATGTCATGATTATGACAGTGCTATGAACCCAAAGTGTGAAGTGTTCATTTTCTCCTTAGACATTGAGTGTATTGCAATGGATATCAAATGAGTAACATATAGGTGACCTGCCCAACTCTGGACATCACCATGATAAAGTTTGTACTGGTTAAGTAACTGTGTGT
Source organism: Eupleurogrammus muticus (assembly GCA_036785175.1). Taxonomy (NCBI): domain Eukaryota; kingdom Metazoa; phylum Chordata; class Actinopteri; order Scombriformes; family Trichiuridae; genus Eupleurogrammus; species Eupleurogrammus muticus. The sequence goes on along the minus strand of JAYKQN010000011.1, from coordinate 21,565,381 downwards.
GTGTGTGTGTGTGTGTGTGTGTGTGTGTGTGTGTGTGTGTGTGTGTGTGTGTGTGTGTTGTGTGCATGTTGTGTGTGTGTGAGACACATCCTTCTATCCTACATCCATCTACTACATTTTACCTGAGGGGTTGGATGGAGTGTTGAGCAGAGTCTTGAGCAGCTTCATGTCCTTGATGTTGTGGATATAAATGGACTCATCAAGGCAAACCACGAGCCGCTGCAGGACACAGCAGAGCTCAGGTCAGTTTACATTAGATTAGTCTTGGTCTCTGTTGTAACAGTAACTGAATAATATAAAAAAAAATAATTGGTTAGATTACCCATTTCCCCCCAAAAATGCAATGCTGTTAAAACCAGTGATTATTTTAATGCTGGTACTCCCATCACAGCAAAAAAGTAAAGCCTAAGTCACTGTAGCAACATGTTTCCCCACAGATGTTTTAAAGTGAATCCCACAACCACATGCTAAAAGTTGGAAAGGATACACACAGTGAAAAGAAATACTATTGTGGCCTTCCTTAGAACGATCAGATATCATATTTATGTCAACATTCTGCCTGTTTTGTCATGACAAGTCCTGCAGGTGTTCTGTTGTTACCAAAAACATGAACTCCTAACCTTGATTACTGAGAATACACTGAATCCTTTCTATTTCCTGGCAGCTACTGACATTCAAAAGAATCTGCGGTATTCAAAGCTATTAAATATCAGCACAAATGGACTTCCAGTTGTGTGATGCATGAGGTAGCAGCTCAAAGAGGAGTTCGTTGGGAAGGTCCAGTACAAATGCATCACAAAAAAGACTCAGCTCAGTCCAATAAAGCAAACTCTACCCTCTCCAACCAGGAAGCCGAGAGAGAATTCTTTGATTCTGAATAAATAAAATTTGAAAACTGGCAAATTTAATGATGTGCGCTGCATATTTATAACATAGTATGAGTAACATTATTGCTTTAAAACCATTAACTACACTAGGGTTGGTGCTGGGGTGGAGGGAGTAATAGCATTAGGAGTTGAAATTAGTAGAAAAAAAACGAGTTTGTTCATTCAGTTTATTGCATAATCTAATATTGTGCCTTCGTTTTCACTGGAGATCCATTCAGGGGTAGAGACAATTACAAAGTGAAAGTTAAGGTCACAGGAAACTAACTTACAGGAACGAATCTGCAGATAGTGTCGTTATACTCAACATTTACTTCATAAAGATAGGTTAAAGCAAAAAAAGTTGTCTACTTTCACTTTAAGAATTTTGATTGGCAACTGCATATATTGGATGAGCTTTTTTTCTCAGGTAACAAGCAGAACAAATGACTAAGATATTATTTTCATAAAAAATAAATATAGTTAAAAAATATCTTCTTAAATTTGCATAATACAAGAATTACATTATCGGACTAAGATAAATGGCTGCATCTAAATAATCATGATGGATGTTCTTTTGGTTCTTTATTTAACATGAACAGTCAGATGTTTGACAAACTTTGTTAATGAGGTGTCCAAACTTTTATTGGTTTTAGATCAACCAATCGGCTCCTGTGACAGTCGAGCACCACTTCAGCCCTTTGGACTGGCAACAACATACGTCATAGGTACTTCATCTGATATTTACTCAGATCTTTCAGCCTGGACCAAAGTGGTGAATAATTGTTCCAGTGTCAGTGAACCATGTTGCCGTAGAAACAACCTGATAGTGGATGAACATCATCCTTGGCTCAGTGCAGTGTGAGAAGTTATTTAGGGGCAATTAAAAAAAAATCAACCCCTACTAATGACATGATGCAGGTTAAATTCTTCTCAGGCTGGTGCAGTATTGAAACTGCAGCACATGAATATTTTGAATAGACTGGGCTGAAACAGAAACTTTTGTGTGTTGAATAGTGAAACAACATTGGGAACACGTTGTTCCCTGCTGTGTTGAACCTTGAATGGAAACATCTGCTTGTGATGTCATTGGGCACACGTCTCTAAATGATCCCAGTCAGAAAGAATCAAACAAAACATTTCCTTAGTTGGGAACCGTGGAAAGAGGTTATGAGAGTGATTCGGTGAATATTAGTGCATCATTTATCTCATGCCTCCTCTAAAAGGTCAAAGACGTACGGCCTGATGGACAAGGAATGCAACCGGTGTTGGACTGTTTGAGGGGCAGGGGCCCAAAAATCAAGAAGGGCATCCATCGGCTCACAAAATCTCACCAATCTTCCAAAAGAGTCTAAAGAAGAAGTTGATCGCACTGATCAGCAAGAACACAAGAGGTGTCCCCATGTTTGCTGAATCCTCTCTACTCTCCCTGGACTCTGAAAATGACACTTGTAGTGCTGAAACTAACAATTACAGTTGTGCTTCGGTGCCAAGACTGTTTCAGTGCATTTAAAATAGAGTCCATTATTTTATATGAAGAAAGAAACATTGATTTAAAAATATATATATCAGTGTGTAGTTTCATATTATGGGATATGATTTGCTTCCTCTTTGAGAGACTGACAGAATATGTTAAGCCTCTACTGCATAGTGTTGCCATAAACCAATTTATCACTTTATCTTAAGTTTTCTAAGAAGCTGTGATATAAAATTGTTTTATTACAGTTTATTAAGTTAGGTGTGAAACATTTTTTTTTATTTTTTTTTTTATTTTTGAAGGACATACAATTGATTAGGTCACACGACCAGAATATCCTGTTTGCCAGTCCCTTTTGTTCATGGACATTGAGCATCATTGTCTCACAACCAAAGGTTGTCTTTTATTCAGAATTTTCATCAAAAAAAAAAAAAATTAAATCACTATATAGGGTAAGGAAAAATATTTTTTTCCATTTAATTTACTTTGGATGTTATAATGTGTTTTTTGTAATATGCTAAAATAATTGTTCTGTGTGGCAACAATATGCAAATATGAAAAAAACATGTAAACCTAAAGGAGTTACACTGACTTACATAGTATGAAACTATCCTGAGACTATATTTACAACTTTATATATATATATATATATATATATATATATATATATATATATATATATATATATATATATATATGATTTAGGCCATTTTAGGTAATAAAAACATTTATAACATTTTTTTTACCATGTCTAAGTAATATTTCATGCAATAGAATATGCATGAAGCTTCTGAGCAGCATCTGTGTGTGAGTTACCACCTCAGTGCGAGGAGCTCATGAGGCAACTCTGGAATATTCCAGAGTCCAGAGGCGCTCACCTGACGGTTGAGTTTGACAGACAGGATGTCGTTGGGGTAGCTGTAGTTGCAGATCTCCGTGCCCTTCTTAAAGTGGTAGATGTTCATGCGCTGCGGCATGGCGGTGCTCACCACCACCACCAGACTACTGGAGAACAGGCGCTCCACGATGTAGACATCTGGAGCCTCTGCTGGCAGAGAACAGGCGGGCAGCGAACACCACAGGTTAAACCACCAGGAGAAATAAAGCACTTTAACCTTTTGACCCCAACCTCAAGTTGCCTGCATAAAAGGAGTTCTCTACATATGGAGAGGCCTGCAGGAGGTTGTAAGTTAAGACTTTGCCTCAAACAAGGTTCATGCAACAAGTCTCTGAAGACATGTAACAGTATAAACATGTTTGTGTGTGTGTGTGTATATATATATATATATATATATATATAATTCCAAATGAACATAAAGGCCTTCTGAAAATCTGTTTTAATTATATCTTAATTAGATCAATAAAACAAAGTATACTGTTAAAGTTATGGTTTGAACCTAAAATGTACTAAAAATGAGTCTGCCCACTACGTGATGTTTTCACTAACAGTTGTTTTCAGTGTATTCTTTTGGATGGTTTATGTGCATTGAACTTTATTGCTGCAAATCAGTTTCCAGGTACGGACAACCAAAGATAGTTGTGAACCAAATTTGAATGGCATGAGTCATGTGAATATATATTTTTATTTTCATGATTGTGCTTGTTCTTGATTCTTTCTTTTTTCTTGATTTTAAGTCTCTCTAGGGGTGAAAGTTGTGTTATTATGTCTCCCTCTCTTTTGATCATTATTGAAATATAAAATATGGGATAATGCCAAAACTGTCATTGGGTGTAACCCTGAAAACTTCATAAAAGATAGTTTAACTCTCTTAAAAATATTTCAACTACTTTTTTAACACATGATATCAACTACTTTTATATTTAGGTGGAATAAAATGATTTAATTAATTTTATATATAAAAAATCATATGAAATCATGAAACAGATGAATGATACAAATGGACTTTTAAATGACAAGAAACCAATATGAACACTAAATGTACATTTTGAGAAACCTGATAAAAGTTTCTTAAAACTGGATTTAAACTTTTTTTTTACTTCCCACCTTGCCAACATACCATCTCACTGACCCTTATATACACTTTATATAATTGAATATACCTGCTGGTTTATGTAACGGCCTGTTATTGGGTGATTTCGTAATAAAAAAGATCACTTCAGGTTATGCATTGTATATAGCCAAAAAAGTATTGCTAATATATCAGCACAAAATATGTTGAATTAGTCAAACTGCATTATATGTAGAACCTGACTCTGCACTATAAGCCAAACACAGCTGTTCCGAGAAAAGTCTTGTTGTTTTCCATGAGGAAGCTGCTGCCAAAAAGCCCTGAACACAACAATTACAGCGGGTTGCTCCGAACATCCAGACCACTAAAACCCCCAAAAAAGACCCAGGCAGCACTGTGATGTGGTCGGCACAATTCCTCCTGGTCTCCTTTATGGAAATGCAATCACTGGGTATATTTATGCACAGAGAATTCCCTTCCGCATCAGGTTATTCATGCAGACTTACATCATAATTAAGATGGAGCTCATATTCTGAGGTCATATTCTGGTTAGGATGTCTGGTTTGTTTCCACATACAACCTGTGTGTTGCAATATTAGAGGTGAAATGTTCCTTTTCGTGATACATCCAGTATGTCATGTGTTTTATTCTTCATTTTCTTGGTCTTAAAATATTTTTTAAAAATCCAATTTCATTGTTGGTTTGGTTACATATAATTCCGAAGGTGGATCTAAGCCTTTTTATTCTGGTCTGTTTGCATGTTCATGTATGACATGAAGCCCTATTGACTGACAGGTCATTTTACGTTTTATTCACTGTTTGGCTGCTTCTAAATTTTAGAAGTTTAGAAGTTTAAAGACCCAGTCTGTAATCTTTACAGGTTTAAATGTAAAAAAAAAGACTAAACCTATCTTAAATATGTTGTTGTGTACATTTAGTATCACAAACCTTTCAGGAAGTTTTCTAACCTAGAAAAGGCATACTTTTAATATCAAAATTGTATCAGTGTAAGTCAAATGAATTTACTTTTTGTACAGTTTTATGCCACATTTTAATAATATACTTTTTGTGTCTTGGTCATTTTTTTTATCTTTAGCCAGATAGAGGATTTGAGTCATCAGACATCAGACTGTACAGATGTTTCTCTCAATAACAATAAGAAACGAATGAAAGTTGATGATCCACAGAGGCACATGATGGCCTTTATGTGGTCATCGTTTAATGGGTAAATTGACAAATGAGATTACAGGGAAAGCTGCCAGCTCTGAATGGACTGTGTTTGCTAAAAAAATCAAACTGGAATTTAATTCCAAACCCTAATGTAAATGATTAGCCCAGCGCAGAGTTAAAGTCCAGTACTGACCACTCTCATGGATGCAGTCCAGTTTTTCCACCATGGTCAGAGAAAACAGCTTGTAGCCGGTCTTTGTTCCCAAAGCCAGTGACCTGCAACACACACACACACACACACACACACACACACACACACACACACACACACACACACACACACACACACACACACACACACACACACACACAGACACACACACACACAGACACACACACACACACACATCTGCCATCAGCAAAACATAGAAATTCCCTCCATATCAGCTCTGTACCTCCCTGACCTGCCCCGTTCTTCCTGCTGGGAAATGTGTCATGTAAACAAAAGAAATGTTAGTTTGGCAAAAAAAAAAAAATCCCAACTTAAGGTCCACTCACTAGCTTTTTTGAGCTTTTAATTCCATCTCAAGCAGATGGGTTTTGCTTGGTTGTCATGGAGATACAATAGCTGAGTTGTCATTACCCGACCCGCCGTGACACGGCCAGCGAGTGCGTTTTTCATCGCACTGCTGCAAATGAACATTCACACAGACATGAAAGTGTGTCTGAGCAGATGAAGACACAAAAAGGGAACATGGGGGCTTTATCGGGCCTGAGAGGAGAAAGTGAAACAGCAAAAATGAACTTCAGCCGCTTCCTTTTCCTGTGAAGTCTCCTCGCCGTGTCTCAGTCTGTCTCTCACTAAACGGAATAAGAATACTTCAGGCCTCACTTATGTTTCCTTGCTATAGATTTTATAATTTAATGTAATGTCTGTTACTGTTTTAGAAAATGAAAGACCATGTGAATGTAAGTCTTGTAAGAATGAAAGCGGAGCATGTGACGAGTAAAAGCCATATGTTGTACTTTCTTTGGTCTGTCTCAAGGTAACCGCTTAGCAAAAATAGATGATAATGGTGAGTTGTCCTGACCAAATAAATATGGGTTTGACTAGGTATAGGCATTTCAAAATGTTTGAAGGAGTGGGCTTAAAACATATATTAGGAAGACCTTTTAGAATGAAGGGAGAACGATCTAAAATTGGAAGATGTTTTGGAGATGCTCTGAGATTCGGCATGTATTTGACACTGTTCTTTTTAGAATAAAATTCTATTTGCCTAGGAGAAGACATGCCGAGTAAAATGAGGATTCATAAATTTCACAGCAAAGTGAATTTGCGTGTGTGTAGGATGTAAACACCCCGGCTAGGAACTAGTAAAAATAGACTAATGGTAATAGTGGTACTGTAGTGGTAATACAGCATAGATAGGACATGGAGTAACACATTAAGGTTTTTACCTGGTGTAATGTGGAGTGATGTAATGGGGCGTGATGATTTGGCCCTAATGTAACATTGTGATTTACTCTGTAATGTTTGTCCAGTACGGGAATAGGAAAATTCAATGATGCATCCAAACTGAGCTAGTATTCTTATTGATCCATAGTTTCAAAACATGGAAAAATGTCCAGTAATCCATACACTACCATTCAAAAGTTTCGAGGTCACTTAGAAATGTCCTTATTTTTGAAAGAAAAACACAGTTTTAACCAATCAGAAATACACTCTATACATTGTTAATGTTGTAAAAGACTAGCTGCAAATGTCTGGTTTTTAATACAACATCTCCATAGGTGTATAGAAGCCCATTTCTCCAGTGTTCTAGTGGTACATTGTCTTTGTTATTTAAATTCTAAGATAAAAGATTATTAGAAAACCCTTGCGCTATTATGTAAGTACAGCTGTACAACAGTTAAGCTGCTTAGGTTCTTAAATGAAAGCAAAGTTTGAAAGAAAAAATTACTATCTCAAATAAAAATCATTATTTCTAACTTTGTCAATGTCTTGCAACTCATTTGAAAAAAACAAAAGTGTGACCTTTCAGGGAAAATACTACATTGTCTGGCTGACCCCACACTTTTGAACAGTAGTGTATGTTCAAGGTGAGAAGCTCCCTCAGAGGAAAAGAAGCGACTACTAACTGTGACTTCCCTGCTTGTATTCAGACTAACACTGGAGTAAAAACAGTCTGTCGGCTGTGTCTGAGGCGTCAGTTTGTTTTTACACCACATCATTTGCTTAAGGGCCACCTGTGCCCGTGTTCCCTGCTGTGGCATCTGTACATTCCTGTCCTGTCTCATCCTGCTGCTTAGTGAAGAAAACCCGCATAAAGACACAGAAAGCGCAAGTGAAAGGAATGATGAGGATTCTGTGCAGCTTTTTCTGTGATCTCATACTTATTATGTTACATTACAGAGTTAATTTGCAATTTGGGGATTCGCAAAATGAAAAATGATATTTTGGAGAAGGAAAAAGTAATTATATGCTGGAGCCAATGTGTAAAAAAGTGATGAGTCTGCATTCAGTGTTTTTTTTTTGTTTCTGCCACAGGAGCTGGACATGAACACGTGAGAACAAGTTAGTACACAGGCAGGCCTAATTTGCATTTACTCAGCAAAATATAAAATTGCTTATCTTTAGATTATTCAGCGAGTACAGGCAGGTCTGTGTGTGATGATCAGTGGAGCTGGAGTGTGTTCAGTCAGGTGTCCATATGAACAGTGGAAGAGGTTTTCCTGTGATCAAACCTCCTGCTTATAATCATGTCCACAATACTCATTTAAAGTAGATGTTTGTCCGAGATAATTATATCAAGTGGATATCTGACAAATTAATTAACTGTCTCTTTAACATCTAATTCCTTCTTTGTGTTTCCTCAGTTGTGGACGTATCAAAATTATGAAGGATCTCATGATCAGTATGAACAAGATGATCATTTACAGCAAGAAAACATGCTTATGTGTTTATTTGGACTCCTGAATGTAGTTTTAAGACACCTGAAAAATTAGGAACCAGTCCTTTAGGTCTCATTTGAAGTAACATTAACTCAGTAATGAATAAGCTATTGGACATACTCAAATTTACAGTAACTAACTGGCAGCAATTTAGAAATTTACAGTAATTTTTTTTTACAGTAGAGGTACTGCACTTCTGTTAACAGTGTTGTGTCTTTACTGTAAAATAAAAAAAAAAATATTAATATGGTGAATTCAGTTTTATTTACAGTAAAACAGTAGGAATCTAACTGTATTATTTTACAGCAACTTCTCAACTACTACGTCATTTTCTACAGTTATACTTTGATTACTGTAAATTATTGTAAAATATAGAGCAATCTAGCGTAATAATCATTTACAGTGATATTACTGTGTTAAACAGTAAACTACAGCTCATCTAATCTAACATTTGAGCTATTTCAGAATCATTAACAGCTGCTGTTGGAGCTACTCATTGTTTTTGTAATATTTAATATTTACACATTAAATGTATTTATGTTTTGATGACATTTGATACATTGATGTCATTATTTTAGTTCATTTGAATACTTAATAATTTTATTTGAATGTATTAAGCACTGAGGATTCACGTTTTTTTTCTTTTACCAGAGCAAGAGCAGAACAAGAGAAGATTTAATCGCCATTGCTAGTTTTGCATACTGAAATTAATAAAATGCAAATATGAAAGTTCTGCCAACAATAGACTTAGATCCTGTTTATTTTGATTTTGTTTTATGTTGATTAATATTATTTAGATGCAGGTCAGGTCAGGTCAGGTTGCAGCGGGAGGAGCAGACACTGTCTGCACATTACATGTCCATGTGGCCTCCTGAAATGTTGAGAGACACACTGGAAAAACTGTGACGCCAACATAAACCAAACAGATGTTGAAATACCAGTAGTTTTAGAGCAGATGTTTCACAGCTTCCCTTGAGCAAGGCACAGGAATCCTCCGTTTCTCCAGTGAAGTTGACACACATTGAAAGAGGAAACTGTGGTTACACTGTTTAAGGGTGTAACAGTGTCACAAAAAACATAAAAAACCACTAACGTAACACAAACCTGCAGCTTTTAATGTCATAATCACACTAATTTAATAGTAGTTGCCCTCAACAAACTCCGCTGACCCTGCTGACATCAACCTTCTAATTTATCCTTTAGTATCCTTCATCCTTTAAACACAACAACCTATTATGTGGTAGGAAACTGTTTGACATTTAGAGTATAACTTGTATAAACTGCAGAGTATAATTATATTAATTTTCGGGAAAGTTATTATATGACTTTCACCTTCTGGCAACCATAACAAATCCCTGTGAACTCAAAAGCCATTACGGTTGCAGGAAATTAAATATTATGTTTGTGGCAAAGTTATTACATTTGTGGGATTATTACAGTAAAAGCTGCATATTAGAATTGCATTTGTGCAATGTTTTTTTACACTGGCAGGATAGTCTTGTGATTTAATTTTGCATTTCTGTCAAGTTTCTATCCAGATGTTATGTATACAGATTATGATCAAGCTCTAAACACTGGAACTCATTAGCATCTCTAGCTCAATAGTTAGACTCAAGTTACAAGGTTTTTAAGTCAGAATATACTGTACCAATGACATCATTGTAATATTTAGAACTGAAAGATCCCCCAGAACCACAACAGACTTTACAGGACATTTACTCCTGTGAATGTTTTCAACGGTTTCACAGTCCTGCTGATCAATGTGTAAAATCGGTGGATTTTACCCTTTAACCGTAAATCGCTGAAATGACGTATCTGCTTTGTTTATTCGCTGTTTTTTTAATCCATCACTCCGTGCTTATGGATAAATTATAATGCATATTTTGACATGCTTGTGTCTAATTGCAGGGAGGAGTCGCTGGCTCCGATCTGCTCCCCGTCTTCTTGCTTACGTGGAGTCTTGGTTGAAAGAGGCGCAGCCAAACCGGATCCCCCGTCGGTCCGGTCCGCCAGGCCCGCCGGCACCCTCCCCGGTCTCCATCCCGATTCCCAGCGACCTCCCTCCCTCCCTCCGCCCTGGATTGGAGGCCTGGGATCGGCCGAACCGTTTCGCTCGATGTCGGCGGACGACGGCTCCAAATTCGTAAGAAATGTCGGAGCAGCTGATGCGAGACTCAGCCGCGTCCGCTGCGGGAAAAAACGGAGCTTTTTCCTCCGCCGGCGGTGGACGTAAATCCCGGTTGAGCGGGTAATTCCTGGAGGTCGGTTAGTCCAGACCCCGGAGGAAGAGACGCCGAAAAAAAAGAAGCAAAACAAGAACAGCTGACAGCGCTACGTCACACCGCCTCTTCTCCGGATTGGTCGCTGGCGGAGCCGCGCTGTCGCTGGCTTCTATTCTGATTGGCCGGTTGTACAAATAGTTTCCTCTGATTGGCTGCGAGGGCGGAGTGGCGTTTGTTTGTATGCGTCCATTCATGTGATGTAGTAACATCGTCAACACTCCTGCAGCGGCGGAGAGTAACTAAGTACATTTACTCAAGTGCTGTACTTAAGTACAAGTTTAAAGGTACTTGTACTTTGCTTGAGTATAACCACGTGATGCAATGTTATACTTCCTCTCCCATACATTTCATTGGGAAATATATTTTCTATTCCACTGCATTTGACATACAGTATATTATAGGCTACCATATTATATAAGTCAGTTTTATTTGTATGGCCCAAAATCACAAATCACAGATTCAGCTCAGTGGACTTTATACAAAAGCAACACAACTCCCTTGCGCTTAGACCCTAACATCTTACCAGGAAAAACTCTCTAAAGAAAACTTTAACGGGGGGAGAAAAAGGGGGGAAACCTCTGGAAGAGAAACAAAGCAGGATCCCTCTTCCAGGATGGACAGGCTGCTGATGATGTGAATAAGATGGAAACAATGCATTTAGGTTAAGAGTCAAGTATGACATTAGACAGAATTACAGGAATATAATAAATTGTGGTGTATGTGTAGGATGAGGTAACAGGGTCCATCTCAGCTTCCAGGTGAACCAGGACAGCATCAGACCCTCCAACAACTGATGATCCTTCAGTGGCTGCACTGCAGCATGTTCTGAGAATGAGAAAACACAGAAAACACAGGGCAGGACTCCAGGAACACAACAGATTTAAAAAGTACATCAGTGGGTCATGAGCATTACGGATGGAAGAAAGAAGGAGAAGCTCAGAGTATCAGATGAGGTCCCAGCAGTCTAAACCTATAGCAGCATAACAATGTTCTAGACCAGCCAGGACCAGAACTAACTATAAGCTTTTTCAAAAAGGAAAGTTTTAAACCTGATCTTTAATGTAGGAAGAGTGTCTGCCCCCTGGACTGAAGCTTCGTGCTTCAGTTGATTCAAATGTGTGTCACTCCACCAATGTAACACTTATGTGTCACATTGGTGGAGTGATTCTATCAAAAGGAAGTAAAATATCAGCATTAAAGATGTAATGCAGGCACAAAAATAAGGTAAATAAGTGAAAAAGAAAAAAATAAGCACTAAGCATGACAACATATCTGGCCTGTTAAATATTCTCTTTATTTATTTAAATGTGTTTTGACAAATATCACATGTCAGAGCATGTGTGGACAGTGATTCCCAGTTATTCAACAGCACATCATCAGTAGTTCCATATTAATGCACACAGGTTTACTGGCAGTTATATTCCAGATGTTTGGCCAGGACTGACTGTGTCTCAGTGCTGCAAAACAAGGATACAGCATGTTAGAATTGATCCTGTGGGATTGCACTCATACAGTGTTTTTGACAGCAGTCATTAAACAATATATTTGCAATATCGCTTAAAATGATTGCAGAGATTATTAAACAATTCCTTAGTGTCTCTGCCATGTTACCGGCAAGAGAACGACTCCATAGCAATACTATGACTGTCACATGTCTCATTCGTAAAATAAACTGCACAATAGCCACTCGTCTCTCTTACAATATATTCTATACAGGCATAGTAAGTATATTTTTTTCAGTATTTTCAGTGATTATTTCACATGATTCTCAGTTTTAGCTATTACCTTAAAATCCCAGATCACCATGGCTCCATCCAGACCCACACTGCTGTACTGCTCCACTTTGTCTTTTACCCCTGATACAACACACAGCTGCCTGCATACACACAATATACACACATATTAATTTACTTCCCGCAGAGCATGCACAGTCATTGCATTCAAGCACTATAGCAGAAATAAACTTATGAACAGATTTTTTGGGGCATTTATCCACTATCACTGAATATTGTAATGACCACGTGGTGGTGCTATTGGATCCAGACAAGCAACAAACACTTTCATTTGTTTGTTCAACCATGATCAAACTTTTGCAACAACAAAAGCTCCAGACCTGGGGCATTAGGGACCTCTTATGACAGGGACCTCGGGTGACAGGGATCTGGGGTGACAGGGCTCTGGGGATAAAGGGACCAGTAATGTTAGAGGCCTGGGGTGACAGGGATCTGGGGAGACAGGGCTCTGGGGATAAAGGGACTAGTAATGTTAGAGGCCTGGGGTGACAGGGATCTGGGGGGACAGGGCTCTGGGGATAAAGGGACCAGTAATGTTAGAGGCCTGGGGTGACAAGGGTCTGCGATGACATGGAGCTGGGGTGACAGGGACCTGTCTTGACAGGGACCTTTAGTGTTAGGGATCTGGGGTGACAGGGACCTGTGGCCTCCTCTTTTTTAGTGGAGGTTATAACATCCTTTCAAGTGAAACAGCAGTCTCCTTACATGATGCTGTTCTGGTGGAGGGTGTTCAGCTCATTGGTGTCATCCTCAGTGGCTCGTTTGTCCAGGTTGCGGAAGTGTTGCATGGCTGACATGCTTCCCTTGGAGGCCTGCTTGGGGATGTCAAGCTTCTTCACAAACTCCAGAGTATCAGGACCTTTGTAGGTGTACTGGTAGGGACAACAGTCATGACCCTGACAGAGACACAATGAAGGTTTTTCAGATTATGCATCTTAGTTTGTATTAACTAGTGATGGGAATAATGTTGTTACTTTTTTTCAGAAACAGGTAATCTAAAGAGTTACTTTTTCTTTCATTATAACACCGTTATTGTCACAAGCATGCTGTTACTACATGTTACGTACGTCTCCCTTAGGTAGAGTTAAGTCCTGAGCTTTATCCGATTTAGCTGCTACTTTATTCCCCACTAACACAGGCTACTGTGGCCATAGTCAAAACAACTAATTCATGAGAAAAGTTTAAAAGGGGTTGCGTCTTTTTTCACCCAGTATTAAAACTTCACCCATTTTTAAACTTCTAAAAAGTCACACAATAGTTACTTTCCCAGGTAATTATTCACTTTTATTGTGGAGTCACTCAGTTAAAACTTAGTTACTTTTGGGGAGAAGTAACTAGTAACTGTAATTAATTACTTTTTTAAAGTAACATGCCCAACACTGGTATTAACATTGACAGTTACAGTATAACTCCATTTAGAGAAATTTATTCCCAATAAATGATGTCTTCTTGTAGTGGATATTTCTTGTACAATAAGAGGACATACATCTCTCGAAGAGACAATTAACTATTTTTTAAAGATGTTAGGCACATAAATGTACAGTAAAACATATTATTTATTAGACTTTATATTTCTTCGCACAAATGGAGCAAATGGAGCATATAGTTACCGCGGCAACAATCTCAGTGGGGTTGACATACAGAACGCTCATCAGTGGCAGGTGGTTGGTGGACAGCTTTGTCACCCTGCACATATGGAGGTGAGGAACGTCGGCACGGTGAAATAGTGTCAACGGACATCCATCAAATAGTCAAATAAGTCACAGGACCACTCTTAAACTCATTCGTACTCACTCCTTTCCCTTGGTGGCGTCAGCCACAGCGATGCTGCTGTTGTGGGCCACCCAGGCCAGCTGGTCTCCGCTGGGGGAGAAGGAGACGCTGTGCACCCAGCCGCCACAGTCCTTGTGCTCCAGTAGCACCTCCCCAAAAGGCATCTTGGCTCCCCAGGAAGTGGGTCCAGGTTTGTCCTCAATGTCCTTTATGTAGGCTGAAAAGACTCTGACAAGCAGTTTTATAGCTTAATGGCACATGTTCTGTCTGCTGTTTGATATCAGATATCAGATGTGGTAATTGCTGCCACACAATAAGTAATACAAATATTTTTTATATTGTAATTTTTAAATAATTTACTACTACTACTACTACTACATCTACTACTACTAAAACTACTAGTACTACTACTACTACTACTACTACTACTACTACTACTACTACTACTACTACTACTACTACTACATCTACTACTACTAAAACTACTAGTACTACTACTACTACTAATAATAATAATAATAATGATGATAATAAATAAAATAGTAATTTTGATAGAACCTGTGAGGCCCCTGTCCTGCCATAGTTACATTTTTCTAGGAATTAGATACAAAATCTATAACATCCAATACAGGAAAACAGTAGTTAATGTAATAATGTTTAGATATGAAGATATAGTTGAAAATTGAAATTGAGTGACCAAAATCAGTCATCACAACTCCAATGAATGATAATCTTCCCTATGGAGAAGGTGACTCTCTCTCTCTAACAGATCATTAATTTGATTAAAATACAGATGTCTCCAGGTCTAGAAACTGATGGAGACATTTAGAATGACATCAATATTCAATTCAACTATACATATAAAATACAGGTCTAATTTCAGATGTTTTACTGTTTTACTAAGCTTCATTGATAATAATAATGGTAATTACTACTATACCAATGGGCAAGAGGCAGACTGTCCCACAAGTTGTTAAAGGAAATAAACTCCAAATATGTGTATATGTATATGCTGTGGTTCTGTGTCTGTAGTTTTGGTGGCTGTCTTACCTGCAGTAAAAATCTGCAGAGCCAGTTGCCAGCAGGATGTTGTTGGGATGCCAGTCCAGACTCAGGACTGTGGAGCGGATGGTCTTCTTGATGTGTTTACTCAGCCACCTGATGGAGAGTGAGACTGGTAAAAACCTGAACTTCTCTCTGAGTCAAGAAACAAAACATCAGATCATATCACCCCTGGTTTTTGTTAATTAGGAAAAAAGAGTACATATCAAGTGAAAAGTTTTAACATTTTAAATTCAAGTCAAAAGTTCTCCATATATAGGTTCACTATCAGGTTAGAATTGTATTGGCCTTTAAAACTAACATCAGTTAACACAATAGTGTTGACTTGATCATGTGTTGCTCACCAGTCGTTCTCCTTCTCAAAGTAGCAGACAGAGATGAGACGAGCTCCGCTGCCCAGGGCAAACTTGTTCTCCAGCGGTGACCACTTCACGCAGGTGGCCGCGCGGTTGATGCGCACCAGGACCAGGGTCGGCTTCCATACGCCATCCTTCAGGGTCCACACGTAGGCGTTGCGATCAGAGGCACACGTCACGATGCGGTTGGACTCCGGGGCCCAGTCAATACCTGTGACATTTTTCAATTCAGTTTTATTTGTATAGCACAAAATCACCAATCACAGTTGCCCAAATGGGTTTAACAGTTTGTACAAAGCAACACAACATCCCCTGGTTTTAGATCCTCACATCATAAAGGGGGAAAAACTCTCTAAAAATAAAGATTTAACAGGGAAAAAAAGACGACGAACCCTCAGAAAGCAAAACAGAGAGCAAAACTAACCCTTTTCCAGGATTGACAGGTGTACAATAGATGATGTGAACAGGATGGAAACAATACATTTGAACAAGAAAAGTTAATTTAATTAGGACACTTAATAGAATAACTAGAGGGTAGAATAAATATATTAATTAAAGGCGTATTGTGGAGGATGAGGTGGCAGGATCCATCTCAGCTTCCAGGTGAACCAGGACAGCATCAGACCCACCAACAACCGAAGATCCTTACTTTATTATCAAATGTCAAAGGAACAATGGATGATGGAAAATGTCCCCCCCATACATTTTAATACATTTTACCTTTACTTTCAGATCATGAAAGATTAATTTGAGCTGGGACACTCTTTTAAAAAGAGTCTTTTCAGTGTTAAGTGGGACAATGACAAAACTGTCATGTAGTATAACCCTGTTAAACCTGGCACCAGATAGTTTAACTCTCTCAAAAAGTTTTTTTTTTAATTTTAAAAACATGCTATCAACAAGTTATATATTTTAGGTGGATTAATAATATAAAAAATATCCTTTTTTCGGTTACATCATTTGACATTTTGTGTCAAACACAGCACAAAATCATGATTTTTGTAACATGATAGATAAAAGTGCTGATGCTTTGTGACTCGAAGGCTGTCTATAGATGATCTCACAGCTTAAAAACATAAAGGAGTTTCACTGATATTGCTCTGGTGGCCCTGCTAATTGAGCAGCATCTGACCTGTTTTACATCAAGTCTTGTTTCATCATCCCTGCTGGACTTTAGTGAGTTGTTCTGAGATACTTTACTAAATGAAGTGGGGTCCTTACTACTGAAGCGGTAGTTGAGTTAAAACTGAAATACTCATCTTTATATGAGCACAAGACTCTGGGAATGACAAGATTTATTGAATGAACTCTTGCTCAGGAAATTTTTTTTTTTACATTTTACAGATTTATGTTTTTGGAATCCACTCAAAATAATTTTCATTTAGTAGGACATCATCATACAAGTCAAATGCCTGTCAGCACCACCTTCCTCCCTCATTCACTGTCGTCTGCTACATGTTTCAGTACCTGTGATTCGTCCACTGTGCTCAGTCAGATCATGGATCTTGACCCAGTCTTTGCCTTTCTTCTCATAGATGTTCACCACATTGTTGTTGGGGCTCACTGCAATCTCTGTTCAGAAATAAGTGTGCACATGTATTATGCATCGAAATAATGTCATACTGTGATAGTATTGTAGTAGACTATACAGTAGTAGACTGTAAAAGTAATATAAATGTACAGAAGCAATAATATGTTATAGTTACAGAAGTTCTTCATCTGTTGAGTTGGAATGTGCTCAACAAATATCATGAATCTGTAAAAAAAATAACTCATACGATTTACTTAAAAAATATATTTGATTTGCATGCAAATAATTTAGGTGCAATTTAATGCTGCAATATAATTTGATACTCACTTGGAAGTATCAAGTAAGTCTACTTTTTACAAAGAAAAAAAGTACAAATATGGTATAGAACCCTGTGTGCCCTATCACCTCTTCATCAAGTCAAAATGTGATTTTATCCTATACCTAATGGCTTCTAACTAATAACATTCACATATCCCTTGTGTTTAGGGCTAATTGTCGAAGCTCAGCAGTAATACATCCTCATATATATCCTCTCCCACAGACAGTATTGCTGTAGCCTGCAGCTACAGTAGTCATAGACTAACATTAAACTACAAGTATTATCATTCACTAAAGAGATAATGAAAAAAAATGCACCCCTGGCATCAGCAACAGCAATCTGTGTCCCTCATGCTACTGATAAACATGACAATGCCACAGTGATGTCAAGTACAAAGACAGGAGCAGACGTTCGTTCAGCGAAGCTCTTCCAGTCCATTTCCTGTATTGATAATCAGATTCCCTGCAATTCTCCAGGCATTAATGCAGTCAAAAGAGGGAGAAACTCTATCTGCGGAATTCATTGTAACTATGGCCCCACCCAGTATTAAATACCAAAATAATGGAAGAAGAAGATACACATGTGTATATTTACATCTCACATAGGCATATGTGTATGTGTGTCTACAGAGAAATGCAGCCAGCCTGGTATGTTTGCTGTTTCACCTACGCGTCCTGTCTTTGTTCCAGGCGTGGCAGGAGAGCGGCTCCAGGCCAAAACTGTACAGCGACATGTCCAAACAGAGACAGGAGAGGCTGCTGGAATGTAGACACTGTCACAGACGGCGTGTAGATGTGCTGCTGCAGGTTCTGAGATGAGATCAGGGAGGACAACACAAACACTTTGTTGAGAAACATGATTTTTTTTACAGCACAGCTCAGCTAGATTATTTATCAGAGATATTCTTTGCCTCGTTCCAATTCAAGTTACATCAGTCTGGTGATATATGTATTATCACATATACTACAGTGGATTTTATTTCTTAGAATGTGGGTAAATCCTTTTCATCGGCAGCCAACTTTCCGACCGGTACAACCTGCCTGCTGAATATCTAATTGTTAACTCTGGTTTAACACTGCACTTTATCAGGTGTGGCGCACACTGTGCAAACATTCTTTAAATATTACGTCTGCGTTTTTGTTTGCCCTCTGAAGATAACTTGACTCAACTGGACGAAACAAACCTTGGATGATGAATGTCCATTTGTTACAGATTTACATTAATCTCATAATGCAGAAATGAAGTTAGTTCAATTAACAGCTGATACTACCTCACTCTGGTAGAAGTACATTGCAATTAGTTTTCTGGAAATGTTTGTATTATGCTGCCTTATCAAACAGAGAAAGAGAATAAGTGATAAGAAGAACCACCCATTAGGCCTATATAGTCTGTTTGGAATGGAGAAAACTGTATGAATCAAATGTAAGCTGATTAGATGTGATAAACATGGTGTGAGCTGAGCCTTACCTTGGTGGTGGTGTGTGTGTGTCGACGGGGTGTGTTGGTGGTGAGAGGTGCAGGGCTGTATTCGTGGACTCTGGTCAGTCGACACGAATGGAGCTGTGCAGTCTGCCTGGTACAAGGAAGTGACTGTGGTATTACAGGAGGGAGTGAAAGAAAAGGTGGGTGTGGCTGCTGAGCAAATGTCTTATCTGGAGCAAGTTTTATCATGATGAAACATGGCTTTTATTTTGAAAAACCATATACACGCACAGTACATACAAAAACAGATGTGCTTACCCTGCTATGTACATGATACCAACTAATTATTATCATGTAACAACAGCTTTTGTTCTTATATTAAAAAAAACAAACAAACAGTTGAAGTCTATTAAATTTTTATTAATTACACATTACATTACATTTTTCCCCTGAATAATCAATGAGTCGGCAGAGCAAAAACAATAAATATACACATTTGACCAATGTTTGGTACTTTGATTGTGAACAAATTCCAGATTCTTTGTTGATGCATATATTAAATCAAATGATTGATGGTTTCAGAGTATGTATATGATGGCCATATTGTACTTTTTATTCTTTACAATGCAATAAAAAAAAATCACAGCAGCCTTATTGATAAATAGTAGTTAACACAGACGTTATTGATACTACTAATTAAAGTGATATTCTATGGTACAATATACATAACAGCAGTACCCTGACTCAGAAGGAAAAGAAACTATAACTAGTATCATTGGTAACACCTGTATGTATCCTAATTGTTATATTGGGTGCCATTAAGAAGGCCTGTTGCATTTCTCGTAATTTACTTTTGTTAGTGATATTTCTGAGGAGTCACCTTTATTGTGAAAGAACGTGAGCGGAAGTCGGTCCCCGCTGTCAAGGAAGAAAACAAGCAGGACGACGTCTGATATTCGGTAAGAATTATCGTGTAGTTCGCGATGTGACTAGTTATTTGTGGGTTTAAGGGAACACCTGACACTTTTACATCTGTCGGCTGCGTTCTTCCCTCGGTGTTGATACTTTGCTGAGGATGGCTAGCAGTTAGCTCGCGAAGCTAATGTAGCGTTAGCATCAAAGTAAGTGTTCTTCATGTAGTTGAGGAATGAGGAACCTTCCGGCCGAATTACCGTAACTTTCACTAGTATTCTATAGACCGTTTATTTAACTCTCAAACTTTAGCCTGTTATTTACTGTAGTGCTACGCAAAATGTAGAGGAAAATATCTTCAGTTCATAGCGTTCGTCAACCTACGTAAAAAGCTCAAACATTAGCACGTCAGGGCACTGTAAATCTGACAGCTGAAATTATTTAGCTGATAAATGCTTTATATGAAAACAAGTAGTCTTACAGTGTGGTGGAATAAATG